>CP092090.1:22121067-22233567 GCA_029203775.1 Neoneuromus ignobilis | reverse complement strand
ATTTTTCTAATAAACAATAGTGAAATAGTTTATATTGAAATATGGTTATATATACATATCATATATAAGGATACATTTATATAAAAATTTGATACATTATAAATTTACTAAAATAACTCTTTAATAAAAATATAAATTACAAAAGTATTCAATATTTACATCAAATAACTCTCATACAATAAACAGCTCAAATAATTTATAAATTTGATTGAAGTTAAATTAGATATCAAACAAAAATCTAATCGAATGTTCTGATTTTTTCAAGTGCATTTTCAGTTTAAAATCAGTACTTATTTCTTATATGTAACTGTTATTAATTACAAAGATTTATAATAATTCAATTTGAAATGAAAATTTTCCTTTCTTACAAGGTATTAAATTTCTGTTTCAGTTTAATTAAAGATTTTCAAGAACAATATATTGAAATATCTGAAAATTAAATTTTTATTTAATAATCAGTCCATTTTTTGTCCAGTAATATTAATTAAAATTTAATCTTGCGTGTACTACTTAGAAAATAACTCGTTCTAAAAATAATCTCTTTATTCGCATAGTACTTTGTAAAATATGTACATATCTTAAATAATAAAGTATCATTTACATTCAAATCGTAGTAATGCTGCGAAAAAAATGTATAAAACTTAATTGAGCATTGTTTTTAATGATACACTATTACATTTTATTATTTCATAGCAGTCACTTTTCATTTAACATATTTACGAATTAATGAGAGACACTTGGCTACTGTTTATTGATTTAATATGTAGGAACTGATATTATGTTTTTTAACAAATTATATAAAAATAATAAATATAAATTGAAAGTATATAACACATTATGTTGTTCATTTTAGTTTATTCACTGGCACGATAAATTCTATCACTAATGATAAATGACATAAATGAAATGTCCACCGATATAACAATTAAAAAATATCGAATACAAAGGTCTCATTTCTATTTTTTTAATATTTATAAAAAGGTATTGAAAATAAAATCAAAACTATATAATTAAAATAATTTAATTTATTCAATAATTTTAACTGAATGTTTTTTTAATTATAAATATTTAGTACAGGTGTAAATTACTTAAAGATATAATAAAAATATTGTTCATTTTTTTTAATTTCGAAATAATTAAGTAAAAAGTATATATAAGTTTTATTCGATTTTTTTGAATTTTAAAATGTTTGGAAAATGTATATTTGTATTATATATATACGTATACACATATATATGTATCATATTTTTTTTTATTTTTGAAAAATCATTAATTAAAATAAAAATATTTGAAGGACATTCAAAATATTCACAAAACAACGAAATAAAAATATCAGTGGAACCCAAACATTTCGAACATATAATGATTATGATGATCAACGATCCCTAAACTTTCAGGTGTCCTCCATAACCCTTCATACCACTTTGTATTGACGACCGGTTCACTATGAATCGACGATACGTACACATTAAGATCTTTTTCTTGTACTTTAGGCGTATCGAGCATATCATAAGCTCTAAACGTCCACGTAACTACAAGAAAACATGCACCGTTCATCGGAAATGCTCGTAGAAGGGCCGAGTTCAAACCTCGAAAAAGAAATCCGTATCCTTCTGTCTTCACACTTTTTCGGTAACAATCAATGGCTCCTGTGTATTTTACTGCACCTGTCATTCCATCTGCTTGATAACGTGATTTAATGATATCAAGTGGATAAGAAATAATCCATGAACAACATCCAGCGATACCTCCAGCTGTCATTAACGCTAAGTTAGATGTATATCGAATATCACCTGTTCGCATTAAAAGCTCGTAAGTGAAAAAATAACTGGTAAATCCTGGTATTTCTCGGCAGAGTGTCACACCGGTTCCTTTAAATACGCCTCTAATTCCTTCACTCTGATAAATTTTCACTATACATTGTAACGGACTTTTGAGCGTTTTATCTTCAGTAAGCTGCAATCGTGTTTTCGCTAATTCCATCGGTGCACATATTGGTGTTTGTGCAAATCCTGCACAGAATCCTGCCAACGCATGTGTTTTTAACGAATTCGAATCGGGTAACCGTCTCTGGACATTTCCATATACACCGAAAACTATAGCATTAATAAAAGCCACCCCTGTTAATGGACTAGTGATTCCTCGATATAAACCTTTAGCTCCGTCTTTCACAATTATCTTCTTAAGACAGTCGAGTGTGCCTCTATAAAGTTGTTTGCCTGCTGTTTGTGTTTGTATATGTACTTTTACGGTATCGAAAGGATGCCCAACGATTACACCAGCAGCTCCTATAGTTGAAATAGTTAAAAACATACATACATACATACATACATATATATATATATATATATATATATATATATATATCAAAACAAAAATAATTTGTTAGATGAACTACAGAAATGAAGATAATTTTTGACCTGTGTTGCTTCTTAACGCAAATTTATCAACAAATTGGCATAGTTTATATTTAAATTTACACAATAAAATAATTCGACTTTACTATAACACATTTTCAATATTTAAAAAAGTAAATAAAATGAAATAAAACAGTAACTAAACTGTTTTAGAATAAAAATATTTAATAAATAATTTTATAAAAATATTTTATATGTCAAGGTAATGTCAATCAAATTTATAGAATAATTATTAAATATTATAATATTTCTTAGTTATACGAATATCATTTATTCTATTAATTCATTTTCAATTTTATGCCAAATTAAAACTAAAGTAAATATTTTTTATTTACACTGTCATAAACTCTGTATGTATTTTTTATACTGTAAATAATTATTTATTTGCAAATATAAACTATAAATTGCATTTTTATAATATTGAAAAAAATATATACATAATTATTATTAAAAATAGTTATCTAAAGCACTAAATTTAACTTAAGTAATAAATAACTTTAATTTACCTCCCAAGCAGCCGGCGAAAAAATCCAAAGCCATTCCAATACTCTAATATCTAATATTAATATTTTACACGAAATACTTGCAAATTTAATTGGAATAATTGTATGAATTAATGTGATTTAGAAGTGTGTTGATGGTAGACACCTGTAAAGCTTAAGTCGTCTTCACCTACAACAATAATTTCTATTTTAATTATAATAAATCAAATAATTGAAATTTATTATTAAATATTACAAACATATATTGAAAACAATCAAACTTCTCTTTGAAATGAAAATCAAATTTAATAAAGAAATATATTTTCAAATAAATTGTCGTTAATTCAAATTAAATAAATATGTTATTTTCTTTTTTGGAATAACAAATAAAATCATTCTTAAAATTAAATTTAAAGGCAATTCTATTACTTTTACAATAACAATATTTATAAAAAAAATATTTTATAAATCGGCATAAATATTAATCAATCTTAATTATGTGTGTTTTAAAGAATTCATTGTATTATCTTCTAAAATAAATATTTTGCTAAAATGATCAGCTGCTACGAAAATTGGGTTTTGAACATTAATTGGGTTTTCCAGTAAAAATTATATTATTATTTAGATAATTCTGTACTTAAAAAATGACATGCACTAAATAATTTTGATAATAAGGATTGTCCTTTTTATGTCTTATTAAATGTAAATATCTAATTATTATTGTCATAATTTAAAAAAAATATTTCTTTCATTAAAAAATGAAATTTAAACCAAAAAAGGAAAGTTATTTATTTTGAAAGAAAATATATTCAAGTAAATATCTTTTCATTTTGAAATTGAATTATTAATATATGTATATATATATATATATATATATATATATATATATATATATATAAATAAATAAATAAATAAAATTTAATTTTTCAAAAATATACATAAATAGATAACTTTCTAAGAATCATCTTTATCGCTCTTTGTAAATACGTCGTTTTATTTTTCCGCATATTTAAATATTTTAAATATTAATTGGATTTGTTTACATAACAATATGTATGTTTATATACAAATATTAATGAATAAAAATATTTGACATAAGTACACATTGGACTTACTTTAATAATTATATATAAAAATAATTTTTAAAATATAAAATTGTAAATGAAGTATTAGACAAAAATTTAGTATAATTTGCCATAATTTCAAAGTTCATCTATATTCATTATTTTATGAAAAAATGATTATAATTAATTTTACATTCTTCGCGATATAACATTAAATACATTGAGAACAATATTTAAAAATGATAAGTGCACACACACACACACACACACACACACACACACACACACACACATATATATATATATATATATATATATATATATATATACATATCAATAATAACTCACCATAATACTTTTATAATTATCCTCGAAGAACAATTAAATATACAAGAAATTAGAGTATATCAATAAACGTTCATTTTGCACAAACAAAAATAATCAAAGTGACAAATATTTTATCTTATAACTTATCACGGACGCATTTATTGGTGCTTAAGTTTTCAAAATTTTTGACCCTTTTGATAACCAACAATATTTTGTCTTTCCCTCCCCACATTTCAGTTATTCCAATGTAGGTAGTTGCTACGCTTATGAACAATACATACAAACATTACATATTCACAATACATACACATACACAAATATATATATATATATATACACACACACATATATATATGCTCACACACTGACGTGAATAAGTCATAGGCATATGGGTAACATAAGCAATTTATTGATATAATTCAATGAAGTCGTTAACTTTAAAAAAAATATATTCAATTGAAAATAAATATAATGAATATTAAATATTGAATTATTATAATGAATATTATATTTATTATCAATTAAATATTTTTTTAAAAATTCAACTTCATTAAATTATATCAATAAATTGCTTATGTTACTCATATGGCGATGACTTATATATACGCATCTATATATATCAAGAGTATATTTTTAAATTTGTAATATACTGCAAAAATGTAATATTCTAATTAAAGTACTTATTAACATATTTAATACACGCAAACGAAGTATTTAAAAAGTACCAATATTATTAATATAATTATTTAACAAAAACTTTCTTTTTTCATATACACAAATATAATGGTATTCAAAATATAATTAATATTTATTAAAAGGATATAAGCAAATTCATTAAAAGTAAATTTTATTGAAAATAGAAATTAATTGTTACGACTATTTAAAAAATAAAAAAGATATTTTTTCATTAAAAAAATTGATTTTATTGAAAAGTATATTTTATAACTATTTATATACATATATCTACATAAATATATATATATATATATATATATATATATATATATATATATATATATATATATATATATATATATATATATATATATATATATATATATATATATATATATATATATATATATATATATATATATATATATATATATATATATATATATATATATATATATATATATATATATGTATATATATATATATATATATATATATATATATATATATATATATATATATATATATATGTATATATATATATATATATATATATATATATATATATATATGTATATATATGTATATATGTATATATATATATATATATATATATATGTATGTATGTATATATGTATGTAGAGTGTAGATATGAAATAAATTTCAGATTTTGTCTCTAAGTGAAACATTCTATTTTTAAACGTAAAATAATGAATATTGATTACAAACAGCCTTAGTAGTAAAAAAGTTATAAGGAGATTTAGTCTGAACGACATGCAAGAAACACTACAATCAGTTTCTAACAATATTTATTATATATAATATAATTATCTAAAATACTTTTAGAGAATAAATATATTATAATATTATCTGCAATGGCTATAACTGTAAAGACAAAATTTTATCTTTTTTTGTTTATATTATTAGACATTTTAAATTGATAACAAATTGTCGATATATATATATATATATATATACATATAATATTCTTTTATGTACACATTTCATTCCCCTTTTTATTTTAAACCGCATTTCGGAATTTCATTTTCATTTAATACAGAAAATATAATATATATATATATATATATATATATATATATATATATATATATATATATATATTACCAAAATGTTTGACTAAAATAAAATCTCGAAAAATAAATCTCTGCTAACATGAATTTCCAAAAAGATAAACCACTTGAATCTCCACAAAAAGAAATAAACTTGTTCGTTTTTTCTATATTCTTATATAGATAAAAACTTTTTTCGTACATAACTTAATTTTCATGTATTTACATGCCGAAGGGAGCATAAGTTCAAAAAATAAATTTTCTAAATATATGAGTCAACCTTGCATTTTTAATTTATAAATTTTAGATTATATTGCATATTTCAAATTTTCAATTTATTTCGAATAAAATTAAATTATAAAAAATTATTTTTAAAAAAAATACACACTGTAAAGTTAAAATAATATTATGGGAATTTTTATCGAAAAAATAATTAACTTATCTGTACCTATACACTCATATGCACAATAAATAAATATATATATATATATATATATATATATATATATATATATATATATATATATATATGAGTATAAACAAAAACTTGACAGAAAAACGCACTAACCTTTCTGTGTTAATATCCATCAATAATTTCACGTTCTCGTTCAAGTCTCAAATACGTAGGATTCAATGTCATAATTAAAAAAAATTATTAGAAATTTATTAGACTACCCCAAGAACACGTAGTTCTCACAACAGCTATTTTAATGCAAGTTTTAATTACAACTGGTTCCAGAATACATCAACCCATGACAATAATCTGTCTTGTGTAATCTCATTAGGTCAAGTCATGTTGACCCATACCATTGATAACAATATCAAAATCATTCCAAATATGAAAACAGTCTTTGCGGATAAATGTGCGATTATAATAATTTTTGATGTTTAAAAAATTCACCATTTTAAACAATTAATACGTATTGTTTTATTTCAGTTGATTTACTTTCTTGTTAAATATTTATTTTTTTATAATAGATTCTTATTTCATAATAATGATTTTTTTATTGTGATTAATGACGTATCTATTTTTTATGTAATTAAAATAAATACTTTTGCTATTTAAAAACGTCTCTATTTTTCTCTTTCTTGTTATAATTATTTTCTCTTAAAATATGGCTATTATTTATATTAACTATCATTTTATCTTCACCTTAATCTGACATTAAAAAGATACTAACATACACACACACACACACACACACACATATATATATATATATATATATATATATATATATAAAAGTATATATAACTTTAAAATATAATTAATTCTTAGACGCAATGAATGAAAAATTTGATTTTTTACTTCAAAAATAAAACATACTGTTTGTTTATAATTATGTGAGAGAAAAAGATATTCATTTATTGTTTATTATTACTACATCAGTAACTAAAATGTACTATTATATCTTTAAATAAAACAATATTTTTTGGTATTATCTAATATTTCATTCACACAATGAAACTTTATCATTAAATTTACTATAATACAAATTGAGCATCACTCTATTATATCAATAGATCATTCTCATCGAAGCATTTATAATTATTCATAACGAAAATAATACAAGTATTTTAAAAATATCTTTGTTATAAATATATATATATATATATATATACACGAGAGTCGTTTGATAAGTATGGTAAAAAAGTAAAAAAAATAATTGAAAAATTTAATTAAATTAAACAATAAATAAATTATCATACTTATCAAACGACACTCGTATATAACTATTACTGTAATAATTTATTTCAAACACATCTTAATACTATATAAAAACAACATATTATTACTGGAATATTTTAGTCTTTATCATAAATCAATACAAATTAAACAGATAAAAGTAATTTAAACTTGAAAGTAAATATATATTTACTCTTTTATAGTTTGTAAATTCTTATTAAACATAAATTATTATATATATATATATATATATATATATATATATATATATATATATATATAATGTTAACAATTATTAAATACATAACCATTCATGACAATGAGATCTGAGTTTTTTTAAAAAATGAAATATTTAAGTAAAATAAATTCTTTAATTTTATACCAAAACTTTCGCTGAATAAAATAATTTTTAAATCAAAAAGTTTTTTATGAATGAAATGTAAAATTTGTATTTGTAGATTGCTAATAAATTCTTAATATTAAATTATTAAACATATATTCAAATAGTAAAATAAAAATTCCGGAATGGATGAGGCCGTTATACCAAGTAACAATATGTGTTTTGCAACTGAAAAAAGTGCATAAAGGTACTAGGAAGGTAAAATTAAAAATTATCAAAAATAGAAAATGCATTTTAGTTTTTATGAATGAATTACTTGATAAAATTTTGTTGATTTGTATTTACAAATCAATTATTTATTGCATTTTTCACTTTTTGAAACTAATAAATATGAATTTAATATTAAATTAATTATTAAACATAAATATATGCCCAATGTAAGTATTTATTTTTTTGAAAAGGTCTTAAACTCTTTAGCAAAATATATATTTTTATGTTATATTAGCGGCGTATAAAAATTTTTGTATTTTATTGCATAAAAAGTCATTAGAAAAAGTAGTTCCTTATTTGCTAATAAACAATTAAATTTTCAGCGATCCTATATAAGTATTTATTTTTGAAAATTTTGTACCTTATTTTACATGGTTCTAAACAAAGCTGAAAATAACTATTTAAAAATCTTTACCTATAGAAAAACAAATATAATTAGTAATTTATAAGTTTTTCTTATTCTTTTCCATTCTTTTATACAAACAATTTTAAATTATTCTATTATGAAATAATCTATGCATGTATAATAAAAAGAATAATTTAAATATAAATAATATGAAATATTTTTGTTCATATTAAGTATTTCAATTTTTAAAATGAAATGTTTAATATAATATTAATTTTCTTAAAAAAATGGAATGATGTTAAGTACAATATAATTATTAATCTTACACTAATTGAATATATAATTAATTATTTCGGTATTGTCAGTAATTAAATTCGTTTACTTATCATTGACCTATTGAATATTTTTTACAATAATAACAGATATAATGTGGCATTAAAAACAATTAAGTGTTACTTTCATTGATATCGGCACAAACTTAACAACTATATATATATATATATATATATATATATATATATATATATATATATATATATATATATATATAAAGAGGAAGAGAGTAATAGTTCACTTGCTATATTTTTCACACAAATCATTTTCAACCGAAGAAATAACGAAGAATACGCCAGTCAATTTCGCACTTTATTTAAAATTTATTGTAGCCAAAATGATAACAATATTTTTGATATAATCTTGCTTTAAATTTAAATATATTAAATTTATATATATATATATATATATATATATATATTATATATATATATAATAAATTTTACATTGTATCATCTTGTTATCTTAAATTTAAAAATATGTTTGTTAAAATTAAAATTATAATATTTTTTTCTTACAATTTTGAGAATTCGATTTTTTTATTTCAAATGATTAATCCATATTTCTTATTAAGAAATTATAAATATTTAAAACCAATAGAATAAAATATAAATATTATTATTAAAAATAGAAACGAAAACAAAATATTTATATTAAAAAGTATAAAAAAAATATCTTCCGATATATTGTATCTTCATGTTGTAGTCATTTATTATTATATTTTATTATCAAATTATGTTTAATGGGAAAACAATTATTTATTTATTTAAAATTCATGAAATATAGCTATTAAAATTATAGCTATTATAATGAAAATTTTTGTTAAATATAAATAAAATAATATATTTAACTTATAATATTATTAGTTGTATAATTAAAAAAAGTTGTTCATTCTTTTTAATTGTTAACCTAGTAATAAATATGATCCAGTACAATGAACTTCTTGAAGATCATTTAATATAAAATGGTATAAACGTTGAATAATTTTTTTTATATATGATTTCACGTCATTTCACAACTTTGTTATAAAAATGAATTTCTATAAGCGTAAATAGAAATAGATAAAAAATGTGGATTATTTAAAAGAAAATAGTAGTTAAAGGGATACTTTGATTAATAATAATTATAGTGCTAAAACAGTTACGAAAATAAAAGAGTACCAAATTCAACAAATATATATATATATATATATATATATATATATATATATATATATATAAATAAAAACTCAACTTATTAATTAAAATGTACATTTGAGTATTTTTTTACAAACTACTAATTTATTTAAATACATAGCTGCTTGTTTCATTTTTGAACTATTAAAAAATATTCAAATTTTGACCATTAAACGTTTATAAAATTTGTTTTTTGTACAATAAATGATCAAAAAAAGACAGTGAAAGTTCTTTAAAAAAATGTGTCAATATCTGTAACTATTGCTAATTAAATATATATTTTTTTAACATTATAATATTTAAAAAATATTTTAAAATTCTTTGAACTCAACTACTAAACAAATTAAAATTCTCAATATTTTTTCCAAATATTTATATTATATATATATATATATATATATATATATATATATATATATATATATATATATGTCTGAAAACACATATTTTATTAAAAAAAAAATATAAACCTGAAACATTATCACGAAACATATAGAACTGGTTAGTTACATATGAGAATACTTAAATATCTCTTAATATTTTTTATTTCAAAATAAAATATATAAACATTCTAGTCTATTATAAGTATTTATAAATATTTTTAATCACTTTGGATTCAAAACATTTTATTAAAATGGTATTCTGATTTATAAGCTATAAATTGTCTCATTACCAAGATAAATATGATTTATTATTAAATGCAGATGACTTACCGATCATATACAAGTATATATATATATATATATATATATATATATATATATATATATGTATATATAAATATGTGTGCAGTGATTTGAATATTCATCTTAATATAAAATTTATAGCTCATAGAAATAATATCTTAATATAAAAAATTATTTAAACACAATTATTAAATATCTGCCTTTATCCAAATCATTTATAATAATTTTATTTATTATTTTAGGTTGATAAATAATTTTCAGAATAAAATATAGAAAATAAATAAATCAATAATTTCTATTAATAATGAAAAAGAGTAATCAAATAATTCTATTTATAGAGAAATCTTTTTTATAAGAAAGGATAAACATTGTCAGTCATAAATAAAATAATATATTTTTTAAAATAAAACAAATAATAATTATGCAATTTTTTATTCAGCTTACTTTATACATATATATTTATATATATATATATATATATATATATATATATATATATATATATAGAGAGAGAGAGAGAGAGAGAGAGAGAGAGAGAGAAAGAAAGAAACGGTAACAAAGTAAGAAAAATTAAAAAATATTTTTTTTTTTTATAGAATATCTCTGCAATAATAATATTAATGAAAAAATGTTTTTATATAAAAATATCAGTTTATTTTGTTTACTATAATTTTAAAGATTATAATTATTTCTTAAAATATTAAAGATACAATCACAAAAATGCAAATCTAAGGGTAAAAGATTTATGCTAAAAAAACAACCTAAAATTATACTAATTAACATTTTTTTCTTTAGTACAACCATCAATTTCAGACATGTTTAACTTTATTTCAATAAAAAAATACTCTTTTCTTGAATATAACTATAGATTATTTTCTGTTAATATTTTCCTGATCTACATAAACATAATATTATAAATACGATGGCCCAAATGTAACTGAAGGGTTTAGACATAATTTATTTGCTTGCTATCATTTACTATTTTTCATTATACTTAGAACTCATTTGAGCCACCTTATATAAATGTAATTAGTAAAAATAAACGTAATAAATAAACAAAAATTATATTCATGTGATTTTTTTATAAAAAAGTAAATATTGTTACTTTACATTCAAAAAAATATTATTTTAAAATATATTATAGTCTCATTTAGCAATTATAATTCTTTAAATATACAAATAGAAAGTATTCTTTTCGAAAAATCTAAAAAATAACAAGCATAATTAATAAACATAAATGAACATAGTTTAGATTTTGTAAATGTATTTAGAAGTACAATAATTTAATAGATATTCTTTGCTTTGGTATAAATTTTAGTATCTGTGTGTGTGTATATGTATATATATAATAATTATATATATATATATATATATATATATATATATATATATATATATATACATGAGGGTCATTTAATAAGTATGGTAAAAAAGTAAGAAAAACTAAATTGAAGAA
Source organism: Neoneuromus ignobilis (assembly GCA_029203775.1). Classification (NCBI taxonomy): domain Eukaryota; kingdom Metazoa; phylum Arthropoda; class Insecta; order Megaloptera; family Corydalidae; genus Neoneuromus; species Neoneuromus ignobilis. The sequence goes on along the minus strand of CP092090.1, from coordinate 22,221,239 downwards.
TTCAATTTAATTAATTAAATTAAACAATAAATAAATGTACCCTACTTATCAAACGACCCTCGTTTAAAAAACCAAAAATGTCAAAAATTATAGAAGAATATTTGCAGAATAAAGTAAGTTTAATAAAACATGTAATTATAAATATATTATTTACATAATAAAAGTGTTTGTAAAATTATATTCGTAATCTATTACAAAATTATATATATATATATATATATATATATATATATATATATATATATATATATGAAAATTCTATAATTTGTTTAGTAAATAAAAATTACATCTTATAAAATAAATATTTATCAGTAATAAACTAGTTTTAACTAGTATTAAATATAAATGTTGAAAGTGATTTAATCGAATAACTAGAAATTAGATAGATAAAATAAGTTATGTTAAGGTATATATATATATATATATATATATATAATAATTGAACAATCTATAGAATTAAAATTATTAACAGTAATCATTTTTAACAGTGCATGTAGATTAATGACGATTGACCTGAGCACTATTGAAATAACTGTTGATTTTCATTTCAATCTCAATATTCACTCAAGTGAACCTCTGAACAGTGAATGATAATTACATTTTTAATTTAAATAACAAAAATAACAATAATCTTCTGTTTCGAACAATTACAAATCGATTTGTGACCTTACATTTTTCCACTAATTGACATTATTTTACTTTATCAGTATAAACTTTATAATTTAACTAAATATTATAAAATATTTTCAAGATGAAATATGAAATTAAATAAATTTAGTCTTGAGAACTGAAAACATTTAAAATAAAAATGAATAACAGATAAAACGAAATGTATGATAAGAATAATATAAATTACTATTTTAACAAAAAATATACAAATATAAAAAACTCATAATACAATTAGTTTATCTTTACCAATTAGAATATGTAAATATTAATCATATAGTCATTGAGTTTTATAATAAAATATAAATAAAATCAATTATCTTTTATATTTCGAAAACGATTCCTAAAACGAATATACATAAATGAATAATACATCAGCCAATCGCGTGTTATTTAATTCATACGTCACATACCACGTACGTAAATAAAAATTAAATGTAATTCCTTTTTTTATTTCATTGCGTCAATAAAAACATTAAAAAGAATCAAAAAAAATATACTCACAAACGCGTATTGCGTACCAATAACTTAAATAATAAAAATTATATCATGGTATAAACTTATTAACTAAATGTATGTACATTAATTATTTTAAATAATATTATATGTATATATATATATATATATATATATATATATATATATGTATATAATAAAATATTTTTCATATATATTTAATAAATAAATTTATATCTTGAAATACATCTTTTTATTCATTGAAATAAAAATTGCTTGCTTTGAAATTAAATTTTTAATCAAAAGATACCAAAAGTAATTATAATTTTTAAATCGTTTCTGTTTATAATTGTTTGTTTGTATATAGTTTTTATTTTAAACTCTAAATAAATAATATTTTAAGCAAAATAAAATTAAAAATAGATGTTTATTAATAAATTATTTTATTAATAATAAAATACCTGCTCGAAATAGCAAGTAGGGAGACAAATACTTTATTTTTATAACAATCTTGATATTTATACATTTTATTCTTCATAATTTATTTTTTAATATCTTTGGCTGAATAGGTAATATTTTGCAAGTACTGAATTTTAAATCATTCTAATTCCGAGGACCTCTATGAAAGATTGTACTTTTACCAGCTAAATAAAATTCCTTATGGTTTCTGAAATACTTATTTTATTTCAAAAAATAAAAAGTAATGAATTTATTATTAAGAAGAACCAGAATTATAATTTTCGATTAACAAGATTAAAAAAAATAATTCAGTAAATACTATTATAAACAAAAATTATCAGTAAGTCAATGCACTGAATAACAATTTTTATTATATTTACAAAAACAAATTTAATACCAATTTATTTTCAATATTTTTTATCGACATTGAAAATTTATTTATTTATTAAATACAGTAACATAACCTCCAATAAAATATTTTATAAATAATTACAAATTTTTATTTTCGTGTATATATATTTATATATATATATATATATATATATATATATATATATATATATATATATATATGTATATGTATGTATATATGTAAGTACATGAATAAAGCCAATAAACTCTAAAATGTCATTTTCTACCACTTCAAAGAATTGAAAATATGTGATTAAAAAATTGATGTCATGGAAATTCGATTAAAATCAATTACTCTAGTTATTTGTAATGCTTATTTAATCTTAAACCGGGTAAATAAAATATAAAAATACACAAACATATTGTAATATTAATAATTGTTGACAAAAAATCTTATCTAAGCCTTGATACTTACAATATTTAATTTTGACAATATTTAACTTTTTGTAAGACATTTATTCGCTAGAGAGACAAAACAATATTTGCTTTTTTTAGTTATTACGAAATGTGCAAAGTTTTCCTACTAAAATAATATCGTGATAAGTTTGGTTGTAACTGAAATAAGAAAATCAAAGTACATGAAAGATAGTTGTCTCGAAACTTTACACAGTCTTAAACTAATTATAGAGTCGAGTAATTTTTCAAATAAAATTTCTATTTATGTATCAAATATATCAAATATACACACATTATATATAAGTAAAAGTAATGTAAATTAATAATGAGAATTAATAATAAATTCAATAATATGAATCAATCTTAATAAATATATTTTTAATTTTCATTTTAAAATTAAACTTTATTAAAATTATGAAACTGTCAATATTTAGATATTATTAATTTTTTGCAAAAAATAATGGAAAATTACACACTGAACTAAATACCATATCATATTTGAAATTATATCTCGTTAAGGAAACATTGATAAGTCTTCATTTTTTTAAAATTGTAATCAGTAGATTATTCACAATAATAATTATTTAATCAATAAATGTCAGGGTAACTGAATAAAGTCATAAATGCCTCTAAAAAAAATTAAATATTATATGCATGAATGAAGTATTTTTTCAACAAAAGTAAACAAAATATACAGATTCAAAATGTAGTAATTTAAAGAGAAAATTGCATATATATTATTTTTTATTTATAATACGTATATTTAAATACTTTTTAAGACCTTACAAATTACTATTTCTGTTATATCTTGCCACAATATTTTTAAGCAATTATGTTTTTATTATATTCTATCTTCCAATAGACTTGATGATAGCACAATGCCAAATACGATCGTGAAAAATTCAGCAAAAACATTATTAATCTTATACTATCAGTTTATTATAATTAATTAGTATTTATAATTAGTTGTTGTATATTCATCAATAATATTTTTCTCGTTATAAATAATGCAACATCTTTTTTTTATAAATACTAAATTATATAAAATAAATTAATGTCCTTTATTTACGATATTGTACTTTTATCAAAATAAATGACAATAAAAATCAATATATATATATATATATATATATATATATATATATATTTATTATTTACTAAAATTAGACATTGAATTAATTTGATAAAAATTTGAGTTTGTTTATATTCACTGGAAAAAATGTTTGTAACTTTCATTACATTACATCATTTATTAATTTTATTTCTAAATGATACCTTAAGTTTTGTCTTTAAACTCTATATAATATTAAAAAGTAACGCAAATTGGAATTCTTCTAACTTAAATTACTTTAAATGTACTAAAAAATCTTTTTTGTGTATTTTTTCATAATTATACTCATTTACATAATTTTTATCTTAATAAAACTTCACCTCTTTAGAAATATATAAAATTTTATTATAATCAAAAATAATAATAATTAATTAAAAATAATTAAAATTTTATTTTTATAATTTATTATTTTATTGTTTTTAATGTATGTATAAATATTATTCAAATAACATTCAATTATGACTTAATAAATTCCATAAATGCATATCTTATTAATGATCATAATAACAAATTATATTTTTAGAAAATTTTCAAAAACAAATTTATTTCAATATTGCTATAAATATTAATTTTCTTCAATTATAAATTATATATATATATATATATATCAAATAATCAACTAAATAATATTTTAATTCAAAAAATATTATCTAATGTTGTCTGAAAATATGTAGAAAACACTTATTTTAATCATAAAGTAAATATTGAAGTTGAAAACTATAAAAATATACTATTTTTTAAGTTATCTAAAAATAACGAATTTATTTTAAAATTCACTCTAATTTAAAATAAAATAATATTATATTATAGCATATAGATATTCTATAATTTACACACACACACACACACACACATGCATGCATATATATATATATATATATATATATATGTGTATATATGTATGTATGTATATGAATGTATGTATGTATGTATATGAATGTATGTATGTATGTATATGAATGTATGTATGTATGTATATGAATGTATGTATGTATGTATATGAATGTATGTATGTATGTATATGAATGTATGTATGTATATGAATGTATGTATGTATGTATATGAATGTATGTATGTATGTATATGAATGTATGTATGTATGTATGTTTTTTTGTATGTATGTATGTATGTATGTATGTATGTATGTATGTATGTATGTATGTATGTATGTATGTATGTATGTATGTATGTATGTATGTATGTATGTATGTATGTATGTATTATACCCTTTACTCTCATTTAGAGCACAAATATTCGTCGAAATAATTCTCCCAAAATGATTCCTTCTTCCTAACATCCTCAATCTGCCTCACATTTTCTTTCTTTAATGATCCTACACTTACTTCTCCACAGTATTTCGACTTTTTCGTAAAGTATGCTCAATCCGCTTTCATTTTCTTCTCTTAATTCGAATAAGGATTAACTCTTGCACTCACCTTCATAGTTATTCATTTGAAATAACATTTGGCCATAACACTCAGAAAATTTTCAAGTATCTATTGATGAATATTTGAAGGTTAATTGTAATCTCGGCAATGACTTTAGATCATAACATTAGTTAAGATTTGATCTATGAGCACAGCCTTAACATTAGTTTTATAGATGAGAGGTTTTGTCGACAGAGAAACCTCTCTGGTCTTCTAAACTATGTAGAACTAAATAAAAACTAAATTTGCCTTGTGAATATGTACTTTGATTTATGTTTCAGTTTCACTATTTATAGTAACTACACTACCAAGATAAGTAAAATCTTCGACCTTTTCAATATTTTTTTCTATCTACTATCAGATAGTAACGGTCAGTGATATTGATTTTCATCGCCTTGATCATGCCTGCATTCATTTTAAATCCTATTGTAATGGCTGTTTCTTCAAGATTTTATAGCTTATATGTCACATTTCTTTAATTCTGTGCTAAAAAATAAATGTCATTGGCAAAGTCCATATTTTCCAAGAGATATGTTAATCCCCACTAGATACTTTGTATTTTCCCATGTTTAACTTTCTTTATCACCTAATCCAAAACAATGAAGAATGTGATTGGAGGCAAAACACATCTCTATCGCACTTTAGATTTACTAAAAAAAAAAAATGTGACTGTACAATTCTATGTTAATTAGTATTATTTAAAAATATTAAAGAAAACATGCATATTTTTATTTATAAATTAATAATCACTAAGATCGAATAATATAAAATCTCAAGATTTTTTAATTACTTAAAAATAAACCATTTATTTAAAATATATACTTCAACTGATAATAAAACAATATTCTAGTATGTATGTATGTGGTAATATTTTATTTATTAAAAGACATTTTAATTAAACCAATGTAGATTTTTTTTACATTTACAAACTTAAGTACATCTTTTTAACAAAAAAAAACAACTTATTTCTTTACATAAAAATATATTTGTTTATTTTCAATTAATATTAGTTTGTATGTACAGATACATATAATTATTTATTTAACTGTATATTTTTAATTAAATTTACCACAACTATTTATTTTTATCCAATAATGATTTAACATTATTATGAGAAAATTAACGTGCATGTGTATATAATATCTACTTGATTTTTTACCTCAAAATCAAGGCAGAATTTATGATTTCATTTTAAAATATTCACATAGAAATTCTATTCAAAAATCGCGCCTAGCATATGACACATTGATCTTCAGAGGCGTCGCGACGCTTCTATAAATATAAACACACAAAATTACAATTGTACATAAATAACATGTCTAGTTATTTTCATTATTATGAAAGCAACACTAAATACATGCTATTATACACGCATTGTAACTTGAACATGCGCATTTGTATTGACCCTAAAAATAAATGAATGCGTCTACATCACAAAAACGAGACGGCACAACCATCTTTAGGTATTCTTCTATTCGTGTTCTTGTTTAAAAAATCTCAATAGGTCATGTAAATCTATACTCAATTGCATGAAACTGTGAAGTAAATAGCAGCTCGAAACATCATCTTAATAATTGATATCAATTAAAGGTAATTAAATATACAATTTATTTATATTCAACTATACAATATGTGTAACATAACAATTTGTATGTAGTCTTATAATGGATTTGGGCCCTGACAAATCGCTATTAAGTGTTGTTCTACCTTCGGCAACACTCGTCGCTTCACCTAGTGCATCGTATTTAGCCGATGAAGTAGCATCCACGTGCCCTTTGTTGACACCGTCACCGCCAACAAATGCTTTAGTTAATCCAGTACCAGAACAAGCTGAATCTCCAATACCAGCTTTTTTAGTTGGAGATGAATTTGCTATCAAGTTGAATAAAGTCAAAGAAGGTCTGTATTATTGTATATATAATAAAATCGAAATTCCTGTAATAAGAGTTTTTTTAAAAATGCTGTCTACCAAAAATTATCATATTTTAATTCTCTATTATTTAGATATATTTACACACTACCTTTAAAATATAAATTATATTAAAAAAAATAAATGTTTGAATAACTTATTGTTTAAAAACATTCATATATTTAAAAGAATTCATACACCTAACTATTTAATCAAATTTCTTTCTATTATTTATAATTTATATAGATAATAAATACTAGTAAATTACATTTCAGATGACCCTACAGCAGTTGAAACATCTTCATCAAATTCTTCAGACTTAGCTGAACCAGCATGTACACAATTATTAAATCCTCATCATTACATTAACTTGTCTAAAAGTTCAGACATAAATCCAATTCAAGTATGTATAGCAAATAAAAAATCCAATTTTATTTACTACACATCACCGAAAAAAATTAAATATATAATAATGCTATTAAATCATAATTATTATACTTAGTACTTCATTCAATTCAAGACAAAAATCTTTAATTTCTTGTAGTTTTTTAAAAAAAGAAACAACTACACTTCTCGTTTCTACATATTTTAAAAATGTCTTACTTCAATTATTCATATTTTTTTAAAATATCTATTTATCTCCCAAACAATAATTATTGTTTAACTGTTGTATTCTCTTCTTGCAATATATTATATATATAAAATATACCTTTTCAGGAAAATGGAGGAAAGCCGACAAGTCTTCAACTTACATACAAAAAGTCAGTTGAAGATATGTGTTTCATTAACTGGAACTGGCCAATAATTCGTAGATGCTGTGTATGGGGTAGCCTTTCTACAATAGCAGCTGCAGTGATTGTTGTAGTTGCAATGATATTCACTCTACCAAAAACATGTAGCCCAGTTTTACCTTGGTATCAAGGTTCATTACTTTACGAAATATTCCCTGCAAGTTTTCAAGACTCTGATGCAGACGGAATTGGAGATTTTCGTGGACTTTCTAGTCGGATCGATTATATACAACAATTAGGCGTACGTGGCGTAAGATTAAATTCGATATTTCCAGCAACGCACTATCCTGAATATTTTCATAACATAACAACATTATTTGAAATTGATCGTTCTTTGGGAACAATGAAAGACTTTGAAAAACTGGTGAAAAAGTTCCACTCGAGAAACATATCTGTTATATTGGATTTACCGATTTGGCCATTAGTAACCAGATTTCAGCCAATAAATACTTCAGCTAAACAAAATAAAAATAATACATTTAATCAACTCTTAGGAGAAAATAATAGTAAAGAAGAGATTACAAGTACATTTGAAAATCCGCATCGAGTAATTTTTGATTCGAGAGAAAACTTTCGAGTTGAAACTTCATACGAAGATTTAGAACTAGCTGATCGCGAAGAAACTATTTTATCAACTATTCGATTTTGGTTAGGAAAAGGCGTTGATGGATTTTATTTAAAAGGGCTTGAGAAATTTGTTCATGATCCGTATTTTCGAGAATCTGTCCGAGAATGGAAATTATTGATGGGACCAGAAAAGGTTCTTATAGTAAATTATGACGTTTTCAAATTAGCACCTTCGTATGTAATGAATGTACTATTAGCAAGAATCGATTTGGTGGATGTCAAACTTGATTTTTCTAATGGCAGTGAAGGACTCAGACAACAAATTGAAACTATTCATTCTGGTCTATTTTGGTCAAATCCTGGAACACCATGGATCCATTGGTCTACTGGCAGTGTTGAATCACATAGATTATCGTCGACATTACCAAGACAAAATGGCACTCTAGGCGCAATTTTACTTCAAATGATTTTACCAGGAACACCAAGCATATTCTATGGAGACGAAATAGGACTCACAGAAGTATCTGACCCTGAAGGAGAACGATCTGATCTACGACATATTCATCAACTTACCGCAATGATGTGGGAAAATACGTACAAGCAATTCACAAGAAACGTATTACCTTGGTTACCTGGTCAATCGACACATTTGGAATATTCGTACAAGACAGTTATTGCAAAAATGAACGAACTACGGTTACAAAATCCGGCGATTTATGTAAACGCAGTTTGGAAAGAAGGTACAAGTTCAAGAAACTCTGCGATTAGATATGCAAAGAATGATGTTATCGTCATTGAAAGATGGTATCCACGTCGAAATTCATTCGTTGTGGTTGCGAATATCGGAGAGCATAAAGTCATTATTGATCTTTCGTCTATATTTTACAGTGGTACAATCATGGTAGGGCCTAGACCAAATTCTGATCCTGAACAAATATCATTCAAAGAGTTACACTTGTGGGCTGGTGAATCTGTAATTGTTAAGCTAGACAAATAAATCGTGTTTTATTTTTAATATTATTCAATCAGCTTATTGGCAAAAAATTATTTTTTCATTACATTTTAATTGTAAATAGAAATTTAATTGTAATATAATTTTATTAATGTATAAAAAAGGAAAGTATTTAATAATTTTATAATTTTAAATGTTTTGCATATATACTTTTCAAAATAAACTTGCACAAATTTTCAAATATAAAAAAAGTATAAATTATTATGTTATAATTATATATTAATCTTAAGTAAACTTTGTACATTGTTAACTACAATTTAAGTACGTTTCTCATTCAAAAACACACACGCACAATTAAATAAAAGATTTTTTTTATTTTTACTTAACATAATTAAACACACTCATAGAAGTATATTAGTATACAAGTACATTAGTACACTTTTGCACAAACACACAACTAATAATTTATTATAATTTAAATTTAATAGTACTCTCGCTGTGGAGATTAGTTTCTCTTTTCAGATAGTGGCCGTCGATCCACAAGTTCGTCGTCATGTAATGGGTCAAACAAGAATATTAATAGATCATTTGGAATAGGGACATTAAGTTTGAACAAAACATCTATTGTTCAAAAAAATTCGATCAGGGAATACAAAATTTGAAAGTGAGATTCGTGGGCTAACAGGACCATTCTTCAATAAAGACAAACTTATTATACTGGTTTATAAGATAGAAAAAGATAGTTGTTTACAGATTCGCTCTGGTGTCGAAATGAGTAAGTTTAAACTTTAACTAGTCACTGTTGCAAACAATATAATAGCATCACACCACATTAAGTAACAAGTGTCGCATCTCGCGGCGAGTATGTAAAACTAAAAATTGGACGCGAATTATTTAACAATTAATTATTTATGACATTGCAATTATATGATGTAGCCCATGTAAATAATTAAATTTGTGTGTATTAATTTTTTAAATTATTCTATTTAAATTAATATTATTTTTCGTTTCCAAAAAACAGCTATTATTTAACACAAATGAATTTTCACCCACACAGCACAATATGTTTTAAAATTTTCAATAATCACTTATTGTTCATTTTATTGTTTATAACAATAATAATCGGCTAATGATGGCTAATAATAGTAATTTGATGGCGTTGCCAATCATTGTCAGAGCCTTTTTGCTTTTGTAAAACAACAAAATGAACAATAAGTGATTTTTGAACTCTTTAAAACATATTGTGGTGTTGAAGATAAAAATTCATTTGTGTTCAAATGAATTCACCACAGTTACTAAAACAAGTAATAGCTATAATTTATTTGTCTTGGAATGTTTATTTTATAGTGTAACATTATGTGCCGCTATAACTTTAATGAAAAGTCGTAGTAAAACAGTAATTTCGTATACAAATCATAACTCCTCAATCAATTTAAATATATATCTTTAAGATAATAAACATTTTATTAAGGGGTTATACGCAGTTGCGAGGCGCAAAAACGACGTTTTTTTAGGAATTTTTTTTAGAAACAGTATTTATTTTGCAATTACAAATTATGGTTATTTGAATAGATCCTACTTTCAAGAATAAAATAACATGTCGATTATAAAAAAATATTGAAGTGCACCGCTCCTGCAGACGATGTCCCGAACGACCTCCATATCGGCGGTTTGGATTATTTGAAATCAAAAAATATGGTCAATTCTTTTAAAGGATAGATTAATGCAGGTATTGAACGAAGGAATAATAAAAATTTTCATTTTTGACAAAATGGCGTGTACTTGAAAAAAATTTTTCGTTTTTTACTAAAATTTTCGCCCAAATTGTTTAAAAAAAATAGTAATAATTTTTGTAAACCTTATTCCTTCGTTCAATACCTGAATAATCATAACCGATCGGTTCAGCCATTTCTGAGATATCGAGATCAATTTGAAAACACCGATTTTGAGATAAACGCGTTTGAAGTTTCGGATAAACATTTACACAGTTAAAAATTACTTACAAATTCAGGTGTATGTCCGAAAATATTTCTCGGATTTACTTCAAATTTTCAGAGAATGTACTCAAATATATGTGCATTCCGAAAATGCAAAAAGAAAAAAATCGATTTTTTGAAATTTCTAACTGCGTATAACCCCTTAATGCAAACAACGATCGAATTATTTACAAACGTTGTATTTTTTTATAAACATATAGTTCCAATTAATATGAATTTGTGTGGGATATTATAAGTCATGCGAATTGGTGCGAGTTAATTGGAGTAGATGCAGAATTGTGCGGTTGGTATTGATTGGTGCAAGTTGATACGGGTAGGTGCTTTTTAAAGTTCAACTTTTTGGGAGCTGAATTTCAGAGTCCTATTTTAAATCTCATTTTTAGTGTATAATTTTTAACTCCTATATTTAAGGACCCGATTTTATTAGAAACCAGTTTTTAGAATATAATTTTTAGAGTCCGTTGTTTTATGGATATATATATAGTGTACTTTTCAACTTTATTATTTGCTTTTAAATTTTCTACAGTTCTGCAAATGAAAAAAATTTAATTAACACTTTGCTCATACAATATATTGTTTTTTTATTGATATTAAATTATTAATATAATTGTTGTTATCAAATGTTTTGTTAATAAATATTTATTATATATCGTTATTTTTTCAGATTGAGAATATTTGTTTGTGGAACCCGACAGCAAATTTTCCGATATGCACCAAAATGTTGGCGGTTATCTCTCACACACGTAAGTTTTATTTAATGTTTAATGAACGAAATTGTATTTTTAATACTGATATATTTCAATTGATTTTAATTATTTTTTTAAGATTCGATTTTTTAGAATACGATTTTTAGATTGTTATTTTTATGGGTACATTTTTTTAAGGTTCGAATTTATTGTGCAATTTTTAACCTTAAATTTTTAGGGTCCGATTTTGAAAAACCTTTTTTAAAATACAAATTTAGGGTACTGTTTTTAGAGCTATAATTTATTTAGGCTATAGTAGAAGTTTTTGGGCTGCACAAAAAATTTTAATTCATGCAGAAAATTTTACAGATAATTGTGTGCATGTGTGTTGGTACTATTAATAGTTGATAATCAGTATTAATACGGTTATCAGTGGTGTGAGTGTTGATAGTTTAGATGTTAGTGCGAGTTAGTTGGTACTAGTTGATGTGGATTAAAGGGGGTTGGTTGCGAGTTGATGTGAGTTTATGCGTATTGAAGCTGATTGGTGCAGTTTTATGCGGTTGATGCAAGTGAATGCATGTTGATGTAAGAGTAGATTTGTTTAAATTAATGCGGGTTGAATCAAATGAATAGGGGTTGTTATGGGTTGAAAGGAGTTAACATGAATTGTTATAGATTAAGGCGTGCTAAGCGAGTTAGACCCAATTGATGCAAATTATGGTAAAATAGTGTGTAGTTGGTGCGATTTGAAGCGAATTAGTGGGGTGAAGTACGAGTTGATTCGAATTGGTAATGGGAATGTTTTTAGAGTGCCAATATCTAAAAAAAATCAATGCTATAACCCATGTTAAAGCACAACACGCGTCAACCCGAACCAATTCACATATACACATCCAACTCAAAGCTACCATCCAATTTGTACTAATCCAAAAATTTAATCGTTATAAAATTGGATTTTGTAAAATGATATCTTGAAAATTTGATTCTAAAAATGGCCACTAAAAATTGAACTCTGAAAATAAACCTAAAATAACTGAACCTTTGAAAACTAGACCCTGAAAAGTTGTATCATAAAAATGAGATCGTGAAAAAACTTGAAATAAATAATTGGATCTTAAAAAAAACTATTGTTATAAAAATTACTCTGAGAAAAGTAAAAAGAATATGAATAATTATATTCATTCATAAACAACAAACAATATGTGTTCATATTTTAATAACAAAGAAAACGTGCTATATTATGAAAACATGAATTTGTATATAAATATAAAACACAAATATTTTAAAAAATCAATTTATTACATGTATCTATATTTACAATGATTTTCTTTCTTGTGCACAATACTGAAGCACCATTTATAATTTTAAACATTGTTTAAAATCAATATTTTAACATGGTATCAATACAAAAGGAAAATAAATTATTTTATAAACAATTATTCTAATCTTACAATGGAATGTAACAGTATTACATAAATTTAAAATACACTATATTGTTTATTTTTGAGCAATACTGGTCAAAAAGTCTTAGAACATGAACAAAATTCAATTTTGAGCATATATATATATATATATATATATATATATATATATATATATATATATATATATATATATATATATATATATATATGCCACACTAACACTCGTAAAAATATACATATACACTACAAAATTAACACTGGTTACAGAGGTAGAATATTTTTTATATGGCAACAGTGCTGAATTTATCAAAAATGAATTTCAACATTTCTAAAACTTTTCAAATAACATATGAAATAAAAATCCTCCACAGTAATCCAATATTTCAAAAGCCTCATATATGTATATACGAGGATCGTTTGATAAGTAGGGTAAAAAAGTAAGAAAAACTAAATTGAAAAATTTAATTAAATTAATTAATTAAATTGAACAATAAATAAATTTACCATACTTATCTAACGACCCTCGTATACATATACATGTATATATATATATATATGCATATGTATATATATGTATACATATATATATATATATATATATATATATATATATATATATATATATATATATATATATAATAAAAATACTATTTACAAAAGATTACAAAACATTAACCTAATTTAATATGAAAAATATTCTCTTAAATACATATAACTTCAGTATTTAAACTAATTTTAGGGATTTAATTAGATCATCTAGCAATAATGGCACCCTGAGTTTTGTAAGAGAATATTTAAAACTATATTTTGACGTAGTGAAACTATTCATTATTTTCAATTATAATATTTTATTTAATTAAAGTTGTCGGTGGGGTGTAAACAAATAAACGCTCTTGAAATTTTTAATTTATAAAAATATTCTTTTGGTAATATTCGGTAATATTGTAACCAACATGATATATTCATCAACTAAATAGAAATCAAGTAAATAACATTCTTTGTAATTTATGAGATTTTTTCTACGGAATATTAAATATATTTTTCAAATTAAAGCATTTGTTTAATACAAATCAAAAGATAATAGGAAAAATCACTACTAAAATTAACGTTTTTCTTATTAATTCTGAAAATTTCTCTTATATTATTTTTATGATTTGACATACTCTATGAATGTTTCTTTTTCAATTTACTTAAAATATATTTCTAACAAGAGACTAGAAACTATACAACATTTATTTTTAATAAACACATATTACAAAATAATCAAGTATTTATATTTTTCAAAAAAAAATGTTGTTCTTTTGTCTGCAATAATAATTAAATATTTAACATCCTTTTATGCCGAACGTTACTTGTAATTTGAATAATTTTATGTAAATGTAAAATAAGAACATTCAAACTAAACATTTTATAATTTTTTGAAAAATGTATAAATGTTATTGCAAACAAAAATATTTATATGAAATTAAATGTTCAAGAGCAAAAATAAAAGATCCCAAATTAGGGTCGGTCTTCTTTTATATGGAGCTCTAATGAAAAACGTATACATGAAGTACCCTTACAATCAAATTTATATCTAAGTTCATATACAAAATGTATATATGCAGTTTAAAATCGAATTTACGCGTATTTAATTTCTTTTATTTTACAATTTTCATAAAATATAAAAGTCAATTTAATTACATCGTTTAATTTTTAAATAAAAACAATTAACACAACATCGACCAGCAAATTCTTATTTTAAATTTATTTTATAAAATTATATATTATATTTGTAATGAATGTATAAAATTATATATTTTATTTTTACAAGTTAAGGGTAACGATTTCACCCTTAGAAGACCGACCTTGATTCCAATATGTCTATGAATGCGACTGCATAGTTTTATGTTTACCTCTGGTATCTGTAATAACATACGTATTAGGTGCAGCCCTGGGTATCTCGGGTAACTTATCGCTCGGATGCCGATGACTGGATACAGTTTTCTTCACTGGCTTATTGATCTGCATACTATTTAATCCAGATACAGGATATTTATGTTTCACTGCATTGGACGGCGTTCTAGTCGATGGTGTCTCGCCCGAAGGATGTTTAGGCATAACAAACGCTTTCGTTTGCTTTAGCAACGATCGATCGTTACATAAAGCAGATATAAGAGGCAAATCTAGATTTTTACTTTTCTCGCGTAATGTTCTTATATCTATCACACCTCCTGTATTACTCGCTTTCGCAAGCTGCGAAGGCGGTACAGGAGTCGGATCTATGTCGAGTGTAGATTTTGTAGGTGACACTTGAGGCAACAACACGTTCGACGAGGTATGTATTCGTGATAGTTTATCTTTAATAATCGCATCCATAATCGGTTGGGTAACAGGTCTACGAATCCTTTCTTTGGGATCCATTAAAGGCATTTTTACAAGTGGCGGAGGGGGAGGGGGAGGCAGCCGTCGGAATTTCGACTTTTGCGGTATTTCAAGAGAGTTGAGTATATTGTCATCAGATTTCGCCCGTGAGAATCGATTCAGTCCCGAAGGCCTATGAGGAGGTGGAGGTGGAGGCGGTTCTAAACTACCTGTTGACGATAAACTTGCTGCACTGTATATAGGTAACTGTACATAAGTGTCTGACAGATTTTGTGTCGATGCGTATCTTGTAGGAGAAAGAGAAACATTCAAATAAGGCGTCGATCTATACACAACTGGTCTCTTCGTCGGATACGGAGGCGGACTTTGAGCCAATGCTGCAAACAGAGAACCTTGCTTCGCTTCTAGATATTCTTGTTTACTTATAGCCGGTTCTTTCAGAGGAAACACTACAAAATCTACATCACTATACATTTGTTGACGATACTGTTCGATCTGTGACCGTGACAACTGACTTGTATATACGGTTGCAAGTTTCGGAGGTGGTGGCGGCGGTGGCGGTTGTCTCGGTGCAGGAGGAGGCGGCGGCGGCGGTAGAAACGTGTATGGAACTAAAACACTTGCTTTACTTGCAGCTACGTCGAGGTAGTTATTTGGAGCGATTAAAGCTGCGACAGGTAGAGCAGCAACCGGTTTTAATCCATCGCCAGGCGAGGGGTAATAATGAGGTTTGATTCTTGACATCGTCGAAGAATGTTTTGGAGGTATTGGCGGTACACTGGTAGGTGAGCTCATACTGCGGCTTGATAACGAAGATACATCCATCGAAGGAGTAGCAAAACTCGGAGTAGGATTTACTCCGACTAAAGATGTTTGCGCCGTCAAAATATTAATCTGTGGTCTTGTCTTAATGAATCTTGCTGAAGCTTCTTCTGATGGATAAGCAGGAGGTGGTATTGGAGTCACAGGAGACATAATCGAATTGTAAGGATAAGGCGGAGGATCGCGAATCGGTCGTGGTAAAACCATTTCATCGCTCAAGCATGATAATGATGACTCATCGAAATCTCTTACAGATGTTTCCGTCGAAATCGATTTTGAAACAGTTTCATGATGGGCATTATAAGGTGGTGGAGGTCGAAAATGAAAAGAAACAGATTCACCATCTACGCTTGTATTTGTTGAATCAACTATACCAAGTAATGAATTATCCATGAGAGATACCTGATTGCTGTCGATTCTTTTTGGTGGTACAGGTACAAAGCCTTGATACGACGATGGTAACGTTACGTAATCAGAATCTGAATCTAGTGTATGACTAACTGTTTTTCGAGTGGGGTACACTCCTCTTCCAACAATAAGATCTGATAATTCTTCAGCAGATAATAAAGCTTGTTTATTGTCGGTAGGATCACTGCCATCCCCATGAAACGAACCCGAATTACTAATATTCGAATTGGATCTATCTCGAAACACTCCTTCGCCATCAACTTGATCGATATTCGAAAATTCTTTATGATTCATATATCCATTTCTTGTTTCAAACGACATAAGACTACAAGGCTGACCTTCAGATGCCATATCTTGTGAACTCGCAAAATCTGTACCGTCTGCCACATCGCTACTGACAGTTGTCATCTGACTTGAGTCCATTGTATAAATTCCACTTGTTTGGCTGGATATAGTATGAGAATTTCCAAGTGTATAAACTCCTGAATTCGTTTCTCGCGTATCGATTTCAATGCACGTCGCTTCACTAACAGCTGAATTTTGTGCCGTATGACTGTATCCGAGTTCCAAACTGCTACTCGTGGAAGGTCGTCGTCCCGTTTTCGCCCCGCCTGCTATAACCACCGTACTACAACTCGAAGAACATTGTGAACCTGCACATTTCGGAGTTGTTTTCGGTGAAATGCAGCTATCATTATCATTTTGTTTTTGTAAAACATCCGGAGTCGAAGACACTAATTCACTACTATTGCTGCTGCTTCTACTACTATTCGATAATATATCAGATTGGTTTAATTTGAGCGACGTCATTGTTTCAATAGTACTAGCTAATGATTTTTCAATAGGTTGATTACTAGCTGACGATGACTGACGACTAACAGGATTACTATCCATCAGATGTGCCAATGCTAGACTTTCTGTCGAAGGGGCAGGAGGACAAGTTATCATTATTTCTAATTCATCTTCAGAATGTACTCTATCACTAACAATGCCGCTCGTGGTATTTGAAGACGCACTTGAAATAACAGAAACTCTTTGATCTGATCTCCCAGCTTTGCAGGGCAAACGAGAATAAAGGTAACAGTCTCTTAAACATCGTCTTTGTTCCTCTTCTAATTTTCGTGCCTCGTTAAGTCGTGGTGCTACCGCCATTGAAAACTGATGTGTATCTCGACATAATGCAAGCAATAATTTACTTTTTTCGTCACTACTTGTATACAATGTTAATTTTTCATGTCCAGTACGAATTTCAAACTTTTTACGCTCAAAACTTAATTTCCCTATTGAACTCCATAAAAACGTCGATGCTGGGTTATTATCCGGACAAACTTTTACACCGTGAGCGCATACAGCAAGAAGTATAGAACCCGGAAGTTGCTCGTGTTTACTTGCCCGAAGTCGAAACACATGAGCGTTTATTGGTTCTTGTAATTGACATGCTTCTCGAATATATTGCAGTTCAGCTTCAGCGCGTGTAAGACCTCTGTTATCTCGGTGATTGTTTTCGATGGCTTGCACTCCCCACGGAGTACGAAGAGATGGCGGTACATAATCTTCGGGTCGAAAATATCCAGGAGTCGCAGGATCGGCACGATCGCCGACATCAGCTTGCAAAGCAAGACCAGCGAGAAGAAGTGCATGTTCCGGCGATGAACCTGCACCTCCGATACCACTTCGGGAAGCCGCATTGTGTCGTAACTGTAAGTAATAATGATGCCGTGTTGCTTCGTCTCGTAAAAGTAACGGGCTGTCGACATAAAACTGAACTCTGAAGTAAAAAGCGAGAGCTGGCCGCCCGTTCGCGTCTAAGCCCTGAAATAGAATTAAGGCGTATTAAAATCAGTTAAAATATATTAATATTAAAAGTATAATTTCGTTCATTAATCATTAAATAAAACTTACGTGTGTGTGAGATGACCGCCAACTTTTTGGTGCATATTTGGAAAGTTTGCTGTCGGGTTCCGCAAACAGATATTCTCCATCTGAAAAAATAACGATATATAATAAATATTTATTAACAAAACATGTGATAACAATTATATTAATAATTTAATATCAATAAAAAAATAATTTAATATTGTATGAGCAGTGTGTTAATTAAATTTTTTCAATTCTCAGAATTGTAGAAAATTTAAAAGCAAATAATAAACCCAAAACTACACTTTATTTATTTATTTATTTATATATATATATATATATATATATATATATATATATATATATATATATATACACATATACACATGCATACACACATACATACGAAGGTCGTTTGATAAGTATGGTAAATTTATTGTCTGTTTAATTTGATTAATTAATTAATTTCATTAATTTTTTCAATTTAGTTTTTCTTACTTTTTTACCATACTTATCAAACGACCCTCGTATAGACATACATACACTATTGTGTCTAATAGATTTTTAAGAAATAAAATTCATTAAATTTAAACATAAATTGTAATATTTAAAAATAATTTCATAATACTCTCGACCATCCCTCTTTAAGATAAAATATTTTAAATAAATTCTATATTTTCATTGGAAACCAGCTAGAAATTAATTTTCCTAAGGTCTTAATATCCAAACTATATTAAAAATATAAAAATGTATTATATATAGTAAATAAAAACTAACAGCAATATTATATAAAAAATTACTTATAAAAAAATCTCAATCTACAAATAATTCATAAAATTAAATTGCAAAAAAATATGTACACAAATTAATTTACAGCTAAAATTATCTTTTTTTATATTAAATATAATTTGTAAAGAATACCGGAGAGATGTTATATTTCACTTTTGAAATTAAATTTCTCTTTTCCCTGTCCTATTAACAAATGGAAATATTCTCGCAATATATTGTAAATTAGTTCAATAAAAAAAAGAAAATAACATGTCAAAGTTTTACTCGGAGCCCTATTATGGCCCTCATATTTTTCATCGAATCGAAAAAATAATCGAGTAGAAATTTTTCAAAAGAGTGATGTTGTCTTCTTAAACACGGTTTGTCTGTCCGTACGTCGATCTCTGGCCGTGGAATGTTGCCTGGCGTGCCTGCTGATGTGGTATGCGCAGCAGCCCGGAGACTGCATTCCAAAACGCGTAGTGCTCTGCCCACACCCCGTCCCGACCCCTCGAACCCTATTTATTGTGCATATATTGTATGTATCACAATCGACACGTGTTTAGGGTTATTCATACACTACTGGCTGTATTTTAACATTTTATATGCCACTGTTATGTTTGACTGCATTTATCGATGTCGGAGTCGCGTAACAAGATATTTTTTTTATTTTCAATGTACGATATAATCAACTTATGACATCAGAATGTGTGTCTATTTTTCGGTGTATACAATAATATGTAAATATTTTTGAATCTGTTTAGATGTTTCTAAATTATTCTTAAAAATAATAATTTTAAATTAAAAAATATAAACATACTTTTATTTAAATTTTATATATTACAATTCATTTCATTCTTATTTTTTGTATGTATTTAGAAAAGTCATTAAGCATGATTAATATTTTTAGCAAGAAAAATAATCATGGATTTTGACCATTATATATATATATATATATATATATATATATATATATATATATACACACGTGTGTGTGCTCTTTTATCATTTAAAATTTTGTCCGTACATAAAAATCAACAGCAGAACGAACTCTCGAATTCTAAATTTATAATTAACAATAGATCGTTGAACGAGTGAAGTAACCAGCGGCTATCTATCAAGTTTTATGAACGAGTTGAAATGCGTACAGTCAAGAGAAACAGACAAATTAAATCAACTAGTTTCTGTGTTAATTTCTAGAGTAGTAGTTCAACGTTGAAAAACTGATTAAAGGAAATGTGCTCGCCATAAATTCCTCATACTGCATCCATAACAGCGGGAAATATTTCAAGTACGGCTCATAAATAAATAATTATTTGTAAGAGTTCTCGGAATGCTGAATGAAAAGAATGCGTGTGAGCGTATAGTTTTCTAAAATTGATATTAATTCTAGATAAATGAAGATTTTTTCCCATGCAGAGCCGTATGCTCGGCGTTTACAGGTTTTATGACAACATTCTTTTCGATTTCATTACTCTTGTTTTACTTCTTTTTAATATCAATTCTTATTTTATATATATATATATATATATATATATATATATATATATATATATATAATTAGTTCTAAAAATATAATCGCGTAAAAACAATACTGATGTCACTAGACAAGTTTTCAATTGAATATTGTTTTATTAATAAATATCTAAAAATGTATGAATTTCTCAGATTTATTTTATTTTCTATTCTATACATTTTAAAATAAATTTATATAGAGTAACGTACACAAAAATTCAATTTTACATATTAAAAATATCTACATAAAACTATTTAACAATTAACTAAAATTTTATGACTAGGTAAATTATTTTTTAAAAACTTGATTACTTAATCATGAGTTAAGAAATATTCACGCATGTATTTCAATTTGAAATAATGTAAAATAAAAAATAATGGGTTCTATTAAATATGAAATTTACTTTTGATAATTGAAATTAATTATGTATATTCAAACTGCAAGTATTAAAAATAAATATAGGATCATCCAAATGTGACGCGTAGATTTGTGTATTATTAAAAAGAAACATATGTATAGGGTGGTGTATAGAGAAACATGAGTATAGTTTATTTTTAATAAAACACAAATCTAGTCGTCACATTTGGATTACCCTATATAATTAAAACTATGATATATGATAATTGAAACTATATACACGTTTACATTAGAATTTTTTATTCATAGTTTCTTAATTGCAATCATAAAAAAACTTTAAAAATGAAAACAAGAATAGATTTTATATGAAAAAAATCAGTGCATCAAACAGAGCTTTAAAAATCGATAAAAATATGTAAAAAATAAGGAAATATTTATACAAAATATATTTTGTTTATTAAATACAAGGTTATTTAATTAACCTTTAGATATTAAGAAAAGAGGAAAAAATTAAAAATATTAAACTAAAATATTTATATGTAAATATAAAGAGTTTAATGCACATAACAATATACAAAAAAATTAAAATTCATCGCAGATTTTTAGTAATATTGCTTATAAATATAAAAAAATATAAATATTCATTAACAAACAGCGTTAAAAAATCATCTGTGAATAATGAAAACACTGATTTAAAATTTTCTGTCAGTAATCGATATAAGGCACAAGAAGAACAACAAATCAAAAAGAATGTAATAAAAAATATAATTGAAAATAATTGATGTTAGAATTGAACCAATTAAAACGAAAGTTATTTAAGAGTTTACTCTTAAGAGAAAAAACTACTAGTTGCAATATTGGAGAATTTGCTCCAGTTTAATTCAAGATGAAATATATTTTTTAAAAAAAGGTAAATATTTAATTTGAACTTGATTTCAGTAATAATCTATATTTTAATGTATAATAAAAATGATATTTAAAATTACATATCATTTTTAATTAAATTGCATATCGTATTTTGAAACAATTTACAAGAACAGTTTTAAAATACAATAAACAAATTTTTATTCAAACATTTTAAAATATACATTAGTTCATGTTTATATCCATTACCATACAAGTTTCAAAACTTTCACTAGTCTAAAAAGTATTACTGTAAAACACAACATATATATATATATATATATATATATATATATATATATATATATATATATATATATATATAAAATTTCATAGAACTGTACTAAACTCATGTAAAATACATTGTGAAGAAACGTGTACTTTATATAAATATAATAACGTAATACATATTCGTATTATTGACATCGCCCTATTAAAAGCCAATAATGAAAGTTTAACAAATGCATGCATGAAAGAGTTAAGCCGCTATTCCGTGTATGTATGGAATTTCTTTCATATCCGCTCACGTTTCTAATCATCAGCCTCATCATCATCATCATCGTGAAAAGACAAGGACCGGGCAACCAACTAGCTAATGGCAAAACACTGCATGAAAATCAGCCCACACAGTCGACCAGAACAACACGCCACAACGTTGATTATGTCAGTGATTCTCAACTAAGTACGAAATTATTCTCGAATGAAATTCTTGTATTTGATACGCACATATTTTGATGTATCAGTACGAAATTGGTTTAAAAATAGATCTTTATATTTATTTACATATATATATATATATATATATATATATATATATATATATATATATACACACACGTGTAAAACATTTTTAAAAAGTTGTAAACACTCAATTTCTTTTTCTCATAACAGTTGTTTTATGAAGTAAAGAAAAATAACATTTTATTAAAAGTAAGTCTTTATAAAACAAACAGACATTTTAATTACAACGAGATACAATAATGTAATGCATAAAACTAAATACTGAAATATTTTTTTTTATAACATTAAATATGTAAACATTTGTAAAATCTAAGTGCTCTTTAAATATCTTACTTTTACTGCATTTAGTTTATTAATTGAATCCAATTATATATATATATATATATATATATATATATATATATATATATATATATATATATATATATTCATACTAGTTTAGGATTGACACTAGTATTTTAAAATTAAATTGTGTCTACTTAATATAAACATACGTGTATGTTACGTGCTTATATTTCTATTTGTATATGTATTTTTATGAAAAAATATTTTTATAGCATTATATTATATATATTATGGAAACATTTATTACAAAGTCTTCATCATAAAGTCACTACTTCAAAAATAGATTAATTGTTGAATTCTGTATAATAATTCTTTGTTTACTTTTTATTCTTTATACTCATTTCAGCAATATTATCGTTTTCAAAATGCAAACACAAACATCTAAGTATTATATGTAGAGAGATAAAAGGTTTAAGATACGATAAAATATTTTATTTACTTACATTCCATAGATAATGACATGTTAATCAGAATAGACACAAGTTACAAAAAAATAATAAAATATAATTATTAAACATTTCAAAAAAAATTATGATGAACGATAACTACCCCACGAAAAGTTAGTTTGTCATAGAATCAAGTCATAACGTTGAACTTTGTAATAATGTATTTTTAGCTTTTATTGACATAAATTAAACACATTAGTAATATATTTACACGGATATTTGGAAAAAATTATCATGTTTCTATTATGTGTAATTTAATTGTCATTATTATACAAGTTCATTGATAAATAGCATTTATCACAATTTTAAATATAATTTCATATTATTATGCACGATGCACAACTAATTACTATTCCTTTAATGTAAAAATGTTTGTATAAAATCTTATAAATACTAGATTACTTGTATATTTATCTTTATTCGAACATTTCTATGTAGTTTTATTCGCTTTTCATTTATTAATCAAAATATATGGAATTCAGAAGAACCAAAATTAATTATTTGTTGTTTTGGAACTGTGGCTGATTCACTTTACACAAATGAATTTTAACCCCAATACCACAATAATTTAAAGTGTTCAATAATCACTTATTATTTATAACTATATAGTCTATAATTATATCGGCTAATACATTTCGATGGCGAGAAAGGCTCTGACGATGATGGCGTCGCCATCGAAATGCATCAGCCGATATAATTATAGACTATATAATTATAAATAATAAATGAACAATAAGTGATTATTGAACACTTTAAATTATTGTGGTGTTGGGGTTAAAATTCATTTGTGTAAACCAAAATTAAAATATGTGGATATTTTATTAACCATACCATTAAACAATAATACATTTTTTAAGGAAAATAATTATTTTAATATTAATTAAAAATGAGTTATATGTAAGCTAATTTCACTGTTGTTATATATATATATATATATATATATATATATATATATATATATATATATATATATATACATACATATGTGTGTATGCGGGTGTGGATTTTTATATGCAGAATTACAATTATTTCAAACAAATAAATACATATTTTATATAAAATCTGAAACTACTAAATTTGTAATAAACACAAATAAATACAGATACTATACGTTAAACGTAAATCACTGTTTGATTAATAATTATTTATCCTGTTAATTTTCTTATATATATATTTTGAATTTATAAACAAAGTTCTATAAACTTGATCAATTACTGTTTTATAATTTATCTAATTTATACAAAACCTTTACCCCATTGACCAATTTCAGAATTCAAATCAGCGCTAAATAGTTTGATAGGTAATATATAAAGTATCTAATAATAATACATGTAATATAATTGGTCGTGAGAAATATAAATGATGATCATAAAGTGTTAAATAAACACAACAACAATACGTGTACATAGCCAGAACCAAAAAATTGCAACTAAACATTTTATCATTAGTTTTTTAATGTATTTCTCGAGGTTTCAAATTTAAAATTATACATTAGTTGTAAACATTATAAAAAAACATAAATAAAAAATAAATGTTTTTTATTATTTCTAAAAATTGATATCAATCAATGTTTAAAATAAATCTCTTTAAAAAATAGCATTTTTCCAAAACATAAAAAAAATCACAAGCAATAAAATTATTAAAAAAAATATATTATTAAGTAAACATATAACTACTTCAAATATACTAAAAAAGGTTACTTTGTTGTCTGTTCATAAAATTTGATTAATTTGGCAACGAAATTTTAATGGAGCCATTAATATGTTGGAATTAAAATTTAACGATATCCTCCTAAATGTAATTATAGTACATCACATCGTAATAAAACCGTCTACATAAATATATTACCTTCACAGAAATGATTCCTTAATAAACGAAATACCTTTTATTCAATTAACGGTCGTCGGATATATTTATCTTATTTAATTTAAAAATTAAACATACTTAATGATCCGTTTCGAGCATCGCAATTAATACTTTTTTTAAGTATTTAACATCGCAGTGCTATGTGTAAAAATGTAGAAAAATTAAATTCTGTACAATTATACTTAAAAAATGAATGTATTATATTTAAATTGTATCGCTAAATCAAATATTATAGGATAATTAAAATGTCTTGTATTTAAAAGTCCGCTTTCGTATTACCCTCATGGCGTGCTAAAAAAAAGTCACCGTGAAAAAGTTTAAGAATATTTAGTGTATAAATGTAGCGAACAAGCAAAAGGCCCACTGGATATTGGCGAGCGCACAGCCGGTGTCCGGTGCGGTGGAGTGGAGTCGCGCGCGCGAGGCTAAAGACAGGTAGCTGGCCGGGCCCCCGCGGCGACGGCGGACCGCGGCGCGGGGAGGGACACAACGAAGGCCCGGATCATTTGTATACCGCGGGCAGTGGTCAGGAATGTGCCCAGTCCGGTACAGGCGCGGCCAAAAGCAAGAGCCACGCGGACGCTTTGGAGAGTACACTCGTCCGATGTTTTTATCATCGTCATCATCATCATCATCTTTGGCATCGCAGTGGTTGCATCACGCACTCTGTCATGTATATACACACATACATACATACACACATACATACACACACACACACACACACACATATATATATATATATATATATATATATATTAATGATATAAATTATATATTTTTAATTTATTTAAAAAAAAATAAAATAAAAATATTTTATAAACATAATATATTAAGTTTACTGATTGATATAGAATAATAAATTTATTGTAAAATTTAAACTAGTAAAATATTACAATTATTAAATTATTCGCAATTATTTATACAATGTAATATATTTATTTGTTTTTATACGTGATTTCAAAATAATTAATTCTAGCTAATACACTCAACGTATTAAAAATAAACTAATTTTTATTCAGAAAATTGCGAGAATAGTCATAAAATCGTCATATAAAAAAAAACATACAAATTGTATTTTTACCAATATTTTTTAGAATAATTATAAATTTATCAAAACATTTTTTATTGATTTTTTAAACTGAAGTTACCTATTTTTATGTAAAAACTTCCATACAAAAAATTATCCGTCGCGAATATATTTTCTTCTTGCTTAAAATAAACCATGGCTTTTTAATCTTTACAATTTTTATATAAAATAAAATTTCCTTTTTTTAAAAAACACAGATTCTCATTCATATATTTGCATTTACATTTAAATTTCTTTATGTTAAATATAAATTTTCTTTTACATTTACTTTATTTAATATCTCAATAACGAAAATTACTTTCAATTTTATAGTTAAAACTACGCGTTTTATAATACCTGTATTTAATTTTTGTGCTAATTCTATTAAAAAATAGATTTTTATCTTCAAACCACTTCTTTTATTTCTTACTATTACCATTTGGTTTGGCAATTATATAAAATACTTATCACGTTACTTAAAAATAATTCAACCGTCAAAATTCGTTGAAAAGTACAAGAAAAACCACTAAAATTTCAAAACGTTAATATTTCCAAAACTTACTAAACTATATCATAGACTCAAACTGAAATCCAATATATTAATTGATTTGTTATAAATTTAAAATTTCAACATATTTTCTTTTTCATATTATCTTTTGAGAATATTTAAAAAAAAATCGTAAACATTTTTTCTTAGAGAAACTATTATAAATAATTATCATATTTTTCTTCATTCTAATTATCCTTTTAAATAATTTCACAGTTTTTTATTCATACTATATTTCCATTCATTTAAATCAATGCTTCAATTAATTAATGTAAAAAGGAAACAATTTAACATTAACTATAATTACAATAATTACTATCAGTTATAATTCTTTTTTTGTTCAACAATTCTTGTTTATTAAATTGATTCATATATTTAATACAAATTTTTCAAAATGTAATATTACAAATTCTAGAAACATCTGTTATGTTTTATTTGAAATATAAAACTTTCTCTTTATAAACAAATAGAATAACGCTAACATTAAAATTACAACGACATATTTTTACTAAAAACTACGTTAAAATTTAATTTTATATTCATGAAAACAAAAATAGTACACAAATTAAATATTTTTCTTTCAGTAGCAAAAAGCAGGATTTCTTTAATAAAAACGATTTATTTAAAATAATATTCACACTATTAAATACTGATTGATGTTAAATATATAAATTTCATAACTGAAAAATATTTTTCGATTTTAGATTTATTTGACCCTTTATATATATATATATATATATATATATATATATATATATATATATATATATATATATATATAATCACTGTCTGGATTTTTAAAGTATTTAATAATAAATTATTTCTGACCGATGTATTTAGAGCATAATATTTCACGCTTTTCCAATACTTGAAAACAAATATCTAAACTATTTTGTTATTAATAATTTCATTATAATTCTAATACAAAGATATGAATATGGAAACATGGTGATAAACTACATTTACTTTAAATAAAAACTAATTAATTCATTATAAATATGTATTATAAAAGAGAAAATTCTGACACTTTTTATTACTTTTTTATAATAAATATTTTACTGATAGAAAAAAACACAATTTACTGATATATATTTAATTCCATAGACAACTATTTATTCAAATGAATAATATTTCACGAATTTCAATTTTTAACCAAATATTTATGTTATTATAATTGTAAATGCATAATATTTTTAATTCATTTTATTTTTAATATGAAAATAAATAACAGAAATAATTCTAAAACCTTTATAAATTAGATTTTTCATATTAATATATATATATATATATATATATATATATATATATATATATATGTATGTACGTTTATATGTGTGTTTCTTTGTATGCACGCGGACGTAATTGAAATATTGTAAAATTAATATCAACTGAAGTGAAAACAATACAAAAATATGTATACAAATTTAAGTGAGATATTAATATAAAAAGAACACTTCTTCAATTATTATCCGATAAACAATATTATCATTTAATTTTATAAAAATTATTCTTATACTCAGATAGTAAATTAATATATTTAAAAAGATATCAATTAATTTGTTTCGTAATTTAAACAGTAAAAGAATTGAAGCAAAATTTAATCTCTTCATAAAATCAACTATGTATTTAAATTGGATAAATTCGAAATTAAATAAATAATTTATCGAACACTGAAACTTTAATTGAAAAATACATTTAAATATAATTAAAATTTTAATTCTAATGTGAAATTTTATTTAAAATTTCTCATTTTGTTATTAATATCGATATTTTGTTAAATATTTACACTCTAACAACACATTTGTTATTTAAAAATAAAATTTGTTATTAATAAATAAAAATAAAAAAGCAAAAATATTACATTAATTTTTCTAGCATATTTTATTACCTTTATACTAATAATATAGATATAATAACTAACTATCGGGTCATCCAAATACGACGCCTAGATTTGTGTTTTATTAAGAAGAAACTATACACAAGTTTCTTTTTAATAAAACACAAATCTAGGCGTTACATTTAAATGACCCTATTGTATCTATCGTTAAATATTTGAATTGGTTTTTAATGAACAAATAATGAGCTGAAACTCAAATTATAAATAATAAATAATATTAGCGAATTAATAATATTGGCAAATTATAAATAATAATAATAAATAATTTTAAATTATAAATAATATTAAATAATCTATATCGTATAAAAATAATTTTACGAAAATTAAATAAATTGTGAGTCTCATAAATATATTATTTTTTGAAACTATTTTTACCTGAAGGAATTTTAATTTACATATATATATATATATTCAAACTAATTACCAATCCTATTTTCTTGAAAACTGTACACTTCATTATACAATTTTCTTTCAATGACAGATAATATAAGAATAAGTACCTTAAATTATCTACAATTATCTATTGTTCCGTACAAACAGTTGCTTTGTGCAATTGTGAAAAATTACTTTACGTTAAATTAACAAAATTCCAAAATTACACCTATTTGCTATTATAACTAAAAAATTTTACAATTTAAAATGGCATTATACAATTTAGGTTAATTATAGTAAGAAGTACAATACCAATGCTCCAATATACATCACAAAAAAAAAAAATGATTGCAAAGCAAAAATTTACTATGAACGCGCCTAATTTTAAATAATGAAATTCGACACAGAAAAATAGGATGACATTTTATTATATATATATATATATATATATATATATATATATATATATATATATATATATATATATATATGCGCACATTAATTTCAAATAACCAATAACGTAAAATAAAAAAGTTTTTAATATGTAAATGTTTAAATATATTTTTTAATTAATTTCTAATTCTCTTAAAAACAAACCTAATTATTAAATTAATTAAATATAACTAATATTGTACATAATACAAAGAAAGGGTGGTTAAAACCAAATTACAATATAAATTATTTTATTATATAACAAATATATTCTATATTTTTATAATTAAATATTTTTAAATGCACAACTAAATAATAATTATATACTTTTTTTTGTATTTCCAAAAAAAAATATATTTAAATAAGAACGAAAACCTCATTTGCAAAGTAAGAAACGAATAAATTTTATTGCAGATCATATAGATTAAGGATCAGAAAAGATCAATTCGCGTCGAGTCCCAATCCACATATTTGACAAAAAGGACAAATAAGCTTTATTGAAAAAGGTCCCGTATGGATCAACCACACATAAATTAAAAAAGGTTGCATATTTACCAGTCATCTGAGTGATTAGAAAGAATATGATCAAAAGGAGTTACGAGGATTACTCGCCTACCAGTTTCACGCACGATCAGCTAACATGTAAAGTAGGTTATAGTCGAATATAATCGCAAGAATCATGAATCAACTAGTCAACTAACCAATCGTGGATACATTTAGTAAGCTACAATCGAAAAAGTTGCAGTTTTCGTCAGTTAATCAATTATTTAGTTAACGAAAAGTTGAAATAAACTGACAAAATCAAGATCTCTAAACATTCTTTATTTAGCATTTTTTTTTATCTATAAATCCGTTTCAAAATATTAATAAAGAAAAAAACTATACAGAATTGAGAAAACCTTTACGCCAATAAATAACCACCAAGTAGGAGATTTAGTTACCAGTAGGAATAAATCCTTTTTAAAAAAAAATATATAATATCAGTTAAAAGTTGTATTTTAGAATTATGAAAGAATTTTCATCATTTAATGTAAATGCACAATATTTATCTTGATGTTTTTTAACAATAAAAATCTACTTAATGAAACATTAAAAACATTTTAAAAAATCAATATTTTACTGATTTTTATGCATATATTTGTGTATTTGTGTGTGTAAATAAATGTATGAGAATATTTCCAAAAAGTACATAACAATAATAAAAATTATTATATTGAATTGTATTTTTTGTACGAAATTCTGTATAGATATTTTGAGTTTATTCAAATATTCATGTAGAAATAAAGTAAACATATTTATTAATAAAAATGTAGAAGATTTACAATCTTTAAGCGTTCTTCAATATTTAAGTGATTTGTTATTTGAAATTACCTATTCAAAAATTAAGTATCTATTATCAGAAAGTTACCACCTGTCAAATACGATCATTTTATACTGATAAATTCTAAACATAAAAAGGTCCACTTCAAACAAGTTATATTAAATTGAATATCTCAATTCTAGATTGTTTGCTTACTCTTTTGTTCTATTGCAACAAGAATAATTTAGTAATTAAGTAGAGGAAACGGAATAGAAATGAACAAATTAATACAAATTATATATTTATATTATACATATATTTGAACATATTTAAAAGTACCAATATTATCATTATTACAAAAAGACGCATAATTTAATTCAAACAAGATCACTATGTGTGTGTGTGTGTGTGTTTTAAGGAAAAAAACTAAGGAAGTAGATATTGGTCATCGAAGACAGGTTGTCAGACAAGATAAACATTTTGTATCACCAACTTAATATGCGTAGTTTTTTTCAAGAACCTATAAAATATTTATCTAAATGCCGCCTGTAGATGACTAAGCAAGTATTTATTTACAAATCTCAAATTCGCTCTCAGTGCCAGGTTTGCATTTCATGAACATCTGATTCTGAATAAATAATGAGATCTCGGTTAACAATGTATAATTCACATACGTATATACTGCTTGACCATTATGTATACATAAAACATGGTATACAAACGCTACCTCGAGTTATTTCGTTTTATTCAACGATTGCTATCTGTTCATTGTTACTTTTCAGTAAGAACTTTAACGATGGCCTTTAAATAAAAATGTTGTTTACAAATAAACTGTTATCAAAATAATATAACTGTGTTAATAATACAAACAAGGAAAAATAGAAATTTTATAAAAAAATGTACACATAAATAACACATTTCCTAAACTTTTATTTTACAATTAAACACATATAGAAATATTTCTTTTATTAATTTTGACAAACAATTTGGAATTTGAAACAACTCACTGTTTGATATTTTTATTACTAATGAATAGCGATTCTTTTTTAAATTTTTATCACTCGTTAAAGACTGTCAATTACACACTCATATTTTTAAATTGAATGTAATTTAGAAAGAGACTTATTTCACAGTTAATTAAGTAATTTATATGAAAATATAATGTTTAAAGTGTACAATATTACTCTAACTACTTGAATTGAAACATAGAATCTTCCATTTTTAAATAAATTATCTTTTTTTATTCAAAAATTTATTTTACACTTTACTAAAAATTAAATGAATATATATATACACATGTGAGGTAAATAACCCATACCATTTTATCGAACAGAAAAATGAAAAACTGTACTGCGTAAATAGAAAGTCAAACATTATGTATGCAATGTATAATCTGTTACAAACATAGAATGACAACGTGACTAATAATAAATTAGCGTACAATAATTGTTTAATCCAAGTCTTCTTCGTCGGATTTAGTTAATATCACACACACATACATATATATATATATATATATATATATATATATATATATATATATATATATATATATATATATATATATATATATATATATAAAAGAGAAAAAAATCGTTTTAAATAAAATTAAGCCTTTTATAGTCTCAGACTTACTTGTTTAAATTATACAAAATAGGTTTGATATTTTAACCACAAGGAAACACTACTCCAGTAAATAATTATTAAAAATTCGTTACTAATACAGATACATTTTCATGTTGTAAATTAATGCAATTATTTATTATATATTTAAAACAGAATGTACCCAAATAAAATTAGCCCCATTATCCAACAAATATATGTAAGGATTATTAAAATTAAATTATTTTAATATCTTACCGCATATTAGCGCCAAGCCGAACAGGTCTGTATCGACCATTCCCTGTTGAGAAAAATGAAGACATGTTTGGGCGTATACTTCTTTTACTCTTGATTTAGCCTGTTAAAAAATACAAATAATTTTAGACCCTCGGATACATTTTATTATATAGTATGGATCAAATGAGACTGAAGGATAATAAAAAATAGTAAATATATGTCTAAACACAAATCTCATTTGTACCACCTATATAACAGGTATCATGTTATTTTAATATTAAAATATTAAGAAATACACTAAAATACAAGTAAAAATGAATATAATCATATATTATAGTAAAATAGCATATTAAAAAATTATTGTAAGAATTTAAAAAAGGCAATTAAATATTTGTTTTCAAAATATATGTGAAATATTAAAATTCAAGAGTAGCTTTTATGGAAAAACATGTATTTTATATTTGTAATTTTTCTTCGTAATGATTAAATCGTAATCAAATTCACATAAATGAATTATCACTCCCAACACTAAAGTGAACAATAAGTGATTATTGAACACTTTATAGCATCTTGTGGTGATGGAGGTGATTGATAATTTATGTGTGTGAAAGTGAATTTGCCACAGTTTCAAAACAAATAGTCAATCATATAAATATATATATATATATATATATATATAAACAGAAAAAGTACTCTTAAAAATTGATGACAGTTTACGCAAAACATTTTCAAATTCATTTTTCTTTTATTTTTTAAAAAAATGGCAATAATACCTTGAAAATAATATATACACAAATTTGTACAATTTTACAAAAAAAAAGATTACACTAAAATTGCAATACAATATACGAGGGTCGTTTGATAAGTATGGTAAATTTATTTATTGTTTAATTTAATTAATTAATTTAATTATTTTTTTCAATTTAATTGTTCTTATTTTTTTTACCATACTTCTCAAACGACCCTCGTATTTGTTAATATATATATATATATATATATATATATATATATATATATATATATATATATATAAAATTCAAAATAAAATATTTTAAATAAAACTAATTGAAAATAAAATTAATTTCGTAATTTGTAATGCTAGAATATATAAAAAATATTATTATACTTAATTTTTTTTAAATAAAACATGAAAATTATTTTTATAACATTTTCATTGAATTTCGAGCTTTTTTAAAAATAATATACATTATTTCTCCCGATCTACCTATTTAAAGTATTTTTAAACTTTAAAAGTATGTTCGTTATTACTAAATGAAAGTATTTAATTTATTCTTATAAAAACAACATCGCTTTATTTATTAAAATATATAAAATATCATATTAATGTTTTGTTATTTTTTGCTCAAATAACAGATTAAAACCCGATATTTTTGTACAATTCGAGGATTTTAATAACTTTTTTTGAAAAAATACTAATTTTTAGTAGAAATTGTTTACCTCAACGATGAAGTAAAGAGTATGCGGAGACGCGCCGGCGACGGCGGTACCGGCGAGCAGGTGAAGCGCGAGAAAGCGCGCGCCTGGCGGCAGGAGGCTAGCTGCGGCGGCACTACAGGCGGCCAGGGGGGCGCTCACTGTGCACAGTCCAGCACCGCGCATCGCCCGCGGCGCATCACGACGACGAAGTCGTTCGCTGCCGCGCCGTCGGCGCCGTCCTCGCCGATAACGATTAAAACTTTTACGTGCTCCTGTTCTTGACGACGCGCCAACTATCACTATTTATTGTCAAAACTACTCCTTGTAGATATTTTATCGCCGAAACCTGTAAATAATACGAAAAAAGATTATATGAGATGTCTATATAATCCATTGAATTTAAAACAAATAATAAATACATCACAAATTCGCTCTTAAATTGAAAATTCATGATAAAAAAATTGTATTATGAATTCAAAACTGCATTTAAAACAAGTAATCTTTATTAAGTTTTTCAAAATTTTAATATATCAAATTTTAAAAACCCAAGAAACTGACTTCTATCTATAATAATATACTCCAAACATTTCATAGAACCACACATTATATAAATATGCACAGAAAACAAGAAAAGAAATTAGTAAATTCCCAAATGAACAAAAAAATAATTAAATATTTAAATGGAAATAAACTGATCATACAGCAAGAAGAGAAGATCATTAATAAATGAAAAACATTACTAAAAGAAAATCCAAAAATATCAAAAAGCGCGTGATGAAATTTACTAAATAAATCGAAAAGACAAATGAGAAAATTCGTCGATATGAATTAGAAGAGAAAAACATTGAACCATTATAAATAAAAAAATTAGGAAAGTTCTTCAGTGGACAGAAAAAAGCTGCTGGTACTAATACACATGCATACATACATACATATATATATATATATATATATATATATATATATATTGTGTGTGTGTTGCATAATATAAAAGTGAACTTTTAAAATACATATACATGATAAAAATACATGTATACATATACATGATAAAAAGCTTAAAACTTAGCAGTTACATCCAGCTTAGCAGCTTAAAACTTATATTATTTAGCAGCTTAAAACTTAGCATCATCCAAATAAAGTCATTCGATTTTAAACTACAAATATACATTTTAATACAAGGGTCGTTTGATAAGTATGGTAAAAAGTAAGAAAAACTAAATTGAAAAATTTAATTCAATTAATTAATTAAATTAAACAATAAATAAATTTACCATACTTATCAAACGATCCTCGTATATAGATCGTCGATTAAGCTTTAGTTTTAGAATTTTCGATCTAATTTCGAATTTTCAAGCATGTTTTTTCCATTTTCTTCTATTTCTTTTTTAAATCTATTTATACATGTATGTATGTGTGTGTGTATTGTATGTATGTATATATATATATATATATATATATATATATATATATATATATATATATATATATATAGAGAGAGAGAGAGAGAGAGAGAGAGAGCGAAATTTTCATCACTTAGTAGAAACCCTTTTTTTATAATTACTCAACTGAGAAATTTTATTTTGTTTGAAATAAAATGTTTAATATTATTTTAAAATCTGCAGTAACAAATTAAAGAAAAACAATGTAATTTTATAAATGCAATTATTATTAATTACCATTTTCATTACTATATCAATTAGAAATATTTCAATAATAAACTAAAGCAGATAATTATTTTATCCAATAATTGAAAATTTAGTAATATAACAAATAATCAATTTTATAACAAACTTACTTACTGAAATAGAAGTTTTAATTACAAAATAATTAATTTTTAATTAATACATGTTATTTAATTTACGAGGGTCGTTTGATAAGTATGGCAAATTTATTTATTGTTTAATTTAATTAATTATTTAACTTAATTAAATTGTTCAATTTAGTTTTTCTCACTTTTTTACCACTTATCAAACGATCCTCGTACTTTTAAATAAAAACATTTTATTATAAACTTATAATTATTATACCAATGTTTCAGAATACTTTATAAACATACTTAGTTTAGAATTTTAAAAAACTCAATTTAAAACATGTCTGTAATTGCTGTTAATTGAAAAAAATATAATTATTTTCTAATAACTAACTAAATGCAAATATTCATTACTTAACTCAATATTTGTAATTGAAAATTAAGAATAACTACATTGTATTATTTATAATTATTTATATATATATATATATATATATATATATATATATGTATGTATGTATGTATGTATGTGTGTGTAATTATTTCTGCATAAAATTGATTATATTTTTAATTACATACAAATCAAAACAATAAAAAGTCAATGTTTGATGATATTAAAAATCGTACACAAAAATTATTTTTACTCAATATTTTTAATTCATCACAAATTTCGTAGTTAATTAATTACCAGTAAAAGACATGACTTATCAATAAAAATATTCGAAAACAATACATTTTCATAATATTTATTTAATATTTTATCACCTTGAACATTACATTTTATAATACATGAATATGTTTTTAGGATAAAAATTCCTCAACAGTAAAATTGATACTGAATTAGATTTTCAGCAGAACAGGTAAAATCCTACATTTAATAATAACACCATTAACTTTAATCAGTACTTAACAATTCTATTGTTCGTCTAATATACAATTCAACGTTAACTTTATTGACATTCCTATAATGAAATTACTAGACACGCAATTCTAAGCAAAACAAGATTTTATTTTTTTATATATAGCATGAGAAAGATCAGAACGATTTAAGCATAATTACAATTCTTATTTTGATACGAAAATAAATTTGTATATATATATATATATATATATATATATATATATATATATATATCACGTATGTATATATAAGAAAAACATGATTAACTTACTGGAGCCAAAAAATCTATTTTGTTGCTATGGGTTATCTTAAAACAGGAAACCGTTCGAACTTACGGGTATTTTAATATTTTGACTTGAGCCCTCAAGATACAACTAAGTCTGGTTAATGTACGAACTACTCTAAAGAAAGGATTGTGCTGTCAACACATAGTAATTAATCATTGGTCTTTATTCTTCCAAGCAATTTAAATAACAAAGAAATTAAGCACCGTGTTTTCTTTTAGATTCGATAGAATATAAAAAAATATCCAATGACCTTTAGTGTCATTAACATCCTTTAAGCATTTATCTTATAGTTCAACGTCTCATATGTACATTTCTTACATAGTTGCGTTGAAAATGTACATAACAGAAATATTCACATGAAGAAGATGAAGATGAAAAAAAACAACAACGGCGTCATATTACGATGACACTCGAATTGTGGTTATAAACGTAGGACGATTAATTTACATGATTTGCCTTAAAAGAAAACTGGAATAATTAACTACTCGACGCGATCAATTAAGATAAAATGATTTAAACGTAAACGTATACGCAAACGTACTAAACGAAAAAAATCATTTAATTTAATGTCTTGTTTAATGGTCAGCCTACTCTCAATTTGCAGTAACTCCGGGCATTTAATAAATAATATTTCTATAAATAATATTTTTCTAAATAAAAATATATTTATGTGAAAGCGATAGCAACGTTCGTGAGTTAACGGATGTTATGTAATTAATCCTACTAACAAATAACTACAACCCGGATCAATACGAAATATTCATATACATTTATTCTGTAGCACAATTTTTTGTACATATTAAGTACGAAAATGTATAAACATTTAATACGAACAATGACATTATTTTTACTGAATAAAGTACCAAAATGATATAAGTTCAAATATATAAATTATTAAATGAAATAAATGACATCATGTTCATAAAAAGGAAGAAGAAAAAACAAGTTATTTCATTTTAATTATGTGAAATACAACAGTATTAAATGATCAATGTATGAAAATATTTGATAATTAAAATGTTGTTCGTTGCAGAAAAGACAAAGAGAGAGATTCAACTTGTAACATAATACTGTGGTTCGGTGATTAACATAATTAACTAGAAATTAATAAAGACAGACTTTACCATGTGATTACGATGGGCTTGTGACCAATAGGTTATGCTATTTTAATAGAATCCGGGTTTATGAGTGGCGTTTTTTTCTACAAGACGATTCTCTAGAAAACTTAATATACTTATGTATATATTTTTTAATTTTTTTTATAGTAATGTATGCTTAAATAAACAGGTCATTAATTTTTATACAAATTTAAACGTATTTTTTATATTGATTTTTATACTATGTTTGTTTACGCTGTAATATTTTAAGTTACATAAATTTGACATTTTTGATTACTATTTAATTAAAAAAATAATTTTCAATAAAATTTTCAGTTAATTTTTGGACTAGTTATTTTAAAATTGTTATTGAATTCACTTGCACGTAAATAAATTATCACCCCAACATAACAAAATATTCTGAAAGTACTCAATAATTATTGACTTTTCATTTTATTTATTTATTTACCAACTTATAAAAAATAAACCGAACAATAAATAATACTTGACTACTTTTACAAAATTATATGGTAATAATTTATTTTTATGTGGAATTGATTTTTATAATTCCTTTAAAAACTAAATTTAGATAAAAATAATAATTACATTATCCATACAAACATTTTTTAAACTAATTAATAATTTTCTATGAACATTCCGAATACAAAAATTATTATACTTGTTTTAATATTGATAATTAACTATTATATATTTATTAACTATTTATTACCAAACAACTTTTACATTATTTATTTATACATACATAAAGATATATATAAACTTGTATATATTTATGTACCAATAAATAATGATATGTTATTTTTAATCGAATAGAAACGATAATACAAAATTTGTACTAATTTTGATTGTTTCTTCATATTTTACAATATAATATTTTATTCATATATATCATCTATTTTTATATATTAACAATATAATCACAATGAAAAATAAACTTATATTTATTAGATAATAATGAATAAAATAACATTTGACGAGCGCTATTTTTCAGAATACTTGAAAAAAATTCACTAAAATTCAAAATAATTCATTATATTGGATTTGTTTTAAAGCTCCTATTTTTTTAAAAAAATATGTTATATGATTTAAAATAGGAAGAAGTATCAAATTTTTACATGCAAAGTAATGAAATCTAAAAATAAAATACTAATTTATACTTTGATATTTTGCAATTTTCATATTTTTTAATCAAAATATGTGATAAGTAATTAATATTTTTTTGTAATAACATAACTGAGCACAATTTTCAACTAAACTATTTTAAGACATGTTGAACCAGATTATTTAACTAGAAACGATTAAGTATTAAAAACAAATATTTCCCTAATAAAAAATGACTAGTAACGATACTAAATGATTTTTTATATCAATATTTTTCTATGATTTAACTGTAAAACTACCAAATAGTTTTCTAACCAATTTGATTATATATATATATTATCTCCTTAATCTAAATAATTTAATCATTCCCTTATTTTAAAATCGTCCTTGAAAATTACACACAATAAGCATTAACACCC
The DNA here is from genome assembly GCA_029203775.1 of Neoneuromus ignobilis. NCBI lineage: Eukaryota > Metazoa > Arthropoda > Insecta > Megaloptera > Corydalidae > Neoneuromus > Neoneuromus ignobilis. Next base: position 22,181,122 of record CP092090.1, on the reverse strand, counting down.
AAATTCAAACATATTAATCTGAATTCTATATTAATATATATATATATATATATATATATATATATATATATATATATATATATATACACAGAGAGAGAGAGGGAGAGAGAGAAAGAGTTTTCTAATAAGTATATCAAAACTTTGACAACTGGTGGCAACCATGTTTGAATTTTTTTAAGCTAATTTTGGCATTTCAACTCAGTATAATTTGGCAAATTATTGTAGAACGTTTAACATTTCAACAACGCTTAGAAATTGTAAAAATTTAAATAGACTTATTGGAACAAAAGTGTAATGAATCCATTATTTCACAAAATTGGCCCATCAATTGGCCACCAAGATCATATGTAACTCCACTGAATTATTTTCTGTGGGGTTATATGAAATCACTGATTTAGTCTGATAAACCATAAACAACAGAAGCATTAAAAACAAACACTGAACGTATAATTCATGAATTTGGACTACAATTACGTAAAAGAGACTAAAAATTGAACTAAACAAATGCACTGTTAAGCAAAATCATGGTGGCCATATGATGAAATTGTGTTTCATCATTAATGCCATAGAACATGCTTAAAAATAAAAAATAACTAATTAATTAAATACTTTTGGTTTTATTTCCATTTACCTTCTGAAGCGCTTATTAGAATACCCTATATATATATATATATATATATATATATATATATATATATATATATATATATATATATCGATTAATAACATTATATGTTCAAAAAATGCAAACATCAATATAAAATACATTTATATGTATTTTTGCAGATTCATAAATGAACATCAATTGAATGAACTGGATAAACGATACGCTATAAGTAAAACGAAAAGTTCCTACCAAGCAGGTCAACAGAAATAATTTAAACATAATTAACTATCTTCAAATAAAACGTTAATCTCTACTCATAGTTACATCTTACTTATCTAACCAGACGTATAATATTAATCAAAATAGTATAAATTAATTTCAAAGCTCAACAAATGTCACACGCTCGATCCCATCACAACATATATAATTTTATTTTTCTGTTTTGTACGTCGCTTTATTTCAGTATAAGCATGTTGTGTAAAACGAAATGAATCATCAATCAAATGTGAACTAGTTTCCTACAACACATTTGTAGAACGTAATACGGTAGCATGTTTAGACTACGCATATTATTTGAACAACCGTTACAATTTACTGGTTTATTAAGTAAATTACATATATTTCTGCTTCTATCAATGTGACGTTGTTATTAGGTGTTCTTGATACGCACACTTAATACATAACTGGATCAGCGATGCAAAATAAAAATTCACTATGCGCACTCGGTGTAGACCATAAATGTCAACCGTAGTTGAAGAATCACTCAAATCAATCATCGGTATCAGTAAAAGTGTTAAGTTGACACAAATGTGTTTCATATTCAAATTGATATGCGCGTTTCACGTTGTAAATATTCTAATATTTTCATAATCAATCTATATTTTCAATTAAATCTACTTTAATCAATCTTACAGAAAGTGAAATGTACTTTAACATTTATAAACAGCTATTGAAATCAAAGACAGGAAAATATAATACTAAATATTTAAACAAAAAAAAGTAATTAAAATTATAAACATTCCTACTAAATTTATTGAAATTATTCTGAAATAAAAAAATCTCAATTCTCATTACCTTAATAAACATGTTTTCTTAATCGAATATAAAACACTATCATTAAAAAAAGCTCATTAAACATTCCACACTACCATTCTATCATTAGAAAACAGGTGAATTGTTTCACAAGTCCAAATTTAATCTATCTGATGACCCATTACACATCCATTTGTATATCTTTACTAACTATCTGTAATTTATTAAAACGAAACTCGTCATTGGCAATGATAGTATATAACCAGAGATTTTCTAAATACACCTACGTACGCATGTATTACATGTAAACATTTAAGTTTGATTTCAATGAACTCCGCACTAAATTAGATATAACAACTTTTTTATAGTACAAAATATGTATAGATTACAGTTCAGGTTTTTGAATATTTATAAGTACTGCTTTTTTAAAAAAATATACAACTTTATATATAAATATAAATTAATATGTCACAGGCAAGTTATATAAAAATATTTTTACAAAAAATTCTATAATATAAAATCAATATCCGTAAACACGATTTTCTTCATAAATTAAATAAGTTACAAAGCCGGTTGCAGCACATTTCAACCTTGACATCGTCCATAATTTTCCTACATATATTCTAATTGATTGCTTTTACTTTTCAATTGATGTTCAGTGACTTGACATCATTTTATCTCAATCTTAAATTAATCTTCAACCCTGTTAATGCTAAGTAACTGTCTAACCATGACACATTTAATCAGATAATAATAGTGTTAATCAAACATTTAATAAGAAAATACATATTTATTTATTTATTTATTTATTCATATTCTTCAATTCCTTAATTGACATTGATGAACATTGCAGTTCAAGTATATCCAACCTTAAGTTTATTATACATCACTCTTTCATATTTAAACACAGGATATGCCAGTGCATAATTAGTAAAACTTATATTTTCAAAAATATATTTAACGAACATTTTATCAAAAATAAATAAATATTAAATTCAATTCCATAGTATTATTATATATATTTTTTTCCATATATATTTATTTTTTTAAAATCAATACAAAAATACATTTACAAATTAAAAACATGGAAAAAATACTCATAATGCAATAATTAAAATTATTAATATAAAATTATTTATTTAAAATTATTGTCTACTCAGTAGTTGTGCAAAAATTTTCCAAAATAAAGCACGTATAATAAACTCACAATAGCTCAACAACCTACAATTTATTCAGGCTTTAATATTTTTAAAAATGAAATTATAAAACATGTTCATAACACCAATATATAGGAGAGGATTTAAAAAAATACTTTTCCGACATAAAAATAAAAAACACAAAAATGTAACAATATTCAATCCATCTCAAACAAACCTTACAAACTATTAAAATTTCAAAAACTTTTAACCGAAAAAATATACAATGACAATATGTTATTTTAATTTTTTCTTTTTTAAAAAAATGATACAAATCCAATACATGAACCATATTATAAAAACAATAAGCAACATCTCTGTATTTAAACATGACAATTCTTAAACACACACAAATAAACTCATGTAGATATGCATTGCACATATGTAATAAAATAAAAAAGAAAGCCAACCATTAGTTGGAAATTCATTGAATAAAGATAAGAAAATACAAAATTATTTACACTTGACGAAAATTATGTCTGAATTAACGGTGAAACTGAATTATTGGTAATCGTATTAGTGATGATCGACTGTACTTGAGTGAATTAAAATGCAAGATAGATTTCTAAAAAAATATTTACCTTAAAATCTGAAGAATTTTTATTTTAAATAATTTCTTGGTACTGATTTACGTAACTGAAAGTTACTCAGAATTCAAGGCTTTGAAAACTTGAAACAAAATACAAATATTTAAAAAGTCAATTTGACTACAAATGATAAGATTAAAAAATATCAATAGTGTAAATAAAGTATATAATTTCAACAAATAGGAATATGAAGATAATCTTATGAAATAAAATAGATAATTGAAGAACAGTTAAAAATTAATATACATTAATAATAAAAATAATATAAAAAGCTGGATAAGAAAACATACTTGTCATTTTATATTTATTAAATTTAATTTTGAAAAAACATAATGGACTGAATTTTTAATATATTTTTTAAATATAAATAACTCAAATGAGAGTGAAGGACTTAGACACTATTCTTCAGTCTTATTTAGACCACTCTATATATCGATTATTATATTTATTTATTTTTAGAAACAACTTTTGGTTTCCTTTGTAATTATTCAGTTATAATAATTTCCAAAATTGTTATTAGAAGAATTAAATATATTTTTTTATATTTTTCAACCTAATATTTCTTACACTAACTAAATTTCTAATATTTTAAATCTAAGATGATTCTGATATAATTATTCAAAAATAAAAACTATACTTCAAAAACTGCAAAATGAAAGAATAAAATATAAAAGTACATTCTTTATAAAATCCGTAGTCGTGTATATAACATAATTTATTTTAACAATTCATACAATCTGTTGTAATAAATCAACATATCGCAACATTTAAAATGAAAAATACACGAGTTCAATGCTTTTTCAAGATGTTTAAATGAAACGATTAAAAAAAAGAAAACAAATAATGAAAATAACACTACAACCAGAAAAAATCGTGAAATAAATCAAACCTGTTATAAACTCAACAGTTGTGTTACGTAGCGTCCCTATCATAAAAATTTACCTTCGAAAAAAATAAATAACCAAACAACGACGCCTCGCCGGTAGGAAACCCAAAAAATATCGAACATACCTTAAGAAAGAAAGACCACTAATATAACCACACGAAAATAATATTACCTTTTTTCTAAAGTCTCAACCGCAATAACCACACATCGAATTATATAAACATTAAAAGAAAAGAATACCCTACACGTGTACGAGAAGACAGCATAACACTGTCACTTTTTTAGAGACGTTGTTAATTTAACGAAAATATAAAATCACCCTTACTCTATAAACGAACGCATAGTAATATCATAAATGTTTATATATGTACAAGCCTCTTTGTTGCGCGGATTAAATTAGTATAGGATAAACAACTTAGCATGTATCATTCTTGATGGTAAAGCAATCAAAAGACCAGCTACTGGGCTTACACTTAAATATATATATATATATATATATATATATATATATATATATATATATATATATATATATATATATATATATATATATATAAACACACACAAACAGTGAAGAGGTAACATTCTTCGGATACGTATTTCGATCGTTTCTCTTGTACGTTTACAAGAGTATATAATTTATCTCTGTTAAAACATCAAGTGTCTTGTAACGCGGACCTAATTTTCTATTTTTTGTTATAGTCTAGAATTTTAATCTTCTTTGAGCTGACAATTGGATGTAATTGGTTTCGAAGAAGTAGTTTTATTCTCTTGTGTTTCAAGGCAATAATCAAATGAATATCTCGCATCGTTCGCAAGTTTATTACAGTAGTGCTTCCTAGTATTAAAAAGTAATCAAATTTTACGTTGATACTATATAATCAGAATATTATTTGATATAATAATACTTGTCCCCAAAACTACTCAAAAAAAGATTATATCCGAAATTATGTACTCGTATATAATGTGAGAAATTCTTCCTAATATATTCATACGTATAAATTATAATAAGGAAAAAAACAGTTTTTTTTATTATTATAACGAATCATATTTTAATATATTAAACGAAAATAAATACTTGAATGTTTTTAATAAATAATATTTAATAGCATTTTATAATATTTTTTTCATCTCTCTGTACTCTTAACAAAAAAATTTATATAAAAGAAACATTTATAGCCTTATCAGAAATTTAGTACATATTTTTAATAAAAACAAACAAAATAATCTGATCTATACAAACGAATTATATATAATAATAATTACAACAAGATACAATCCTTTAAAAATATTTGATAATTTTCTATAAAATTAAATGATAAAAATAAATTAAAAAATATACAATACATTGACTTAAACAATTAAAAAAATCAAACAATTAAATCGAAATTTACTATCTGCCTTCTACAAATAGTAAATTTAAAATAGATACTAAATTTTGTTAAAGAGTACAGAGAGATGAAACAAATTACTATAAAATGCTATTAAATATTATTTATTAAAAACATTAAAGTATTTATTTTCGTTTGATATATTAAAATATGATTCGTTATAATAATAAAAACAAAAAAAAAAAAAAGCTTCCTTATAGATATATATATACCTAATATTAAAATATGATTCGTTATAATAATAAAAAACTATTTTCTTCCTTATTCCTAATATATTAGGAAGAATTTCTCACATTATATACAGGTTCATAATTATATAAATTTTATAATAAAATAATTCATAACAATTTATTATTTGAGCTTAAAAAATTAAAAAGCAATAAGAAAAAATATTTCACACTAAAAAAAATTTCTAAATAAAAAATATTTTTTAAATATCTACGTTACAATACATCTTGTCCACGCATTGAAATCACTCGTTTAATATTAAGCACAAATACTTCAGTTTTGTTATTATTATACAATAAGATGTTAAAAACATGCTGTTTGTATTATTTAAGAATTGTTAATTTTTTAAAACTGCTAATAAAAAATATATGTAATTTTATTTATAAACAATTCGAATATTTACTTAATTCAAAATATAATAATAATGTAATATACAACTTTTTGGATAAAATAAAGAAATCTTGTAAAAACACATTGAAATTATTTTGCATTTCAATTATATTCCTTTTTTAAAAATCTGCAAAAATATACATGTGATATAATACATATTTTTTTAGATTATTTTAAAATCACTTCCACAATAAAAATATACACAAAATGCATATGATTCAGAAATTATACATTCATGGTACATGGAAAACATGAACAAAATACTGGTTTGGTAATAAAAAATCTGATAAATACATCAATAAATTATTACTATTCAACAAGTCTTGATAATAAAAATATAAATTTGTCAACAAAACAATTCTTTTTTTTTAATAATTTGAATCAGTTTTCTCGAACTTGCAAGATTAAAAGTATGCATTTTTAAAGATTTCTATTTTTATTTCTTTTTGTTCGCAATAATCGTAAAATATAAAAATAACTGAGTACATAAAAGCATAAATAACTTAAATTTAAACATAAATATATTTTTTCAAAACAAAAAGTGCCATTTATGTTAATAAATACCAATATAATATTTACCATAAATTTTATATAGGTATTTATTAATATAAATTATAAAATACATATACATGGTAAACGACGAATATTCATTGAAAATAATTTAGCCAATAAAGTACAGAAAAATATGTATAATATTTATACATAAGATTCTTTAATAATTAATCATTAGTTGTATATATGAGTACACGTAATTAACGATTAATTAAAACTCTTAAATATATACATATATATACATATATATATATATATATATATATATATATATATATATATATATATATATATATATATATAACAATGAAACATATGGCTCGTATTACGTGTCAAAATATCTTATAAATACACATTTTATAAGCAATATAGTTCTCTAAAAAAGAATCGTTCACGGTACGTTTAACACATAAACATTATGTTTAGAAACCCTATAGTTTTTTTTTTGGCTGTTTTACATTTTTGGGTCGTATTACAAAGACCTTGTTGTCCTTTCGATATTAGCATGTTTAAAAATATCGCGTTGCCATGTGTACATAATACCTGGATTGGACCATTTGGCGCATTTCAAATGTCAAAAGGGCACGTGCGACTGAGCTGCTGACAACGAAATTAAAAACCTTCGTTTGCGAAGGCACGAAATGGAGTTTTACACTCGTGTTTGATAAACTAGTTTTGGTCATTTTCAAGGTACTATTTATAAGTTGTGTACATATAAGTAACATAAACAAACCTACACACACATATTAATATAAATATATATATATAATAAGGAAGTCTTGATATATTTTCTATTATTTTTCATAAAAAATGATGTGTTTATTGTTAACAAAGGGTTTTACACTTAAATGAAATCTAAATAATTTTGTTGCATATAACATTTTTAGGGATCCTAATTGAATCTATATTTTTAAAATACAATAATTACGATTGAAAATAAATAATCTGAATAATTGTCGCACAATAAAGCTTTTTTTCTGAAATAATTATCATTTATCTCCAAATAAATTAAAATCATAATTTTAATAATATTGTACAATATTTTAGCACAAATTAATGACTTTTTAAAATTGTATAAATTATCAATTACTGTTCACATTATTTACTTAAAAGACTTTTTTAAAAAAATAGAGTAAATAATAAATGATTATTAAACACTTTTATAAAATCATTGGGTGTTAAAGGTAAATGAATATCATATCAAAACAAGTAGTAACAGGAAAATATCTTATTAAAAAATAACACCTATCTCAACAAAAAGTCAATATATAATTATAGTCTTATAAAAATATTAAAATTTGCTAATCATGTATTTTTTTAAGAAAAATATTTTTCCTTGTTAAAATTTATTACAACTGACATCACAATTCACGAGATACAAATAAAAAAAGTCAAATTCTGTAAATTAATGACATTAAACATGATTCGCATAAAAAATTATAAATATATATAATTTCCGTTAAATAATTTGTTTCAACCAATCCATACTCAGATCAAATTTATTAAATCAAAAATTTTTAACAAAATTTTATTTACTTACTGAGTTTAAAAAAATATATATATACAAAATTTTTCGCCTGATAATTATGTTTTATCAGTATATTTTTGATTATTTATCCTTTAACTTTTGTGAATATTTTGCTTTACAATTTTTCTAACAAAAATCGATAAAATTTATCTCATTTATCGTTTTTTTAATATTCACAAATATAATATTTAATAAATTCACTAAAATGAATAAATAATAATGGGGAATAGATAATAGAATACGAATTGGATTGTCTATAAACTTAAATAATTAGAAACCTTCAAAGTTCATAATAGAGCTAAAATTTCCATTTCATTTTTAACACTAAAGACTTAATATTTATTAACTAAAATATAAATTATTTTACAATAAATATATTAACACATTACCGCCCGGCCACGCCTAAACGCGTGTTTCGTGTTGAACTACTGTAAGTCCGTTCACGCGTTAACGCGTGTTTCGTTGTATGAATTTTTGACGCCCAAAAAAATATATATACAAGCTATATTTTTTTCTAATTCCATCAAAAGATAATGGTGTATATATTGAAAATATTGGTAAATTATAAAAATTATGAGAAACATTTCAGATATTTTAAATAAAGTAATCTCTATCCCTAGCAAAATTCTGTTTTTTTTTTAAATAAAACCGAAATTTGTTCTCTTATTTTTTTCTAACAACTTCTGTATATAGAATATGTGCTTTACGTAATTTATCATATTTTTATCCCTTCTAGATGTCTTTTCATGTTAAAAAGTGTTTTTTTTTATAATAAACTTTATAAAGCATTTCTTTTTTGTACTTCACGCTGGTACACTTATTACAGATTGAAAACCAATATCATATTTACATCTATCTATGCATCGAACCCTTTTATAGGCAGATATGAAATTTCATTTCAAAATATTTATTGGTTTAAGAATTACATCACTTTTATGAAGAAGTTATTTTTGTGCATTTTTTTGCGAAATTCGCCGGACTAGATAAAGTCTAGCGCGAAATACTGCGGACCGTAATGTGTTAATGGATGATATCTTTAAATAAATAACACAATATTTCCATATTTTAGATTTGAAATATGTAATGTTTATAAAAAATGCATTTAGAAACTATTCAAGTAATAAATAGTTTATTTTGTGTTAAGACAACAATGTTATCCTAACAAGACAAAACTTAAAAACTTCTAATTTTTATTAGATATATATATATATATATATGTATATATATATATATATATATATATGTATGTATGTATGTATACGTACAATATATTATCAGATACATAGTATATATTTTATCAGATACACATAATGTGTTCACCGTATTTAACGAACTTAATCTTTTCTCATAATCAATATTCTTTTTTTGGAACATCCTAAGATCATGCTATTAAATAGCTCTTTTCAAAAACGCACATTAAGAAAACATGCATTAAGACGAATTTCTGGTCACGTATAATCTACAAAACAACCTAAAACAACGATATCATATTCGAGAGCATAAACGAAAAAAGAGAAGGAAAAAAAGAAACATACACGTGCGTTCATTAAAAAATCATAACGTGCTTGCTCGCTCGATCCGTTCATTCGTTTTTGTGCGCTCCGGGCGATGGATTCAAGCCGAAGATCGACACAATGTTTGGCGCCCGGTTGTCGGGGGCCGTGGCATCAGCATCAGCAATAACAGCAGCAACAACCGCGGGGCTCTGGCCCGGTCCGGCATCTCCGGCACACCTGCACATATGCACGCATGCCAGAAAAATATAGTGGTGTGCGCTGATACTCCTCCATCATAACTTCTCTTCAACTCAATTTATAATCAAGTAGCTTTTATTTCCCACAACAAACACGACCCAAAAAAAAAATAATAATTTATCACATTTTATTTGCTTCTGTACTCTCTTGTACGTTCGCCTGATTCTCGTTTAAACGTTGACGTACTTCTATGAATTTCATATAGTGTCTCATTGTTATTTCTTTAATATATACTGTGTAAAAAAAACAACCTTGTCGTATTATATAAAAGAACATACTATGTAACAACAACGTATGAAATAAAAACATACAAAATATTTAAAACAAAAATAAATAAGATCAAAAGTTTTCAACGTTTTGCAAACGTGACATTTTTGTCATTCTTAAAACTCTGTATTACCTTATGCAATACAAAGAATTGCAAAATTTCCATGAAAACATTTTTCCATCATTCACACCACCTCCATTAATATCGTTCATTAATATTCATTGAAATTCCATGAATTCTAATTATAATAATTGAATTACAAGCAGATTCAAATATAATACATAAACAAGAATATTTTAACAGACAAATATGTTTCAAGTTAAACTTTTTTTTTTAAAAAAAAAAACATAATATATGGACGTTTTTTCCACATATTAATAGAAACATGATTTAAATTGTACAGTTTAAAAAATCAATTATTCCGAATTTAGAACAACATATCTATGAGTCTATTATTGAACAAAAAATGAATCGATATATTTACATTTATATGATAAGTAAATATAAGAAAAATGACGTCGATAAAAAATACACAATCTACGTACACACTTTTAAATGTTACAAAACAACGTGCCAAGCCCCCGACATGTCCACAGTTCAGAGAATTTGACAAAACCTGCATTCCGATGTCGTCACTGTTCAAAGATTTCGCTTGTGATCTACATTCTTCAAGGTTGTATCGCCAATCAAGTTCAGCATTTTTTACAGATAGAATCGGTTATCGTATGCGCTTTACAGATAATTAAATAAAAAGCACATCTGCTCATCATACAACCAAACTATGCAATAGTATAATTTAAAATAAAAATATAATAATGACAATGTAGTAAACAACAGAGTTATTTTACATATAAATTAGATATATTATATAATTCTTAATCTTTATAATTAAACTCAAACATTTCTAGAATCTAGTAATAAAAGTAGAAGTAAATATTTTTTTCTTTTTAAACAGATCATCAAATAATATTTTTCTTAATATATTATAAATTTTAATATACAACTCTATTTCACTTTAAAATTAAGATCTGTTTTACATCTGATGATTAAAATGGAAATTAAAAAAAAATCTATAAAAATTTAGATAATACCACAAGAATTTATACGGTTGAGTAGTTTTATGTACTGAAATATTGAATAATTAATTTTTAAATTTACATTAATCAATTTATTATAACATCATTAATTATTTTACACCACTCAATTTTTAACAAAAAAAAGAGTATATTCTGAATATTAAATGGCTATATAAACTAGACGCATGATCCGAGTGTAAATTATATATGTATTAAATAAAGTAAAAAAATATAATTTGATTTTTAATATGAAATTGTTGTAAGCGCATACTTATTTATTTAATATATGTAAGATTTTTTGACGACATTATTATTTTCTCAACAAGTAGAGATAAATTAAAAAAAAGAATAGAAGAATTAGACAAAGCACATCAAAACATTAATCTTATAATGAATCATACCGTAGAAAGGCAAAATTAATGTATAATGAATTTATAGATCAGAGGAAAATCGATTTAAAAGAAATAGAAAATGAAGAATTTAAAATGTGTAAATTGGGTAACTCATTAATACTAAAAAGAAGTGAACAAGACAATAAAAATGTGAAGGTGTCAATTCATTTCATATTATGAAATCGAATATTTCTCTATATTTAAAAAAAAAAAGTTTGGTCAATATACCCTACCTGTTATAAATTTGGCATTGAAACATGGGTCAAGGTAATGAAATGCCAGAATAATTCAACGACTTCATATAACACAAAGAAGCATGAAAAGATACATGTTAAGAAGAATAATATACGGAGATAAAAAGAGAAATTAATCGATTAAGAAAAAATCCAAACTTATTAACGTAATACTGAAACATATGAAATGAAAATGAATCTATTATATGGCAAAAACAGAAGATTACCGAGGGATAAGAAAAATTATTGATTAGGAATACATACAATAAAAAAAACACACAGAATAAGACTCACAGATGAATAAAATAAAGGCATAAAAAAACGTCGAAGTGGAATGGAAGAGGAAGTATTGGATCGCTGGAAATGGAAACTTTTAAAAAAGACCCTTATCTAGTAGTGGCTAAAAAGAAGTTGATTAGATAAATATATAGAAATATCTGATCAGCTTCTTTGAATGTGCTTTAAAATAAAAAATTCTAAATAAGTTAATAATTATTTTTAATGAAATTACTACCTTAACTATTGCAATATTTTTATTGCGCATCTATTTTTCGACTTAATCTATTAAATCTTAATAATAGTTAATGTAATTAAAGAAATATCTACAGAATATACCTATAATATAAAACATATTTATGCATGAAATAAAAAATAATCTCAAAAATAAAAACCAATAACCAATTGTGAACCAGATGATAATCATTCCTTGAAATTCATTCAAACTTCAATAAATTTCAAAATAAATAAAAAATGATGAACAACCGCACGATTTCAAAACTTTCAGTTTAAATATGAATGACTGGTGAATGAAAATGAATTTAACTACCGTAACATATTTGCATGTTTTCTTTCGAAAACTACGCATTAATTTCTACGCACGCCACATAATATGCATACTTATTAACCAAGGAATCAATGAGCCCACCGATTATATTGAAATTACCGTAATATCTGGAACGTGAGCAAACAGATTTTATGCAGAATGTATATGTTTAAAAGCACAATCGAGAAAAACGTGAATGCAGTGTAAGTGAATCTGATCTGATAAATTTATTTATTTTTTATTAAAAATAGAACGGCATTTTTATCAAACAGTATGAGTAATCAAATTGTTCTTATATATATAAAGAATACATTTACCTTTCTGTGAAAAATATTATATATATAATATTATGTAACAATAAATTATCAGTCAAAAATAACTACAATTTTTTTTAAAAAAACAAGGGAAATATTTTCAATAAATATTTTTAAAAAATGATTAAAAATCAATTTTTGCTATAGCACATTTCAAAAGCTATATCATCTGCGACCTCAAAATAAAAAAAATATAAATGATGTTTGAAAATTAAAACAATAATAATTTTAAATCAGACATTAGAGTGAATGATAGAATATATTTAGCTTCTTAAAGGAAAGAGTAAAATTTCCACAAATCCAATAATTTCCTAAACATTACATTATAAAAACATAAATAATGGAAAATAATTAAGTATGTAATGCTTACACTGATATAACATTTGATCGAATTAAAGTATAGATGTATAAATAGTTGTAAACATATAAAAAAACTTAAAACGTTTGTATCAAGAATTTAAATTTATAATAAAAAGATAATATCTAATAAACATATAAAAAAACAACCTACGCATTTAGCTGAAAGAAATACAAGAGATCAATGAACTAAAACGTATTAACAACTTCTCAATTTAGTCCTGTCCATAGAAGGGCTGTTCTTAAAAAAAACTGTCGAATAGATATGTTTCTTTTTTTTATATGGCTATCAAGATTGTTATGTTCTGAAAATTTATGGTTTTTTAAAGGCTATTTTTCAGCAGACGGTTCCTTACAAAACAGTATATTTTTTAACAACATTAGTTTTACTTAAATATTTTAAATATGATACTGAATATTTCAACTATGATAATGACACTGAAATAAAATAGCACTTATTTATATAAAACAACAATTCATATTTATTCAAATAAAGAATAATTCAATGACTTCAATTATAAAATAATTAAAATTTGTATCTTTTTTTAATATGAATTATATATATATATATATATATATATATATATATATATATATATATATATATATATATATGTCTTTCAAAAATTATCTTAGTCTGTCAAAATTACAATTTATTAAGAATTTCAAGAGATATGATTTTTAATGAAAGCGGAAAATTTTACAAGACTGGAATTAAATGTAGAATATATCTTGATAAATTCAACAATTAATCATTTGTGAGTTCTAAGATAATTTTTTATTATACAAAGAATATTACATTTTCAAAATGAAATAAATAAACTTTATTTCATTTATAATTGATGATGATATTAATTCAAGATAAATTTTATTCACATTAATAGTGTCTTTATTATTGTTTCAAAAGATAAATTCATGTTTTTACCACAACTACACACTGACTAATTATGAATTATAAGATATTTAATTGCATCTTTTCTTCCTTTGTAAATTTTTTATCATGCAAGAATTTATTCAAATTTCTGAATAAATAATAATTTGTTAACAATATTAAGTACAATAAACACTAATAGATTTCAAAGCTTAATTCGTTCAATTTATGCCGAACAATTTATACTAAATACATTTTACTATTGTCATAAACCAATACCAATTAAAACCATTTATTATTTTCAATTCGTCCTGCTACCTTAAATAAATTAATTTTTAAAACGACTACCTTCTTCATACTGTGTCACATTTATAAATGTTTTTAATAAACTTAGATTATGGATTTAAAAAATAAGAGATTTGTATTAAAATCAATTTCAATTAAATAAAAATTCACATCAAACTAAAGAATCGTAGTAAAGTATGCCAAATTAACTTAAAAATTAAACAGCATCCAAATAAAATTTTAAATTACAACTGTTTTTAATATACTTATAACACCTTCATAAATTTCTATAATAATTTGAATATCAACTGAATTGTAAATACCAACACCTTGTATATTTAATTCAGTATTCTTCAATTTTTTAAACAATATTTTCGAAGACATTTTAAATTATACAGAAATAAATTAATTTCATCATTTGATGTAATATCATATTTTTATAAAATTTTGTCTTTATATATTTATATATATATATATATATATATATATATATATATATATATATATATACACACTTCTATGTATATATGTTTGTGTATCAGCATGTGTGTGACGCAGTGATCCGAAGGCCGTCTGCATTCCTTCGTTAGCAGCAGTTCAGTGTGACGGTCAGTTGTGCGAAGAATCTATCTTGAGGACTTGATGAGAAAAAATGCACGTATTCGTACAATAAATATATATATATATATATATATATATATATATATATATATATATATATATATATATATATATATGTATGTCACATACATTCAAAATATGATAAAAAATTGGAAACATTGTAAAATGTAATATAAAATATTATTTTTTATTACTCTTTAAAATTCAAGTAAATATGAAGACTACTTAGAAATATGAAGAGAAACAGACATGTACGCATTTAATATAAATGAATTTGTTTTTTAAAAAAAAAAAATAAACGGAAATAACTATAAATGTATTTCCGTACATGTAACAAAGCAAAAAAATTCGATAATAAACATATATTTACTTTAGAATTTTATAAAAACACTAATCGTTTTATATTAATTATTATTCATGTATCTCATTACATATGGAATTGAAAAATTCCGAAGTTTTTCTTATGATAATGAACTGCAATGTACTATAAATACTGCTTCCTCTCATTCATATATAAACATTTATATGACACATCTTTACATTCCTTCTTATTAGTAAGCAATAATATTATTTTTATTGATATTCATTGTATTTTTATTAATGTTTTAAATTTCTCCATTTTCATTATTTTAATTTTTTTTCAGAATTGTCAAATCTTTCAATAAATGTACAATCATTAAATCTTTTCTATTGTAGTTTTCTACATCAAATATTTATAAAAAAATATCCACCTATTGTGTCTATTATTTATAATTTTTCCAATATAATATAATAAATATATAAAAAATAAATTATTGCACTAAAAACTAAAATGAAATTAAAATGTACTTGTTTTTAATATACTGACAAATTTATACTCAAAATTGTAAAATTATTATATATAATATATTTTTCACCTTAAAACTTTTTAAAATGAAAATATATAATTTACTAATGATTTTATTTATTCGAAAATTCATTTTTTATTCCAAACAAAACTAATAAGTAGATTTCCCATTTTTAAACATATTATTTTTCTGAATTATACAATCTAACTACTATAAACAAAATTTTTGAATAAATTACTAGTAATAAAATAAAATTTCAAAATTATTAAAAATTTCATCTAAACAATAAGTTTATAAAAGAATGTAAACGTAACAAAATTCCTAAAAAAATACCAAATACAAAAATAGCAATTTTATCAGTTGGTTTAAATCAATCAATTAAAAAAAACAAATCGAAAAACTATAGATATATGTATGTACATGTATATATATGTATATATATATATATATATATATATATATATATATATATATATATATATATATATAAAAAACTCGATTTCTCAGTAAACGATTTTAAAATTTATAATTTATTTTTTAAAATTATTTTGACATAAAATTCTAAGAATTTAAATAATATTTATTAATTATATATATATATATATATATATATATATATATATATATATATTGATACAAAATATTAAGTACTCAATAAAAATACCATATTTCACTTATTTCCATTAAATTTTATGCCGATATCACTAATAAATATTTACTAAAATAATTTTAATGGAATGTATTTTTTCCAATTACGTAAAATTTATATATATATATATATATATATATATATATA
This sequence comes from Neoneuromus ignobilis, assembly GCA_029203775.1. Lineage (NCBI taxonomy): Eukaryota > Metazoa > Arthropoda > Insecta > Megaloptera > Corydalidae > Neoneuromus > Neoneuromus ignobilis. The sequence goes on along the minus strand of CP092090.1, from coordinate 22,164,108 downwards.
TATATATATATATATAAATGTTTGTGTGTATGTGTGTGATAAATAACGAGAAATATCAGTAGCAGTCGGCGTCGTCTGTTTGGACAAAGATTTTTATAATTCAAGTCGGTTTACCAGCAAGTACAGCATTTACTGTTTGCACAGTTTAAGCAAATAATTGTCCATTACTTGATTGTGATTCTTCGCGTCACGCTGGCGCCACATTATACCAACCAATCTCAAAAAAGATGCGCACTTTTATATGTCTGCCGATAAAATTATTTGAAATATTTTAATTTTATTACGTGTCTGAGGTATTAAATATAATTACACACATTCACAAAACGTGAGTATATTTACAGAAATATATATATATATATATATATATATATATGCAATAAAATATAATATATATTCGCAATTAAAGTAGTTATTATTTTTGTAAACTATTTAATAGTTGGAGTTAAAAATCAATTATAGTAAATATATTTCATAACTTATTAAATATTTTTATTAAACCAACACACACAGGTTTCTATGTATATAGATACATTTAAAAGAGAATTTTATATACATAAATGCAAATGAACAACTTGTAATAATTAAATGTTAAATAATACATTATAAATTACTATCTAAAAAGCATTTGTAAGAATAGATTTTTTGCAGGTATAATTAATTTTTTTTGTGAAAAGTTTGTATAATTAGTATACAATTATTTAAATTATTGAAATACTGTAAAAAAAACAAGATAATCTCTTTAATACTATGAACTACATACCGAATACAATCCATGGAACTATTATAATTCGTCACAAAGTCAAGTAAAAACTAGGTCGAAGTGACTTTTAAATATCCCGTATACACAATTATTAAGATAAAATAAATACATTTCACTTGAAAATATGTACATTCTTTGTAACAAATGTATATATGTATAATCAATGTAACCACATTCATATTGAGGTCAGTGCCACAATAAAATACAATGTTAAATGTTATTTATGTTTTTAATATTCCTTATTCATAAGATTTTTTATTATGTAGTAATCGACAATCGAAATGGAAAAAAAATTATCAAATGCAATATTTCATACAATTTAATTACAATATAAAATAGTGTACGTAATTAAAAACCTGTAAAATTTTCAAGTACACATTTTTCAATATAATCACTGTTTTACATAATTCAATTTTGATAAACATTTGATCCAACTATTTTAATATTGAAAAATATCAATTAAAAATTTTGACTTAAATTTAAAAAAAAGCTCGAAAACTTGACATTCGATATAAATTAAAACATTTCGCGCATAAATTTAATAAAGATAAATTTAATTTCGCAATAAATAAATCACTGAGTAGGAACTATGTTTTAAAAAGAAACTAACCTATGATCTAATCTGAATTCTTGTCTTTATGATGATATATTGAACTTAACACTCAACTCGAAGGGTACTCAAGAAAATAATTTATATCCATATATAATTGGAGCATTTTGTAAATAAACATTAGATAATTAATTTGAAATCTATGTATCGGTATTAAATGTAATAGAAAAATTCTCGACAGGTCGATTCCACGATTAGATGGCGGCAAAATGCGGCACTACAAAGGGGCAAAAATACAAGTAAGAATTCAACAATCTTCATAGATTTTTGAAACAACGCAATCGACGAATGCTGTATAAAGTTGACGTAAAGAAGTAATATCCTGCGGCGTTCTTCACGGACAATTAAGTACGGAATGCGACTGTGCATTCCGTAGTTCCCGTCCTTTCTTCTAAAGCAACACACACAAGCACATACAGATAAATCTCACTCACAACATGCGAATGATGACGCCAGGTAAAATTGTGTTTGTGTACTTTTACTGGAATTTTTATGATTTATATTACATATTCAAGTTTTATTATTTTTTTCAATAATTACCGAACAACTTGCAAACATTTCATATGAATCACTAAACATATTTATATATATATATATATATATATATATATATATATATATATATAATTTAATTTTTCATTCAATTAATTTAAATACTATTCAATATTAAACTTATCAATCATTTAAAAAACTGTTTTCTTTTGAATAACATACGATATAATTTTAGATTTCAACAAATGGTTCAACTTAATCATTGTCACTCAATTAAAAAAAAATATATATTAAATAAAAATTAAAGCATCTTTATATAAATGTGCTTCCTATATATAAACAATAAGGAAGTCCACATACTACGCATATATTCATTAAATATTTGATACATCATTAGATGCGAAACGTATATTCAAAGTTTAAAGATTGAAATCATTAAAAACGCATTAAACTATTGGACGAAACCACTAACAATGACCGAGAAACAATATTCTAAAAAACTATTTTACAACATTGGAACAACAACGCCAAAAGCGAATCAGCACAGTATATAAATTGGGTTTCCTGAACGCACCACATTTTTTAAATAATGAATAAGGACTCTATATATAGTAGTAATAAATAATCTAATTACAAAATAAATCTTCGAATATCTTCTAGGAAAATACAAATTTTGTAAAAAAAAGATTCTTAGAATAAATAGCAATAAAAGAATTAAATACAATAAATGATATAAAAATTCTTTAATTATTTTCATAAAAAGTTCCTAACTCACTATTTTTTTCATTGCATTAATTTTACAACAGTGTGTACGTTTATACTAATATTTCAAATATTTAATCTAATTTTCTGTCATTAAAATGTAATTATTTTTTAATTAAATGTAATCTAAAACTATAACAACACGGAAGCTAATTTATTTAAATGGGGCTCGTAATTAATTTACAAACTTTTTAACAACAATAAAAATGTATATTTAGTTTCATTGAATTTTTTATAAAATTCATTAATAAAATAATAAGGAAATAGAAATCAACACTTAAAATTACTTAACAAAATTGATATCAAACTATGTACATGGATTAAATACTAAATTCACAATAGAATGACTATATTTATAACTGATAAAAAAATTAAATTGAAATGGAAGTATTTTATTAATAAAATAAAAAATATAATTATTTGAAGCTTTTAGATGGTATTCAAATATTAAGATTTAAAAGAAAATTAGTTTAATACTTTTGTACGTTAAATTTTATTCTTTAATAACATATAAATTGTAATATACATTTTTAAAAAATTAAAATATACAGTATAATACTTAAAGATTGTATTAAAATGTACAAGTCAAATTGGTAAAATTTAAATATCTCATTGAAATTTTTAGAAATATTATTAAAAACAATGTTTTTAAACAAGAAATTATTTCAATCCACTTTTTAAATTTTAGTTACTCAGAAAATTAAATTTATTTGAGATATTTACATAAGATATAAAAATTTTTAGATTTAAACATTTAAATTTATTGTAAAAATCACTATTTTTACAATTTTATATATTAACAAAGATTAATAAAAACGCAAATCAAATTTCTGTTATTTTTTTACATGTACAACTGAAATATTTCATCAAATTATATAATAAGAAATACACACAAATTATTTTAGATATAAATAATAAAAACTCAAACATTTTTATTAAATTATTATTATTCAATATCAATAATTCAGAAGAACATAGTTTAACCCACGAAATTAATTTTACATAAATGAAAATTCACCCAAATACCACAAATTTATGTATTTAATAATCATACTTTTTTACTTTATTCGCTAATGTGCATTTCGATAGCCATACCATCCTCGTCAGAGTACTACATTATAAAATAAATGATTATTAAATACTTTTATAAAATATTGTAATGGTTGGGTGAGCGAATCATTTACATAAAAGTAAAATCTACCACAATACCAAAACTAATAGTGATATCAAATTATTATAATTTTATGAAGATTATATATATATATATATATATATATATATATATCATCTTCTAAAAAAAATAATACAAAAAATATCTTCAATTCTTTAAAACTGTTTAAATAAAAGTGTACAAACATTTATATAGTACGAGAAAAAAATTAAAAAAGTGACCGCAAACTGTCAACCGGTAATTGTAACGCTTATTATACACAAATAGCTAAAAAGGATATATTTTTTGTTAATTTGGTGTGAAATAATTTCCGTTATATGATTATACTTTTACCAGACTATTGTTTTAACTATTTCACAAACCGCATATCCTGTGATATATTAAATACCAAAGTGAAATATAATTACCGCCATATGTTATATACATATATACATATATACATATATATATATATATATATATATATATATATATATATATATATATGTATTCTCGCGTGTATTTATTTAAGAGGATATAATTAAAATCCGTTCTAAAAAAGATATGAAATGAATCAGACTCAACAAAAAAATAACACTATATTTCAAAATATCTGTTTAACAATAATTATGCATATATATTTTTAAAAAAATCACAATTTATTAAAATGAAAAGATAAACACGTGTAATTTGTGTAATAAAGACACATTTAAATTTATATTAAGACCACAATGTCATTTTTTAAATTCAGATTTCAGTTCGTCGGAAATTATTTAAGATATTTATTACTAATTATTTTATAAAATATACATTTTTAAATGTATTTAAAACAGACAATTATGATCTCATTTCAATGAAAAAAATGCCGCGTAGATTATTTTCTTCCTGACGACTAATAAGTAGTGTAACTCATTGAAATATTTTTAACGCGTGGGTTAAAATTTGTTGAAAATACAAAATTAAAAGCACTGTAAATGGACAGTAGTAATTTGATTTTTTACGCGAGTCGTATTATTATCAAATGTTCGATTATAATACACAGTAATTTACGTATCGTATTTTAAAACATCCTTTGTCTACGATTTGTTTTCATCGGTGGGCGTTGGTATTCAATTTTGCCCACACAGACTACTCTGAAAACACGAATTGTCAGAAATCATTAAAGTTTCATTGAAAATTCAACTCGGCGGAATTATTTTCATTTCATAAATAATACGGGCGTGTTTGATTTCACCTGCATATTATTTCTTATTTATCTTTCTTTGTTGTACAATTCTTTTAATAAATTACAACAAAATCAAATTATTAATTATATTCAGAAATTCTATTCATTTTAATTTAATTATTCAAAATGAAAATATTGTACTCGTTGACTAGTGTATTATATAGAGTGGTCCAGATGAGACTGAAGAGTTTAAACATACATTTACTTGCTTGCTATCATTTATTATTTTACAATCCTTCAGTCTCATTTGAACGACCCTATATTACAATATATATAATAAATTAGAAATATTTTGTAAGAAAAGACTAAAATTGCTAATATAAAAACATATAAATAATTATATCAATTTAAATAACGATCAAAAAATATCTTTCGTTAAAAAAGTTAATTTAACCACACGTAATACTTGTGCAAACATATTTCTACATATAATATTTGATTTAATACCAATTAAACTTTTTATTTAAAACACTTCAATGTTAAAAATAATATGAGTGTAATACTGATTTAGAAATTTAACTGAATTTAATAAAAAAAAGTATTCCAAACACTACACTATTTTAAAAAAATATTAGTACTTTGAAAAAATACATGACGTAATAATTTTTCTGGTGTAAAAAATAAATATTTTAATTGTATTTATTTTAGAATTCTATTTTAAAATTATTATTAATTTCCTAAAATTAACGAATCAGGTTTATAATGAAAATTTAAAACCATTATTTTTTAATATCAAATTCTACACGCAATAGATATTTTTTCATTAATAATGAAATTTATTTTTAAACAAAAATGCATTAAAAATAACACAAGTCATTATAGTGAATAAATATTTAAATAGTAGTAAAACAATTTAAAATTTAAAGTTATTTAAAGTCCACATTATTCTCTACATTCTAGTCAAAATGTCTATTATCCATTAAACAATGAACGTTATTTCAAATATTTATTTTTGATGTATAGACAAAACCGTTGAAAATTGATTTAAAAAAAATACACACACTAGAACACAGGAAAATCTTTTTTTATAAAATCAATAAATGTCACACCATGTTTAATTTATACACAATGAAATTTTCAAATAAATCAAAAACAAAGTGTATTGAAAAATGTTGAATCATTTTTAGAAACAATATACCTTTCACGGAAATCAGTTTACCTAAAAAAAAACGGTCTCATTAGGTTAAAAATGCCAAATTTCCCATCTCAACAAACCTCAACAGACGGCCAGGTGTTCTGCTTACCTGCACTTTCAATCTACCATGTTCAGTCATAGGGGGCCATTGTGCTGACAGGATAGAATGTATTTGTTCGTAGGAATACAAAGGTTTTATTATGAATGCACAAAAAAATGTGGTATGTTATTCTGTTCGGGATTCATAACATGTGTAATGCACTTAATGAATACAAATATATATATATATATATATATATATATATATATATATATATATATATATATATATTCACTCATAATTTTTACCTGCTTTATTAGAATTTTTCAAAAAGTCTAATACTCATATTCAAATTACTGATATAAAACAATCGTACAATAGAATAATAATTTAATAAAAATTCATTTTTTAATTAAATATTATTCAATCAAAACATGAATTTAATATCACATCTAAATACATGCTGAATATTACATAATCAATTTATATATTAGTTTAAAATATTATTTTAATATATTTTAAACCAATAAAAATTAAAACTAATACAAAATGATGACTCTATACTAAAATAATGTACAAATATTTATTATCACACGGTCAAAGTTCGGGAAGTGATCAGGAGTCAAAAAACATTGTGCAGGACTTACTAAAAGGTTTGACAGTGACCTTCTTGGACGATGAAATACAAAAGCTAGTCTCACGATACGATAAGTGTCTTAATTTACATGGTGACTATGTGAAAAAATAATATAATGAATGCACAACATTCTGCAATAAACACATTTTAAAATTTTCTTTACATTTTTTTTTTACACTCAACCGGTTCTTTTTTTCTGGACGTACTTCATATATATAAAAAACAAACATAATTAATAGAACATTTTAATTTAAATAAAAATATGACGTAAATAAATGAATACGTTATCGAATGAGAATAAAAACGTTTTCATTCAGTAGTAGCTAAAAAGAAATTGATTAAATACATATACATTGTACACACACACATTATATATATATATATATATATATATATATATATATATATATATATATATGCATGCGTGCATACATATATAATCACGTTCATTTTTACGATAGCATCAATACAAAATACACACCCAAGATAAATTGGCTTATTTCATTGCAATATGCATCACGTTCAATTTGCATTACTACTATGCAACGTTATAGTTTTTTTCCCTTTCAACTTATGACAAATTGCCTTAAAAGCTGTCACAACAAGTAGATACAGAGTAATACACCACATCTGATTTATTGTTTCGCGAGTAAAGAAAACAAGACATGATAAATCATTGCAGACAGACCGCAAAAACACAGGTAAAACGTTATTGTACAGCGGCGGCCAAAAATGAATTATAGGCTGACAATATGTATGAATAGTGTATAAAAAGAGCATATATGTTTTGCGTAAAACGATATATCTATTCTATTACGACACTTTAATGTTGTTCGAGGTGAAACATTTGTAATTGTTTTGAGAACTAACGCATTAATCTATTCAAATTTAGTATGTGAGTTAATAAATTATTAAAACGTTCGTATAATTTTAAGAAATCGGAACAGATTATGCTTAACAAGATAAAATATAATATTTGTTCTTAATTAGAAATTATGTCTTGAATAACTACAAATAAGAGTATCTATATTTTCGAAGGAAATAATTGCCTAGAAAAGACGATTTTCTCTATGTTTATTACCGTTTTATTTCAATCATAGCATTTACAATCGTAGTTTCTAGGTCGATTCGTATACAGCTGGAAATTTAAAGAGTTGGCTCAACGAAAATATTACCGCTACTATTAGAAATTATTTACAATGAATTTAAATGATCATCATATCATATCACACATGAAGAAATTTATATTCAATTAATTTTTTTAGAGAAAGTAGACGAAAATACTTACATATACATAATTATTTCAAGAAGTGATATTCAATTATAAATATTTTCTACGTAAATAATTATCAAAATCATTTTTATATTTGTTAAATTATCACAAGTTATATACAAAATTACAATAATCATATGATTTTTATACAACATTTTATAAAATATAATAATAAACATATCACATGCTAAATGTTTTACAATTAAATTCAATAAACACACTATTCATTTCAATTTTTAATTGAATTTTTTTTTACAAATTTAACTTCCATATATAAATTTATTATATACAATTTTTGATCAAAACTAATTTATAAATAATATGTAGGCCAATATCATATATTTGTTTTATGTATCCATTTTACTTAGTTACTTTTGTATTTTCTTGAAAAATCATTTATATATATATATATATATATATATATATATATATAATAATTATCATCATTAGCCTCTTTTTATTCATTACTGGATGAAGACCTCTCCAAAACTTTCCCCTTCAAATGATCCAAAGTTTTTATGATTCCATGCCAACGAATTTTCTTATATCTCTACCCTACCTATCCATGAATCTCTTCTTAGGTCTTTTTATATTTCGAGGTCCTTAATAATTTCTTTTGTCTACCAATGGTCTTATGTTTATGCTATATGACCGACCCAATTCTATTTTAAACTTTTCACTTTTGCTGTAACATTTATAATTTGAGTTTTCTTTCTAATCTACGAGTACTTGTTGATCTTTGTCTCCACATTTTATTCCAAATATATGTCTTTCCATTTATCTCTGTGTTTTTCTGAACCATTAAGCTATAATAACATTTAAGACACACTCTTGCCATAAATGAAAACAGGTAAGATACACTAATTTTTTTTTCTTCAATACAGAGGAATATATATATATATATATATATATATATATATATCTGCTTGTAGTTAAAATATTAATTAAAAAAAATAGTTTTTCCGCATAAATATAACTATTTTAGACTTTGAGGCTCTCTGTTGTTTTTTTTATGAATAGTTTAAGTACTTGTTCTATCTTTTAGTAGCTTAATAAATAAATTAATCAATTTAAATATTTATAAAAAAATCAGTTAATACAAAATACAATAAGAACGTTAAACCAAAGGGTTTTTTTAAGATTAATATTAGAAGAATAAAAAACAATTTTTATTACCCAAATATATGGCCATCCAAATATGGCACCTAGATATGTGTTTTATTAAAAAGAAACATATGTATAGAGTGGTGTACAGAGAAACATGTTTATAGTTTTTTTTTCTATTTAATAAAACTCAAATCTAGGTGTCACATTTGAATGATCCTATATAAACATTTGGTTCATGTTATAATTTTAAAAACCTGTATGTTTTAAGTACACAATACAATCCGTATCTTATGTTCTTTAACTACAATGGCATTAATTACTGGGTTTAAAGATAAATTCGAAAATTAATTCAATTTATTATTCACTAAAAGTCTATTTTTCAACAAACATTTTCAATCCATTTAGTATTTGTTGTTAGAAACATTAAAATAATTTATTTTAATATTTTCAAGGATTTCGTACTATTAACAACAATAAATTTAAAATATATATTTTCTTACGAAATAGTAACATTTTTTTGTTTTGCTCAATAAGATCAAATAGAAAGTTGAATAAATAAACTAGAGCTTAACTTACTACACCAGCTAAGTTAAGATCACAACAAAATACTAGATAAAATAGTGTAATTTATTGATGCTCCTCAACGAATTTCTATTCTACAAAATCAAAAAGTTGATGTGACATGCAATGTCATCGTTTGACATAACCTACAAACATATATCCAGTATAACCATACGGGTAGGCGAACAAAAGTAGTTGGTGTATAAAAGTACGACAACTGTACACGCCCTCTGAATACTAAACGCAACTAAAAAACAAACTAACAAGTTGCGGCTGGTGCACGCATGTCGCGCATCTCTAATGACTATTGTACATGAATATATATATATATATATATATATATATATATATATATATATATATATATATACACACATACACACACATACAAAAGTACCTAACGAGTTAAAATGCAACGTAGTACCTGATTTCACAACATAGTTAATGCTTGGATAAATAAGCTTGCTAAAGAATATAATGGAAAAATGATTTTACATTGAACAATTGTTTTGACAGAAAATCGTACTACTACATATAAACAAAATATTTCTACAATTACTCGCTAATATTCATTAATTAAAATACAATAACTGAAGTAACTTTACCTTTTTAGTTATTTTATTTTAAAATAATGAATATGTTAAAAATGATGAATTACTACATTCCATACTCATGTAGCTCGTATATCCAAAAATAATAATACTGGCATTGAAATTTACATACGATTGTACGCAATTTAAAGCACATTTCGATAGAAAAAAATTATTGGAATTTCTTTTATCCACGTTGAATCAATTAAATACATCGTATATTTTTCATTCTACATTTGTTCTTTGTCGATAATTTAATATATTTTTAAAAAAAGTTAAAGAAAACATCACAAATTCAACGTTACTGAATTTGTTAAAATGTTTCGTTTTCAAAATCGCACAGTCATGAAATAAAATTGGAAATAAATCGTTATATTTTTTTTATCTAATACTAATTCCTTTATTCATTGTTGATCATTGTCTACGAGAGGAAATACTATTAAATAAGAATATGAAGTTAAACAGTGATGGTAAATACATTGACAAAAACATTTTAATCTAAAATACAAAATAAGAATCAATTTCCAAATAACACGTTTTATAAATTTAATTCTCTTAAAACATATTTAATTCTTATCGTCGCCTTTCAATTCTATTTTTAAAACTATTGAATTATGAAAAAAAATAATTTATTACTGCTATAATTTTTAGTTGTTTCTGATTTCATAATTCATTTGGATACTTTTAGAAAATTTAGAAATTTAAAAATATACATTTTTTAAATAATAAACTCACTTTTGATGTAGACAAATCATATTTGAATAGCAGTATCGAATGTTACAACAGGTAAATTTAATCTTTATAAAATAACTTTCAAATATAAAATATTTTAACTGCGTACAATTTTACACTTTCACTGCAAATTAATACAAGTTTTGGAAATTTATTTAAACAACGAAAATATAACTGCACTTAGTTTTGAAACCATACATCCATAAATTTATTAAATAAAGTACTCTAAACCAACATTCACAAATGTTACTTAAAAAAAATAGGGCATATATATATATATATATATATATTTTAAAATACATGAATTACTCATATGAAATGAGAAACAGGTTTCTAATTCTTCTGCAGATTAATAAAAAAAAAATTGCAAAATTAATATTTATACAATACCCTAATATAAATATTTTGAACGTAATATGTCCAACATATATATGTATGTACGAATGTGTGTATTATGAAAGCTAGTGGTTTCACAAAAAAAAATATTTTTTATATCCTAGACCTAGATAGTACATTGAAGCCGTACTTTAACCCTCAGTGTAAACCCAATCAACTATGACGCGAACACAACTCGTTTAAATTGACTCATTGCTAATCAATTTGAAATAAATACCATGACTGATTAAATATATTTACAATTTTTTTATAGTCATTCCTTCAATGTTTTACTAACACTCGCGTCTTTCATGTTTATTTATTACGTAAAACTAAGTCGAATAAAACCGTTCACACGAATATTTTCGAAACGCAAAGAGAACGTGGATTCGACAAATTGAACTGGATCAACACATAATATAATTTTGTTAAATATTGGATTCGAACTCATGGCCTTCATAATAGAAAGTGGTTAACGAAACTGACTATGTCATAAACCTTGGTTCATTTTTTAACGTCAATAACAAATACAAATTTATCAACATTTTTTCGTCGGTGATGGTGTCCCCACATATTAAACGATGCAAAACCATAAGGCAAGCATAAACATTTATGTGGAAAAATGTCGAGGTGACTTCACGTAAAAAAATCAAACATGATATTAAAATTTAATAACTTAACACCTTACATATATTACACCTGTATTAATAATTTATAACGCATCTCTTTTTTGAATATTAATAAATCAAACATATTTGTAAACAATTTCTTTTAATACAGTTTTTATTTATGAATTAAAATACGTATGCCAAAAATATTTTTTTTCCTTAATTTTACAAAAATTAAAAAAAAATTAATTAACAATGGTACAAATTTCTTTTTTTTACTGATATTTGATCTTTAAATGGAAATAAGTAAATTTTCACTTTTTCCAAATTAGTATTAAGGAGTTATATTTTTATACAGAATTTCAAAACAGCTGCATATTTTCTAGTGCCTTATCATAACATATTAAAAAAATCAATTTGTTAATACAATTCTTTAAAATATTTTTAATTATAGAACTCAAATTCTAGAATACAAAAAAATATACATATAATCTATTATGGCAATTTTATTTTAATACAAATAAAATCTCTTATCACATACTACGAAATTTTATAAGTATCCAATAATCACGTATTATTCACTTTATTTGGTTAAAATTGGTGCCATACCATCATTATCAAATCACTACATTACAAGATCTGATTATTTATAATAAAGTATTAGTAAAAGTATTTTAATTTAACGTAATTATATTTTTTTGTTAAATTGCTCTTAATGTTAATATTAAAATAATTCATTTTGTATCCAATGCTTATCAAACTTGTACAAGAAATTAAAAAAAATATACGAAACAATTATTTCTTAATATTACTTATTTTTTAATACTTTGGTTAAAGTTAAATGAAATACACTGACAATTTCTAAAATAATCTTATACATATGAATCATTTTTCAATTCAAGTAACACATTTAATAATATTAAACCTGAAAGTAAAGTATTAATATATATCTCAATTTAAAATATACTTATGAATTATTAAAATTATTTTCAATAAAATGTAAGTATGAAGTTTTGATTGCTCCCACCTCTTTTTACATTATAGATAATTATTTTAATAATATCAATTAAATAAAACCAAATTCATATTAATACTTTTTTTAAATTGTTGTATTTGACTAATATGAATTAAAATGAAATATATAATAATAAAAACAAGAATTGTTCAATTTTGTAATAAACTACTGATATTGACGTAAGTTCAAACCCAAAAACGCAAGTTTTCAATCAATGAAACGCATAATACAAAAAATAATTGATATAACAATAACTTAAAAACCATTGCATATTTTCAGCTACACGTTTAAGTTTTACTTTTATTTCTAACATGTTTAATTTATTTTGTGTAAACTAAAAAAAAAAAACTAGAAACTGTACAAATACTGGGAATCACTAAATTTATCGCGAATCTTGTTGAGATAAGAGAAATGTCAAATTTAAATTCAAAGCACATTTATAATCACAGCAGTTTTACTAAAAAAATAATCATGGATCATTTAATAATACGTTTACTTAGGATTTCAAGTCCAATGGAAGGAATTTTAATTTTGTAACATCTTTACATTAACCTTCCACGTCCACCGTTCACAGGATCCAACGTGAGATATTTTTATACCTCAGAGCTTTTTATTAAATGTGAGAATTTAAAATATTATATAAGTAATACAGTTAATCAAATCATGGGATACAAAAACATCCCACGTCTGGCGGCCTGGTTAATAAAATATAACCCTAATGATCTCATTTCTAAAAGTTTTAATTAAGGGAGGCAGTATTTCCAAAATAATAGAATGAAGGGCGCAAGTATATTTGTGTTAAATATAAATAATTTCTTAATTTAACCTTATAAATACACAATTTAATTTTTAACGTATAAACAATTCTGTTATGAAAATAAGTTATTCTTTGATTAAAATTTTCCTAGATATGATACCCTATTCAAAGTTTAAACTAACAATTTTTAAATTGAATTTATGATCGAATGATGAACAAAACTACAATTTTAAAGTTTCAAAGAATATATTTTTTATTAGTAAAATTTAGTAAAATACAGAATGATCTCTGACTTTTCTAAATTAATCTTATCAAACAGATATAATATTTACCATTTAAAGTAATCTACAATATTCGTTATGAAAAAAATATTGTGTCAAATTCAAGAAATCAAATCAAATATGAAATAATTAGAAACGAATTAAAAAATATAAAGAAGCATTTAAAAAATCTTATAAGTGAAGCATATTACAAATATTACTTATATAAATTTTAAAGCCTTTTCATATAAAAAAGATAACATTTTTACCTGAATTTTCATATCATAATTTATATATATATATATATATATATATATATATATATATATATATATATATATATATATATATATAAGTTGGTAATGAAACACTGAATTATATTTTAATGTTTACATATTTCCGCATCGATTAGAACATGAATGAGCATTCAGTCATTCGTCCAATGTGGTCACAGTCTGACGAACCACAGGAATGTGACCACTATCATATTCCATTTCATGGAATTCAATAGTTTGTAATAGATATATTGCACGAGTTTTCAATATATATATATATATATATATATATATATAATCAGCAATATGATCTGTATCAGCTTCCTGTTGTGAACGACCATCCTTTTGTTTTTAATCCTTTACATTTATTAACTACACTAATAAATTGATTATTAACAGTATATTCTTTTTTTGAAAAAGAAAACAGCATTTCAAAAATGAAACCAATACATACATATATATATATATATATATATATATATATATATATATATATATATATATTGAATATCTTTTAAAAGAAATATTAATAATTAATAGGTTTTAGAAATACTTTCAAAAATATAAAAATAGCTAGAATAATCGTTTACAAAATATTAATTTATTTTCAAAAGAAATTTTTACACAAAATAAAAAATGAGAATTTAAAATGAATTTCAATTTGTTATTATAGAATTCGCAAAATTTTAAAATAATAAGCATAACGAAAAGATCATTTATGAAAAAAAGATATAAACTTGTTTAAAATCTAAAATTAAATAACAAGATCATAAACAGTCAGTCTAACCAAAAATATACAATAGCATTATAAAATTTATTAATTTATTTTCAGATATATTTTTGCATAAAAGTACTTGTTTATACAAACAGTAAAATTAAAAAATTAAAATATTCATTTCAAAATATTTTACATACTTTAATAAAACAAAGCATTGATAAATTCATATATCAAATCTAATGAAGATATTTATTATAACAATACAAAATCCCCATTTTTCATCATATAAAAAGTATTTCACTTCACACACACAAGTATTTATATTAATTCTCATAAATAAACATAGTTGAAATGAGAATAAAACATTCATTTTGTTGTACAATTATTAATTTAATAAACATAAATCTTCTCCTTCATAAAAGAAATTTTAAAATTTCCTTTCAACTACTTAAACAAACATACACACATATTCTTTTTAATAAATACATTATGCTCGAATGTATTGTTGGTAAGATGTTTGTAATTGTTTGCTTTTTCTTTAAAAAAAAGTATGTCATTGCATCGTAAGTGAATTTAAATTACTCATACAACTTTCATGTGAATCAATTCAAGACATAATGGATGAGTAAGTTTTTGAAAGAATGCGCGATACATGATGCTTTACAGACACCCGTTATTTCTAATTGATACATTCTTCGAATTTCAAACTTATCGACGATAAAATTATTTTATGGTCAAATTGTTTAGATTGTACAAATATACAATCGACACATTATATTTAGAAGAATGTGCCATAAAAAATACAATATAATTTATCTATTTGACGTAAGTAATAATTATATAGACTTAAGATATTTAAAAACAAATCATTGTTCCTTTCTCACTAGTTTTTATCTATTTCAAATGATTACAATTTTGTTGCATATTTTAATACAAAAAGTTAATAAAAAAATATTTACTGTTAATAGAACCATAAATTGTTCGGTCCACTTTAAAAATTTCAAAGTATTTTTAAAATTTTGTAAAACAGTTAAGATGATAGTCATTCGAAGAGTAAACAGATAGTAAAATAAAAAATAATATTTTGAGAATGCTGTTTTTGTTAAACATACACACACACACACACACACACACACACATATATATATATATATATATATATATATATATAAACCAAAAAATTTATTACCAAAGACATTAAAATATTTATTTCACACATTTACATAAAGAAATTTACGTATATAAAATTACAATCAATAAAATCCAAATCATAAATATTTTTAAAAAACTTGTATCTCTTCAAAACGTGAATCCGCACAATGATGATTTAATTAGTGAAAATTCACAAAATACATCAAATTAATCAAACAAATATTAATATGTAAAAATCAATATTTTATATAAGCAAATTATATGAATTTTATACAAATATTTTTTAAACAAAATACAAATATATACAAATAAAATTAATATATATATATATATATATATATATATATGGGTGTGTGTATATATTATACATACCTTCAGATGAATAGATTTTAAAACAGCATTAAAGATTATTTAATGTATTTTACGAATGTATACATGAAAAGAATGTACTAAATATATAAAAAAGTATATGCGTACACTTCTGATTAGATCGAAAAATCGTGTTGAATTCGTTAGATAATCACACTTTGGAATGTAGACAAGAGCTCTACAAATAATGATTATCAATTGACGGGCCTCTAAATTGCATACCATATTTTATATATTATTGACATTCCAATGTTAGAACGATCATATTTTTTTCCTTTGGAATATCTTACACACAATTACTGATTAATGATTATTAATACTATATACCTTTTTATCTCTGTCTATACGATATTATATTATCTTTATAAACATTAAATAACTCAGTTTCTAAAAAAAAAATGTTATCAGAACATGTATTAATAATTGTGTTTATTTTGATTGACAGCCTAGAAGTATCATAAATGATATTATACTTTATTATTTAAAAAATGATCTTAAAAATGTATACTAAATTATTTCTATTTATATATCTACTTACAAAAAATATATATTAGTAAATACTTTTATAAGAAATAAAATATAAAAAATTAATAAAGATATACTTAAATTATACTCCATACCTTATAAATAATTGTTTTAAATCAAAATGTTATTTAGAATAAACATTTATTGTACACTACTGATTATTAAAATAATATTCTTTATATGCTACAAATACATAAAATACAGAATTAAATAATTACTTATTATTCTATTTATATAATAACAAAATATTACTATATAAATATCATTAATTTTACACTTTTCGTGGATAATACTGTGTAAATTAATTTAAAAAAATCTTGCAATTATTTACCTCTATAATAAAGAATTCCTAATATTAAATTTAAAAATTATTAAAAATTTGTTTCATACCAACATTTCAATAATGTAATATATAATTTTATAATTATAATAAATTTTCTTAAAAACTCTTATTTATAAAAAATAATACTTTGTAACTTGCATAATGAATTCCATGAATTCTATTCAAATAATGCTTTGTATGTTTTCTATATAAATTTTAAAATATTCTCAGAGGTGATTTTATGTTTTATGTTTGCATTTATTTGATGACATGACAAAATAAACATCAATTTAAAACAGAACTTATAAAAATGTCTGCATAGAATAGATTCTTTTAGTTCTACTCGAAGATGAAAAAACGAAGGTAAATAAAAAACTATACAAAATTAGAAAGAAATGATAAAAATGCAATACCTCAACTAAGAAGAATGTATTTTTTATTACACCAGTTTTACAAAGCAATAATAATATTTTAGTTAACATACAATTTATAATATTTGGAAAAAGTAAACCAGCCAGTTCATAAAATAAAAAATGTGGTTATGTGATAGAAGACACACACACACACACACACATATATATATATATATATATATATATATATATATATATATATATATATATATATATATATCTGTGTGTGTGTATATTAGTGTATGTTACTTTCAAAAATTATATTAATATAAACATAACAACATACAATTCTATAAATTAAATATTTTACCATCATTTAAAGAATACTTAAAATGTAGAATTATTAAAAAAAATCCACACATACAAAGTACTTTTTAGGGTGTTTTTACATATATTTTAGTTTAATTTTCATTTTATCAACTTATGTATTTTTTATTCAGCAATTATCTATTATCAATAACATTTTGTAGTACATAAATATGTTATTTTAAATCTATTTGTTAAATTTTGCAGGCAGTATATTCGAAAAATAGTATCTTTGTAACTTTTAATTTCTAAAACTTAAATCACAATTATTTGAATTTGTTCTTCAATTTAGAAAACTAATTCAAGTTTTATTTATTAATTTTGTATTAATTCATGTATTAAAAATAAATAAGTAAACCAAAAAATCTATATACTTTATTATTTTACTTAAGGGGTTATACGCAGTTAGAAATTTCAAAAAATCGATTTTTTTGTTTTTGCATTTTCGGAATGCACATATATTTGAGTATATTCTCTGAAAATTTGAAGTAAATCCGATAAATATTTTCGGACATACACCTGAATTTGTAAATTTTTTTTAACTATGTGTAAACTACTTCCGAAACTTCAAACGCGTTTATCTCAAAACGGTGTTTTCATAGTCGGTGATCTCAATATCTCAGAAATGGCTGAGCCGATCGGTCTCAAATTTTCACACAATCTTCTCAAATATATTCCTCAGGTATTGAACGAAGGAATAAGGTTTACAAAAATTATTACTATTTTTTTTAAACAATTTGAAGCGACAATTTTAGTAAAAAACGAAAAATTTTTTTCAAGTAGACGCCATTTTGTCAAAAATGAACATTTTTATTATTCCTTCGTTCAATACCTGCATTAATCTCTTCTTTAAAAGAATTGACTATATTTTTTGATTTCGGATAATCCAAACCGCCGATATGGAGATCACCGCCAAGCGCCTTTTTTTGGAGGTCGTTCGGGACATCGTCTGCAGGAGCGGTGCACTTCAATATTTTTTTATGATCGACATGTTATTTTATTCTTGAAAGTAGGATCTATTCAAATAACCATAATTTGTAATTGCAAAATAAATACTGTTTCTAAAAAAAATTCCTAAAAAAACGTCGTTTTTGCGCCTCGCAACTGCGTATAACCCCTTAAGATAATTATTAACTTAAATATTTTAAATTTTAAGTAGATAACGTTTACACATATTCGATTTCAATAGTTGATTATAGCAAACATTACTTATTGTAAAAGAATGACACATATTTATTTACTAAAAAAACAAACATTGCTACTAATCGAAAGTACAGAATATTCTTTGTTGTTTTAAACTATTATTTCAAATTAATAATATGCACAAACCACTATTATTTATTACTTTCTATTACATCATTTATTCCTATTAATTGTATATATTTTTTTAAAAAAAAACTACTAAGAAATAATCAAACAATAAACTGGACCTACGGTTATAATAAATTAAGTTTTTAAAAAAATATAATAAATCCTTGTATAAAGTTGTAAATGTATAGTAAACAATTAAAAGTATTTTAATAAAATCCACTGAAACAGTGCTACAAATAAATGTATATTTATATTTACATCACTTATTTCCATGACCTGAAAAATGTATGATACATATTTTGTTGTGAACAAATAAGTTAAAAATGCAGTCAAGCAAAGTAAATTATTTAGTTTATCTATAATTGATGCAGATAAAAGACATCGGAATTCCTTGTGTCTCACATTGCATGCACAACCACTTAACAAAAAGCATTCCATTATAAAGTATATTATCTTGACATAATTTTTAAATGTATTAAGTAAATGCTTACGAAAAACACTACTTCTATTATCTTTTCTATTTATAAATTAATTTCTAAACAATGGTGACACTTTTTAGACCGATTATATTTCCTTACATTATTATAAAATGTGTTAAATTATAAAAAGACTTAATTTTTTATTCGGTATAAAGATATTAAACAAATATTTTAAAAGCACATAAATATTAAATAAAAACCTAATTACGAAATAAAAATTACTTTGAATTTATATTATTGCATTATTCTTTTCATTTACTAGTAATTGATTGACTTGATGTATTTTCCACGAGTGATTCAATGGTGACATTTTCTAGTAATTTCAATAATAAAAGTATATCAACAATTATTCGATGATAAATATGAAAAATTAATGTTTATAATACTTTAAATCTCAAAGTGTTCAAAATATATATATATATATATATATATATATATATATATATATATATATATATATATATATATATATATATATATTTGCTATTAAATAATATGTCAAAAAAGTAAAACACATGTTCATGAATATTTCTGTAAAAAATATGTTTTTCATTATTAAGAAAAAAAGACATAATATAAATAGAACCATCTGGCAAAAAACAAAATTTAAAATACATACATACACACACACATATGTATTGTACTTTAAATATTCGTAAAACTAGAAAAAACATACAAATTTAAGTGTAGGACGTGATTTTGTCATCGCATTAATATGGAAAAATTCCATACGTATATATTTGACATCCGTATAAAAATGTTATGTGTATTGTAAATAAAACGAATATTTAAATAATTCAAGTACTACATCAATGAGTCAGATAGAATTAAATATACTTTAAAGTAATTACAATTTTAGAATGATATTTATAATCTGCATACAGAAGTATTTTTTTATATTTATATTTTCCGCAATGATATTATTTTTATCAAACGTTATATAATTGATAATGAAAATACACACATTTAACCAGAAATCAATGTGATATTTTTATTCCATAATAAAAAAAATCAAAGAACTAATGACTACTTATATATATATATATATATATATATATATATATATATATATTTAATATACCATTATTATATCAAATTATATCAGCCAAATAATGGTCGAAAGCTTCAATAAATGTTACCATTCACTGGTACTTTACCATACTCCCCATGCTAAGAAGGAGGATTGGTGAAAAATTTTTATTGAGTTTACTCCCTTAAGCAAGTTATCTATTTTTATATACATACACACACACACAAATATATATATATATATATATATATATATATATACTTATATATGTATGTAGAAAATTAAATATTTGTAGTATTTCGTATGTTTTTAATTTAAAACAAGGCAAGCAATAAATTCAAACTATTACAAATTATTAAAAGAAATAATTGTGTAAAAATACAACTTCCTTAAAAATATATAAACATTTATTTGTAATTAAAAATAAAAAATACAATTTACTCAAAAATATATTTAACACTATTAAAATCATTTTTATAAGAATATTATCATAAAATATAAATATTCAGCTACGTAATTTAAAAAACATTCATTGCACTTATACTCGTGGAAATAAATATTAATATTTAATCATTACTAAATCTTTAAATATTCTACAAAAGCATTTGTGACCTCACAACATATATATATATATATATATATATATATATATATATATATATATATATATATATATATATATGTGAGTGTGTGTTTATTTTAAAGTTAAAAATCCAAGTTTCACAAAACTGAAAAGAAAAATAATTACATTTTAAAAGGAAACTTAATATTCATTTATTCAGAAGATGTTACAAAAATATAATTAATATTTATAATTTGACGTGAATCAATAACAAAATATATATTTTTTGCACACAAATATATATGCAAATTCGAAATGGTAGCTTAAATTATTCTTAATAATCTTGTAAGATGCCTTCAGAATACTTTATTGGAGGAAATAATTTGCGCATTGGATGATATAAAAATTTTAATTAATTAAAATAGACAAAAATATTTGAGAAAAATTATATATTAGCATATTGTATTAATAAGTTTTAATTAACATATTGCGAATATTATATATATATATATATATATATATACATATAATATTCTTATACAACATTTAATAAACAAACGTATATAACCCACATATCAATAAATTCCTCTCAGAATGATTAGATATTTTTACAAAGTTGATGACTTTTTTAATTATACAAATATACACATATACACACTTAAACACATACGAATAGATTAAAACGATCTTTTAATACTAAATCGCAAATTATAATATTTTTTTTATTTAACTCCTTGTAATTTAAAAATAATTTTATGTTTTGACTGCACAAATAAAATATACATTTAAATATAAATTTATATCTAATTGAACAATTGTATACATTTAAGCTACATTCATGTTATTTTTAAGTGTTATTGCATATCTACTAATAATTATCAAATATTATTTATATAAAAAAATACTAAATAAAAAAAGAATTAATTTTACATCCAAGCCATAAAATATATTTATTTCATTTTCAATGAAGATTTTATCAAAATAATAATCATTGCCATTTTTCAATCTGAAATAAATTGAAACAGTCATATTCTGCTACTAATTACAATCGTACAACAAAATAATAATTATATAATTAATAATTCGAATTATAAATCGTTTTAGAGAAACAATTGGTTGAATTTCGATGTATGGAAACATATACTGAAATTAATATACACGAAAACATTTAAAGTAAAAAATATGTTAGAAAAATAAAATAATAAGTCACATTTCAAACTAAATCCATTTAAATTAGATATGAAATTTTATATACATACATATATAGACACACATATGTATGTATATATATAGTTATTAATCCAAATCACAGTATCATTACTAATTAAATGTATTTAAAGAACATTTAAACAGAAACAGACTGTGATATGTACAAAAAAAATATAATAATTATTTTCTATGCACTGAAAAAAATTAATTACTTTATTATGTGATTTGCTTTATGATAAGAAAACTATAAATTACTATTGTTAAATAACATCGATTAAGTGTTATTACTGAAAACAATATAAATTTATTCAACTGCCACAATGGACATATTCTTCATGTGTGAATGAATTAAATTTAATATTTTTTTAATGATTTTGATAAACTATTACTACTGTAAACAAATATATTATTTAATATATTTGTTTATTTTAAATCCAGTTAATTTTCTTTTAAATATAAACACATATGCTGAAAACTATTTTAAAAAATATTTTTTACTGTACAAAAATCAAAACATCACACGCACACACATAAATACTAAATATTTTTTTAAAATTTAAAAAATACAATACCACAGCAAAAATATAGGATCATCCAAATGTGACGCATAGATTTGTGTTTTATTAAAAAGAAACTATACACATGCTTCTTTTTAATAAAACACAAATCTAGGCATCACATTTGGATGACCCTATATACCTACTTTAAAATATAATTTTCATTTTCGCGTATCTTTATTATACTTAAACGTTTGTTTTTAAATTCAAAGTAAAATTTATTAATTTTTATAAGAAAAAAGATAATGTATAAAAAATTAAAATTTAAAATAGTTGAATTTCAAATTTAATAAAAATTAAAACGTCTGAATTAAGCATCTGTATATTTCTACATAAATATAACGAAGGTCGTTTGATAAGTATGATAAAAAAGTAAGAAAAACTAAATTGAAAAATGTAATTTAATTAAATTAAACAATAAATAAATTTACCATACTTATCAAACGACCCTCGTATATATATATATATACACACACATATGTACATGTGTGTATGCAAGGAAACAAAAAAAAACAACAATAAATAACAGATACATAATTTCTATTTTTAAATAATAAAAAAAATATTTCGCACAAACCTTTAATTCAGTATATAAAAATCACAAATGAAAAACCGAAATTAACAAAGATTTATTGTATTTAATGTATAAATTATTTCTTTCATAAATTGTACAAACTGTAAAGACAGACAAAACCTCATAGCAGACAAAATCACGATTTACAGATTGATTGGAATTTCTGTTATATAAATAAAATCTGATTAAAATTTCAAAACGTCGTCATATAGAAAACGATCCAGCTTTCTTATATAAAAATACCTGATACCATACAATACATACATATTGATGACAAAATTAATTTAAACAAATATGTATCTAATATTTCGCAAAGTTCTTCGATTATTCAATACGTATTAAATGATTAAAACGTATCGTTTGATGAAATTAAACATTGACAAATATAAATTTATATGCATACCGTAGTACTAACCGAGATAAGTCGAAGGTGTCGTCGTCGTATTAGAAAGCTGATGGTCCGACCATGGTAAGTCATAATCAGATTTTTATATGGAATGTCAATGGACGGACATTACGCAATGTAAATACCACGAACATTGCATTCCAATGATATGATATTTCCATAACAACACCCATTTTAAAAGATTACGTAAAAGCAATATTTGGTATGTCTGGTTTCCATCGGAAGTTTACTCATAATTTACCTTTGTAACAATCAAATATTTGTTTTATATCGTTACACGTTCAACTATGAATGAGGTAACCATTAAATTTAAAATAATTCAAACGATATATTTGTATCGTTTGACTATTTCAATCGGTTAAGTAGGAATATTTTCACAACTATGGCTTAAATCAGTGAGAAAAAATTATACACAAAATTGTAAACAAAAAAAAAGAATGAAAAAGATAATATTTTTCAAAGATTACATATTTTTTGATTTATTTTTAATAATTTATAGTATCTTATTCAATAACTTCGTTTTATTTTCTTGATTAAATAAATTATATACTAAAATTTTTGATTCAATTTAATATCACTATTAATGTATGGGTGTATGAATATGTACTGTATACACATACATAACTAGTAAAAAGTCATACAATTTCAAAATATATTAAACTTGTTTTCAAATGATTTCAACAATTTTTGAACGATTAGATAACAAAAATATACTAATAATATTTTTATTTGTGTTATTACTTAATGAAATTACAAATGGAATAAATTATTTCAAAATTAAGAAAATATTTTTTTAAAAAAATATTAAATCGTCAAAATAATAATTATTTAATAATTTAAATACAAATTGTTTTTTAATAAAACTTGATTTCAACTTACCAAACTAGATAAATTATGTTTTAAATTCAAATCGAGAGTCTGGAATGTTTATTGAAATACAAAATTATCATTTCACAATAAATAATTTTATATAAGTTTACACAAATAATAATATCAAACAAATTTCTATAAGGATTGTTTGAAATAGATGTTTTATTACAAATATATATATATATATATCGACAAATCTGTAATTTTTTTAAAATGTTTATATTATTTATCAATAATCGATATTTAACTTAATCATTAATTTAATTTTACATTAATATCTATGAAGTACCATTCAACATTTTTCCACATAAATTCTAATGTATTATAAAATGTGAATATCACCTGAACACTCAAAATTAATTGATATGAAATGGTATTATTCAAACTAAGAGAAAGATGACAACTACTGTATATTGAAATGTGGAGAGATCCTTTTTGTTTATATCTTATGAAAACAAAAATGATCAATGTAAGTTATTTAAACCCTCTCTTAAAAAAATACAATCAAAACACATGAAACAAGACAAGTTTAAATGACTTCTGTCTCTCGCATAATAACACTAACATTCCAGAAATTATTAATGACTATTACAACGTTTATGATCTTCATTGAAATATATTATATGCTCGCAATAATATTGACTTGACCTAAAGTAAATGATATTCAGATCACTGAATGTATCCCTTAAAGATAAATGATTTATGCCGAACGAAAAACAATATAAATTCCAGAAAAGTATAGAAAACTGTATTGAAAAATAATATAGTCTTTTGTAAAAAAAAGTTATATCAATTCAAACAATTCATGTAAAAATCGATAATTTCAAAACTAAAAAAGAAATAAAGAGTCCCTTAAAATTTCTTATTTTAATTTTTATTTTTAGAACAATATTTTATTGTTTTTTAAACTAAGAAATCAAACCCCACATCTTATAATTCCACAATAAGATAACGGTATAGCCATCGAATTGTCATTATCATTAATTTAAAAATAATAATACCAATCTAACAATAAAAATAACTGACTGTACAAAAAACTAATAATTAATTATTAGATAGTTTTGTAGATTTTATATTAAAAAATATATAAATTTCAATTTCAAATTGATTTTAAATAATATATATATATATATATATATATATATATATATATATATATATATATATATATATAACTTATACTAACATTTACATTTTGAAAATATACAAGTATTCTAGTTATCAAAAACAAAAATCAAAGATATAAGAACGTTGTTAACTATTGGAAAATATTATAATATAAATGAAGTGCAACATATGCTCTACCGGACACAAATTTCAATCGACTTTTTTAAATATCCTCAAATACAAACTAACAAGTATTATAGAGACCGAAGTAAGCCGGCAAAAAATCTCAATGACATTGAAAATCTCGAATGCAGACCATGTCCAGGTTTGAAACCACACGTTTTCCTATTTCAAGTGCGATGATGTCAGTCACAATATCAAACTCATCTAATTTTAGATGCATGTGTAAATTAAATACATCCGCTATCAAATACTTTTATGGATTCTAAATGATCATTTAATACTATTCTCGACAGGGTTTCAATCATTTGTTCGGAGTTTATTTCAATGTGTAATTTAATCGCGTTTGTTCATCGATTTTGACGCGTGGCTATAAATTATCAACTATTAATGACAGAATGATATATATTTCTGAAATTTTAGAAATGATATCGATATCACCTTTAGTCTATACACATGTCTTATACAACTAGAATATCATGTAAATATATACAGTCACTCATATAAATATATTCACATCCCTTTATAAATTATACAGATAAAATAATAAATGTATTCTGATCAATTCATTTACGAATTCGATATGCCAATTTCATTTATAATCGATAACACAATAGAAAAAATATCTATTATTTTAAAAGACAATAGTAAATTATATTCCAATGATTCACTAAATGTCTATCAGTTAACGTTTTCAATATAGTTTACATTTTTTCCTGTAATTAGATATAAACAATGAAAAATATTCCGTTATAAAATATCTGAAAAAATCTATATTAATAAACAAGTTGTTAAAATGTACAATATTTTCAATTATTACAATTTAATTAAAAAAATATCAAAAGAAATATTTTATTAATTTTTTGTATATAAAAAGAACACATATAAATTAATAATTTCATTAAAAATTATATATATATATACTATTTATTTAATAAATATTTATTTCAAGTTTATTACATTTCTGAATACTTTAATTTCTAGAAAATTAATTTTTATAATAAACGAGTACTTCTAAGCTCAATTAATACTAATACTCACAATATATTTAACATTAAACTTTTAGGAATATTTATACGACAATTCTTAATATAAAATTTTAAAAATGTTTCAAACGATACATAATGGATATAGGAATAAATATAATCTATCCTGTAACATGATATATATGAACGTTAATCTTAGACATTTTTATTAGCGATTAAAATAAAATACCACAATTAAATCCGTCTGATACTATAATCAATATCGGTAAATTTTAAATATAAAAAAATTGATTATATCTTAACTAAATATTCATAAACTGTAATATTTATAAACTTCAATTTTGTGCAGTAAACTTTATAACTATTATGCATAAATTGATTATTTAAGAAAATATATTATACTTTATAATATATATATATATATATATATATATATATATATATATATATATATATATTGATTCACAGAGAGTTAGCAGTAAAACCGGTATTAAAAAACGCTAGCAAGTATTTTTTACCATGCACATTCCTGTAACTAACTATTAAATTTTTACGACATGTCGTAATTTGATCTTAAAAATTAAAACGCGAAGAGAGAGTACTTAGAGTAAAACACAGTATAACCAAGGCTGAATCTAATCAAATATTACTGAAACATTCTTAATACATATTCATTCAAAAATCTTATAAATGAAGACTTATGAACAAAAATCTTATATCATCGCAAACATTGCCTCGATAACATACGATGATAATTATGCTGTATCACGATATAAACACAACAAGAAAAAACCCACACCTTGTTTTTATTATTTTATACTCATTTTCATACTATTTTATTTTTTTAATTGAAAACCAATTTGTATTCTATACACAAATGGGTAACTATATAAATTTATACACTGTTATACAATATGTATATATATATATATATATATATATATATATATATATATACTCAAATTTATGAAATTATGCCAAAATGTTTTTTTCTTCCTACACAGCAATTTTATATTGCATTTTTTCAATAAATAAATCCATTAAGTTTCAGAAATTAATAAGAGAAAAAAGCAACATAACTAAAAAATATAAAATCTTACTTTATATAAGTAAGATTTTATATTTTTTAGTTAGTATTATAGATAATATTACGAGTTTTGATATAAAAAAATATTATTTCTATTTAAGTAAAATATTTTAAATAATAAAAAAAAATATGTTAAGCTAATAGTAAGTATAAATTAATTCTCAATTTAATCATTTTTTAAAAAATGTTTTAAATGTTAAATTTACTTTTTTGTAAATGAAACTCACTTCCAATGTTAGATTTTATAAAAATAGTCAATAATTACTTATTATTCAGGTTTTCGCAAATGCTCATTTCAATATACTTAGACATAAAATTATACTTTTAAGATAATTGTAGGGTATTTAAAATACTTGTTAACGAAAAAACGAAAAATAAACGTTTATTGAACACTTAAACATACCTGTGGTGCTTGAAAATGATTCATCCTATTAACAATTAATTAGCAACAGTTATAAAATAATTGTTGTAATTTTTAATTAGTTCTTATCTTAACAAAATATTAACAGGAAAATAAAGTAAAACTAAAATATATAAAAAACTGGACTACTTTTAGATATCATCAAGCAAAAGGCCTACTTTTATGTTTGTGATTTATGTTTTTAATCCTATTTATTTTAAGTATTTTGTGAATACTACAGGAATCAGTTTTGTCATGTTTAAGAAGCAAAAAAATCGGTAAAAGTTTTACGCACCATTTTTATAACAAAAATGCTCTGACGATAATAGCATCGCCATCGAAATGCGCATTAACCCATTGTTATAAAACACCAAAGTGAATAATAAATGATTATTGAACACTTTATAACATATTGTGGTGTTGGGAGTGATAATTCATTTGTGTTAAAATAATATAACTTCTAAATAACATAAAATATAAAATATTTTATTACAAAATATAATAACAAATCCTTAAGAGAAAAAATTGCATTTTTCAACATTAAGATTTTTGTAATTTAAACCACTAAAAATATATTTTTCAATCTTTAAAATATTAAAACATTTTTTTTAATATAAAAGATAAATATCCGTACATTACTTAAATTATTATTACCACATTCTACTTAAATAAAATAATTAATGAATGATCATATTTTTTCATTAGTTAAAATTACAATAAGTTAAGAATAAAAACCAAAAGTTATAAAAAGCCAATTAGTAAAGAAGTATTATTTAACAGAAGCACCAGAGCATGGAATTATAACCTTGGACTTTAATATCATTGCATTCTTCAATGAAAACCTTCAGAAAGAGATCAAAAAAGACATCTGTGTTAATTAAAAGCACTAGACCCTATTATAATCTTGCTAAAATAAGTAATGAAATAATGCAGTTGCAAATAACTAAAATATTACTTTAATTCTCGTTTTAAAATACTAAAGCATTGAATAATATTAAATAATTGATACACAGATCATTTTTAATATATTTCAAAACAAATTATCACTTTAATCAATTATTAATCACATTCATAACCATAACAAATACTAGTACTACTTTTATATATATATATATATATATATATATATATATATATATATATATATATATATATATTAATAAAAAGAACAAAGAAATTAAAAAATCACTTATTAAATAAAAATCAAACAATAACATGACCTTAAATTTTTACATAAAGTTAAGCATTATTTTTAAATTTATATATTAATATAATTAGAACTAAATTTTCAAATTAGACTCAAATAACCCAATTTTAAAATTATTTAAAAAAATGGGTAAGGATCATTCAATTATATATATATATATATATATATATATATATATATATATATATATATAATTTATTGATCCTATATATAAACATCTTGTAATCAAAGCATAACTAAATCTGAAAATAAATTAATAAACAACTTCATAAAGTAACATATCGTTTTTTGTAATCTTTACTTATACAGTGCAGTTTGTTCTGACAGCAGCTTCCTGTTTTTAAGAATCGTACGTTTAATTTAATTCAAATTTCACAACGGTTTCTATAAACCATACGTGATATTCAAATTCCAAAATAAGTAGTAGACATCTTGCAAACAAATGACCAAGTTCGCATAAAGCTTTCAGAATAAACCATAATATTTATAATAAAAATAAACCCTAATGAAAAATATAATTTCAAAGGAAACAAATTGCTAATAAACTTATTTTGTTACAAAATTCTTCAAAATGGGTTTTAAATTTTGCAAATAAAAAACAAAGTATATAAAACTATAAAAAAATGATAAATTAATAAGAAAAATAAAATAGAAATAGGACAAAGGTATTAAACCAATATATTTTAATTTCAAAATGTTCAAAAAAATCATTTGAATAATATTTTAAAAAATACACATTGATAGACAATTATTGATTTAAATATAAAAAAAAAACAAATTTAATGTATTAGTTGTTTTCTTGATATACATTTAATTCAACTTTGAAATAAAAACCATTTCCATTATAATTAAATGGAAAAAAAATTTATAAAATATATATTACAGGCCAAAAAAAAAATCAATAACACAAAAAGGTATAAAAATAAAAACCTAGGTCATTTTGCCATTTATGCAAAATACTGCTATTATAAAATATAAAATTTTTTATAAATTAAATCTATTAAAATCGAAAATCAAATACGTTCATAAATATACTTATCACAAATTAAAATATATATATATATATATATATATATATATATATATATATATATAAAACCTTAAAAAAAATAATGCTCCACCTCCGGCGTGATATTAAAATATCATTTCAGAAATATCTCGAAGTTTTTCGAGAATTAAAATACAAATTTTATGAAATAAAATAATGGTATTCAGTATATTGTTAAACAGAAGCAAGTTTGGGGGGTCGACAAGCAAAAAGAATAGGGGCGAAACCACCATGTGTGTGTGTATATTTATATATATATATATATATATATATATATTTATATATATATATATATATATATATATACGAAAATACTAATTTTTTCAAGTAACACAAATAACTACTTAATTTAATAAAAAATATTAAATCACAATAATCAACAAAAAATGTGCATATTTTGTGACATACATGCGTTGATCAAATATGTGTTTATTTAGCAAATTATAAACATTCAATGTCATATAAGAAAAAGTAGAAATTGTGCAAATATTAAATTTACATTCAACTATATATTACTTCTCACACATCAGAAAAATTCATTCCACCAAAAATTTAAAAAACACAAACAATTTTATACAAAAAGGATTCATAAACTAATATTTTACCTATTAATGATAAATAACAATTATGTTTATTAAAAAAAATATTATTCAAAAAATTAATAAACTCATAAAAAAAATATGACATAATATAACAATTATACACTAATATTATTTTAAAAGTAACGAATCTTGTTGTAACCATTGGTCAATTTGTCCAACCCTGCTCATTAATTAAACATTACAAATTAGTTCTGGATAAACTTGACGCGGTTACAATGTTATTGCTCTATCGCCTAGATTAAATTTATAATTAATATTCGATTTCTAGAATTAAAAAATGACAAATGATTAGCGTGAAATTATATTTAAATAAATTATCAAGAGAAAATAAAAAATAAATAAAATGTTAATTTAAAATATATATAATTTAAATAAAAAAAAATTAACTTAGAATTTTTAAAAATACGCATCTCATATATATATATATATATATATATATATATATATATATGAGTGTGTGTGTGTACATATATGTCTATATATGTAAATCATAAAACGTATATAAAATTATTATTTACATTTTTATTATATCCACTTATACGAAGGTCAATAAAATAAAATGAGTATGAAAAGAACATACAACATTTAAATAACCAATCCAAGTTTGCATACCAATGTAACTCTATGAATTGAAAAACGAACAATTTAAAACTAATAAAATATGCACACATACCATGTGTAACGTATTCCAACAACGTTGAACATTTTCATAGCACTTGGCACAACTAGTATTAAATAATATTATAAAATTGTAATAATAAAATGAATAAAGTACACAGATTTTCTTCGAAGATGCAAATGAAAAAGAAAACACAACGCGTACAGTCGATGAAAACCGCACAGAACGATTTAAATTCCACTAGTCTATGTCAAAACTAGTTTTAAATAAAAACTAATAAACAATTCTGTACACACTCAATCTGAACTTCTGTTGAAAAAAATCTTTTAAAATGGCAACGCACTGATAAATTTTACAAACGATCAATTCCGAACACACATGAATCAAATGTTAAATCGAAATATTGTACACAGAATGTAAACAGTCAAGTAAATCGTTTCACACGTGTGCTGTACGATTGTTGATTTTCCACGTGGTTGTATGTACGGTGGTGTAATATTTGAACACCACTTTCTGCATGCGCTACTCTACACCTAACTGACTCTGGTTTGCTACTAAAATGCCACAGCGGAATGAGCGCGACCGAGGCTAGGCGGCCTGCCTAGCGTGTACAGTCACGGTCAAAATGAACATTGGAATTCGTGTAGACCAGTGGTACACTAGAGACCAATTACGATGATGCAAAATGTGATCGCTGTTCTATTGTACGATCGCCCTTGCGTTCACGTCAATCTTTAGGGTTTCGATGACAACTTTTTGACGTACACAATAGAAAGTAATCATCCCTACACTCCTTTCATAAACGCATTTGTATATCGTCATTCCAAGACCAACACATCAAGAGTTACACTGGTTAATATTTGCGCTATACTTCGTTTCATCTGATGATATTTAACTTTATCAATTAATGAGCACTGAACACATTTTTTTAATTACATTCAACATCGTTTCAAATAAACAATTAAAAATGTCTTTTATAAATAAGTATAAGCAGATGTACTATGGAATTTTATCCAATATATCAAAAATTCTAATTAATACGAACAAAATACTATATTGTCTATAAAAATAAAATATACTTTAATATTATTTAAAATTAAATTAAATACGAACAATTAATGCCCGCGCAAAAATGTTAAAAAAACACATTAATATAAACACTTACTTCTAAATATACAATCTATAAAGAAACTGATTACTAAAAACGACAGATACTTTTAAACCCAATATCAAAATAATGACATGACCATAGAAACACACATTAGATAATAAAATGGACAACAAATGATTATTAAACACTTAAAAATTTTGTGGTGTTAAAATAAGTGATATTTGTGTATTGTAATTAAAAAGTTCAATAGTTGTTTTTCTTCGTTTTTAATTTCTTTAAGTGAATTTCACTAATAATGTTATTGGGCCTATTCACATTAGTCAACATGCATACAGCATTCACGCCCATTACCGCTCGTCTCACACCCTCTTATTACCAAACTTCCCCACCTAAAAAAATTAGTTTTCTGGTAAGAGCGTGTGAGACGACCATGAATACTGTAATGGGACTAGTGTGAATACTGTATTGCATGTTGACAGCATTCACGCCCATTATCGTCTCAAATCAGCCTTCATTTTTTCAAGATTGTATACCTATATATATATATAAAAACCCATTTTCTCAAATTGTATACCTATATATATATAAATCTATATATGTACGAGTATATTAGTATATATAAATACTAATAAAACCAAATTAGTTATCAGAAACAGAAAATACATGAATAAATGTTCGACAATGAAATTTAATACAAAAAAACTTGTATAATATTGTGCTATCTTATATAAACAATTTCAAATCGAAAGTAATATAAACCGACAAAAAGGATTATTACCTAATAATTTTGTTACATAAAAATATAACTGCTACAATATTTAAATAAAATATTGTATAAAAACTGAAACATTCATTATAACAAAATTATCACCACAGTGAAACATTTAAACTATGTTATTTCTTCATCTTTTATGTAATATAATTTTTCTCTAATTTAAATAAACATAATTTAACATTTATTTCATTCTGAAGTCTTGCACAAGCTTACATTTTTTCATTGGAATTTTAATAATAATGAATGTCACTAATAATATATATGCATATTTTACAGGTGAATAAGAAGTATTTATTAGCTTAACAAAAAACGTATTGTTCCATCATTATTTTTTTAAGAAAAAAATTGTTATTCTTCTTTAATGGAAAATTCCATTGTAATTAAACATACATATGTGCTATGTCATTTCATCAAGTTTTATGGAATGTAATTATATCTAATTAAATGTTTTCAAACTTTAAACACTTTTTAAATTTTATATAAATGAATAAGTTATTCATTATATAGTAGGTTATTCATTTATATAATAGATCTTCTTTTCAAATTGTATATATACATAAATATATATAGGGTGTTTCATCAAGAGTACACAACTTAATTTCAAATAAAATACATCTTTTTGAATGAGTGATGATTTGTTGAGCAATAATGAGTGGGCGTTCCTGATGACACACGTGTGTGTGTGTGTGTGTGTGTGTGTGTGTGTGTGTGTGTGTGTAAAAGAAGATATAAATTAAGAAATATTTATATTTCATCGCTATTATTATAATTAAATAAAACTTTAATAATATACTGCAATACATTAAAATTATATTGTAAATAAAAAGTCAGTGTATTTTTTATAAGAAAACTTAAAATTATTCTCTACCTTTATATTATATATATAGGTATTCCAAACCCATTACTTATATTCACTTTAATATGTTCTTTAATCTCTACTTCATTTAAAACGTTTTATTTGTTCTAACAATTTTTTTTAAACGATGAAATGTGCAATCATATTAATAAATACAAATATTATTTCATGTACTTAAAAAATTAAAAAAAAAACAATGTTTTACCTTATCTTATTGATATCTTAAAAATAATCTTATCTTTATATTAAAATATTTTTAAAATAATATATACTGTTAATATATACGAGTATATATATATATATATATATATATATATATATATATATATATATATATATATGTATGAATATATATATATATAATTTGTTTATAATTTAAAGATAATAATAAATTTAAGAAAAATGTAATAATAATTTTATTTCAATTTAGATTTTTTTATTTTATGATAAGATAAATTTAAAGATAACAATGTTATATTCAAGTTCAACAGTTGTCTGATTTTTTCTTATTGGAATAGTTTTGTAGATACCAAACAAATGATAATATGACTCTGCCAGAATATAGCAATTACATAATCAACAGCGTATTCTTAATAAATGTTACAAATAAGATATTATGTACATGTTAGTATTTTTTATACACTCTTAGAATACGTTATTTGTAACATATTTTGTACCGATAAACATATAAAAATAGATAAAAATGTAACAATCGTATAATAAAAATAAACTTGTCAGTTATCTAGTTTTTAGTGTTATTTAAATATCTTATTATTCAACACTAAGTTAGTTTCTGTATTTCTTTAAGATCGCCTATATAAGGAAAATAATCTATTAAAACACTTTTTTCATTTAAAAACTTATTTCAGTAATGAAAATAAACTCGAAATAGAAAATGAAACTTATAAAATATTGACTAATAAAAAATACATAACTAAAAAAACATTTCATTCCAAATTTCGAACTCATTTACGAGCAATTTTATTTTAGTGTAAAAAAAATATTTTAAGTTTTAAAATTATAATTATACATTTTAAATATGTCAAACATAGTTTTGTTCATGTTTTAGAAGCCAAATATTAGTTTTTATTTAAATCCAGTTAATTTCTTATAATTTTAAAACCTTTCATTCAGTTAAAATGCATAATTTTCCTAATTTCATATTTTTTCTATTGTATATAGGATATTTACATATAAGAGTTTAAGAAACGCTATCATTATTTTTTCAATGAAAATTTTCTATGACAGATTAAAATAAGATGATTTTAAAAAGATCTTTTATTAATTAATCATAATTTTTTATCACTTGAATTTATTTAACTTTATTATTATACTTAACAAATATTGATCTATCGATTTATCCAAAAAATTTAAATTATTTTTAATAAAATATTGTTTAAATAATATATCAATTCAATCTTATGTAATATAGTAACATAGTTAGAACTTCAATTATCAATCTAACATATTTGTTACAATAAACCGTATGATTAAAAAAATTAAATAAGAAATGTACTTTTAAACAATAAACTATTTTTATTTATCAATATAAATAAAGTGTCATCTAAATGTGACACCTAGATTTGTGTTTTATTAGAAAAAAACATGTATATAGAGTGGTGCATATAGAAACATGTGTATAGTTTCTTTTGTGTCTTTTTAATAAAACACAAATCTAGGCGTCACATTTGGATGACCCTATATATTAAAATAACACTATAAAGAAATAACTTGCAATCGACTGTATATTCTTTGAGTTATTTTTTACAACTTTTTTAATATATTTCTATTTATATATTTTAATAGTTGTAATATTATTTATATATCCACCATTTGTTTAATGTTGTATAAATGACACATTTTTTACTAATATTTATTATTAACAATAATTGGTTTTCATAGAAATGACTGCAATTAATCTTTTGTAACATGTTTAAATATGAAAAAAGTTTATTTTCCCATTATATATATATATATATATATATATATATATATATATATATATATATATATAAATAAATTAAAAGAAATTTACTGTATTTTATATAATGATTAGTTGTCAATTAATAAATTATAGATTGTAAATAAAAACGAATGGATTATTCATTACGTTTCGCATAATTACAGACAAACTGAATAAAATATTTATATTTGAAAAAGTATTCGTCTACAAAATAATTAATTCTAGTTACCTCTACGGAAGACTTGTCAAAAAAAAAAATAACTATAATTGACATTAGTTCGATTCTCACATTTGTCAATCTACATTTCCTATAAAAAAATGATATATATAATATTATACGAACTCGATGAGAAAACGTTAACGGAAACGTGTAATTTATTAATGTTAAAATATTTGAATATACGAAAGTGAAATAATTTAGTTCAAATGCGATCATAGTGATGCATTCAGCTGGAAAATGTTCAGTTATTTATAACTGATAATTTATTGATTACTTATCGAATATCTCACTAGTACTTCGAAATATAATCCTTGCCAATGGACTCGATCTTTTATTTTTTTTTTAAACATATTTGATTACCATGTATGGTATCAGAAGTTACGACTAAGAATGATATAGATCAGTGCTGCCCATCTGGCAAACTGCGGGAAGTATTCAGCCCGTAAGGCATATTCCGTTCAACCCAGCAAACAATTATTTTTGGTTTTTGATTTTCAAGTAATTCTTATTATAATGCTCATATCATCAATGTCAGCTTACAAGTAAATAAATTAATTTTAATACATTACTATTAAATAATTAAATATGATATATACAAATAAACATGCACGCAGGTACATAAATATATACACATTATATAAATATTATACATGTAAATATATATATATATATATACATATTTCTGCATAAACTATTTTAATTTTTTAAAAAATAAAGTAAATTTAAGATTAAAACAAAATTTAAGATTAAAATTTTACTAATAAATATATAAGTGAATAATATAAAGCATGATAATTTACTATTAGGGACTTTATATATATATATATATATATATATATATATATAGAGAGAGAGAGAGAGAGAGAGAGAGAGAAAGAGAGAGATGATGTTTTCTTAGGTTAGATAGTACTTTCGATCGAGATTCAATTTCTATCACACTTAAAAAACACCATATATATATATATATATATATATATATATATATATATATATATATATAAATATACCTGTCCCTCAATTTACGCGGAGTATCCGTTTCATGTAGATTCGTTTTACGCGAATAAAAATCGCGTAAATTGAGTCTGTCAGTACAATAGAAAAAATATTGGAAATAAAAGCTGGTAAAGTTGTAGAAACACATATTTATTTCACATAGCTTAACAAAAAAATAATGACGTTTTAGAAAACAAAAGTAGATAAATTTTATTCGGTGTCACTATCGCTACTGTAATTCAAAACAATCAACCTTTTATATATTTATATCGTGCTTTTATACGTTCAAGTAAGAATCTGCGTCACTCTGACATATAATAAATTCCATGAAAAATTATATAAAATGAAATCTATCTGACCGCGTATAAAAAGTGCTGCGTAAATCAATACCGTGTAAAAAAAGTCCCGCGTAAATTGAGGGACAGGTATATATATATATATATATATATATATATATATATATATATATATATATAATCATATTAGCTTTTGTCAACCCATTGGTGGGCGAAAAAGTCTACTTGAATATTACTATTCACTGCTATTTGATCTTACTCATTATGCTGACCAAGCGGATGGTGCAGATTTTTTATTCAAAATTTACCCCTTTAGGTACGTTGCCTTCATCTCGTCTAAAGAACTTTTCCTGTCCTATATGACCCTCTGGGGATTGAACGTACTCTTCTCCCGCATGAAAAGAGATTTTGCTAACCAGTACATCAGCGGTCGATCATATATATATATATATATATATATATATATATATATATATATATATATATATATATATATATATATATATATATAAATGAACCTTTATCTACGAGGAAAATTTAAAAAGCAAAAAAAACTGAATAATTTATTCAAAGTTGTATACACAAATACGTCAAACGTGGATTATATGTACATATTAAAAAAGATTGTATCCAAATCTTGCAATGAGGGAGAAACTATTGGATTATGCGAAATACGCGCACGAACGTCGAGACATTCAACAAGTAGCCGAGTGGTCGACATAAGCTGAGCGCAGTTTGCGTTCAAAAATCGTCGAGTATTCATTTGGTCAAGCGCAGGTGTGTTCATTCCTCTGAATGGAGGCTGCATTCCAGCAACAATCGTAGCATTCCACTCCGAGAGAAATCCAATTGTAAATCGTCGCCACAAAACAGAATTTGATGTCAAACACGATAAAAAAATACATTTTAATAATAAGCTTGATTACGAAATATCGACGAAAAATCATTTATTTATATTGATAAAATTATAAATCGTTTTTATTTTTATATTCTATTAATATAAAATGTAATATTTTTAAAAACTGCTATGATAAAAATACGTTCAAAGTTGAATATAATAATTGTGCATGTAAAATATATTGCAAATTATAATAGTTTAATATTTTATATTAATTTTTGAAATAAAAATTCATATAACTATATCATTTAAATAAATATTAAAAAGTTAATCTAATATTTCTCTTATAAAAAATCAATATCATATGCAATGTACTAAACACATTCAATGCTTCAAAACAATTCTATAAAATGCAATATAAAAATATGCAGTGTTTTATTAGTAATTTTAACGACCTAATAAGCAATAATTTCTTTATTAAATCGTAAAAGTAATTTTCTGTAATTTATATGTATACCACAGTCTATCACGCGGTAGATTTCATTCGATTTCTGATCAGAGAAGACCTCAAAGTTATTAAAAGTCAGTAATAGAATTGACAACCACATCTTGTAAAAGCAACCATCATAGAACTCTGACAAAAAAAACTCTACCGGGATAACATTATCGAAAAGATCAGTAAAGAGTAATAGTAGTAGTAGTAATAGTTATAATATTATTTGATTCTTTATAAAATTAAATATTTAACTGTTCATATAAAGTGTTGTAACTTGATTAAAAATTTTAATCGAGCAGCGACATTAATATGTTTTGATTATAAAATTATTAAATGATTAAATAAAACGATTATAAAAATTCGTTCTGTTACTATAAACTTTAAAAAAATTATTGAAAAATAAATTTTTAAGAGTTAATAATTTCCAAATAAATTACAATATGTTATTTACAAATCTTAACATTATGTAAATATTTGAGAATATTATAGTAATGTAAATAATAAATAAAAATATTCTTTTGAATTCACATCATTTTCTTCATACAAATTCACATAACCACTTAACTCAATTATAATCTCATATTTTAATTAAATAAAACATTACATCTGCAGGTTTGTTTTTGTATTAATTAAGTCTCACATATATTTTCAAGTGATTGAATGGTTATATATTAATCTATATTAAACGGTGTAACAAGAATTTTTGAAACGTACCATTTAGAAATGAAATTTTAGTAACATAAAATAAATATTATTTTTTCAAATCAAATTTGCATACAGATTTTTAATATATATATATATATATATATATATATATATATATATATTCATCTTTTCCTTTTAACTATCTGTCTTACCAAAAATTATATATCTTGAAATTAAGAAATATTCAAAGGATTACCGAATTTTATGATATTACATTGATCTTTAAAAGATAAAAACAATAATTTGGACAGTATGTGACTTTAAAGCCAATTAACTTTTTCAGATTTCTATTTTTTATTTTTTTAATGTCTGTATCAGTGTGTTCTTAATAATTTTTTATTATTAGTAAATCATAATGTTTAATTTCAATTTTTTCATGTGACAAATAATTATCCTATTCTCATATTTTCATTCAAAATTGATATATCATTAAAAATTATGAATACATATATTATTACACGTATACACACACACACACATATATATATTTATTATTTATTTTTTCTTTTTAAACTTTAATAATTTTTAAGCAATTAATGTATTTTATAGATAAAAAATATTATTGAATTCATTGTATTTCAGATAATATTTAAAAATATATTAATATCAATAATAAAATGTCTTACACATACATTGTTAAAAACAAATACAATATATTAAGATCTTCATAACACAGTAAACGAAAAAAAAATCACAAAACTAACGCATGCAGATATTCAATTCATTTAGAACAGACCTCACAAATGGTTAAAATTTTCGAGTACCGTCACAAGTAATAAATAAATCAATTCATGTCATCAAAAATGGTCGCAAATCTATGAAAAACATGTTGCAAAGACAATAAATAAAGTAAAGCACGTCATGCTTGTAGACCAGATGACGAAAAGAAAGATACAACCCCCAGTTGTAGATGGATTGAATAAGGACACAAAAACACGAATTAGTATAGGTATATATTAAAAAGTTAGTCTAGATTTTAACAGAAAGGCTCTGACGATGATGGCATCGCCATCAAAATGCATCAGCTGATATAATTATAAATTATATAATTATAAAAAAACAAGTGAACAATAAGTGATTATTGAATACTTTAAATTATTGTGGTGTTGGGGTGAAAATTCATTTGTGTACAGTAAACGAATACAAAAAGGGTTCTTTGAAATGTTATTTTTTTATTTTCATTAATGAGTAATTATATTCAGAAATTCTAATATTTTTTAAAGTACGTAATTTAAAATATCACTCTTATTTTCTATATACTTCCTTTTTTAAAAAGATTAACATATTTTTAAAATTATAGATCATTTTTTTCTAAACAAAACTCGAGAAATTCCATAAATAATTGATTTTATTTTTAGGTGTTTACTACTATATAGATCAAATAAAATCTAATGTCGATAATGTTTTTTAAAAAGTGTGGCAAAAAAGTGGAATTGTCAGTGTTAAGAAGACAACATAACGAACAATTCGACGATAAAACAACTTACAAAGCTGTTACCGTAAGATCGACGCGGGCGAGGCATTCCACCACCGCGCGGCAGCACTAGCGTTTCGAATCATTTAAAATTCCATATGGAGCGACGGTTATCTCGTCAAATAAAAGTTAATCGCTTTCTGAAAAATAGAAATGGTTCTTCATGGGCCAGCCAATTTGGTTACTCGTTTCGTTGCTCGCGCTAGAGATCGTAAGTTTGAACCGCGTTACTGGTTACCTGCAGCAAGTAAGCAACGTATACGTACACACATACACATTAAATTATTAAACAGAAAAAAACCCGAACCGCATTCCAGAGCGTCAGCCAATCAGCACACAGTGTTCGCGCGGCAAACACGCCAACTAGATTCTTTATGCATGTATTTATTAAAGAGTTATAGTAGATTTACGGCTAGATTGTCGCGTTTTTTTATATAATTTAAATTCAAAATAAATTCTATGCGTCTGAATTTTATTTAAATATATTCATATATACATACATATATATATATATATATATATATATATATATATATATATATACACACATTTGTGTAAGCATACCTACATTATTTATTTCAATAAATATTTCATTTCATTTTTTTATCACCCTATTACTTTTTACATAACATAAACTCAAAGTCAATAATCCAATAAAATATTACGTTATTTTCTTTTTTCTTTCCATTTATTTTCAATACCCCTCGCAATATTAAATAAATATCATATAATAAGTTTAATAATCTAATAATCAGTTAATAAATCTAATAATTTTTTTTTAATTCTTCAATTAAATTGTTAAACATTCTTAATTAATCATCTTCTTTATTTGAATATTTTAAAAATGATCATTTCAGCAACAAGAAATAGATTTTGCAAGGTAAAAAGTTTAAAATTGGAACATTTTCACT
>CP092090.1:21953567-22116067 GCA_029203775.1 Neoneuromus ignobilis | reverse complement strand
TAAAAAAGAATTTAAAAAAAATAAAATCACATACAATTTATATACATACATATATATATATATATATATATATATATATATATATATATATATATATATATATATACATATATATATATATATATATGTATGTATGTATACTTATAAATAAACACTTACAATTGCTACATGCGATAAATTAAACCAAACTTCTGCCTTAACTTCTGGTTCTATAGCTAAATCGAGAGCTCGTTTAAAACAAGCTAAAGTTAAATCAA
The DNA here is from genome assembly GCA_029203775.1 of Neoneuromus ignobilis. NCBI lineage: Eukaryota > Metazoa > Arthropoda > Insecta > Megaloptera > Corydalidae > Neoneuromus > Neoneuromus ignobilis. Next base: position 22,115,810 of record CP092090.1, on the reverse strand, counting down.
GCTGTTGGGCGTACAGACAGCATAAACCTAAATTATTATATAGTTCAGCAGAATTAACTCCCATTTGAAGTATACGTCTGCAAAGAAATGAAAAATAATTAAAAGTTAATCAGTGCTTTTATATCAAATTTTTCAAACACAAGGTCAGAACATTTATATATAGTTATTATAATATTTGTATCTACATAACCTGCGAAACATTGATTAAAATTCCATTCGAAAATAATACATGAATAATTCAGTAGTAAACAAAATTAAAATGATACATTTTCATATTAAACGATAAGTTGGTTATTGAATTATAAATTATTTATTATGATTTTTTATAATCGTTATTATATTTTAAAAAATTAGTCATTTACATAAACCTATTTTGTCGTACAAAAATATTTATTTCATATTCATAAATGACATCAGAATACTCATTTTAATAATATTTAATTTTCAGTATAATTATAAGGCTTATATTTAATTAATCGATCAATTTTAAAATTACAGTAAAAACTATTCGTTCATAAAAAAATAATCGTTTAATTAAATTAAAAATAGTTTTTACACATAAATATTATCTTATCAAATTTACCTATAGTATCTTAAAGCAATTTCCGGTTGGTCTGTATAAAAATGATGTAATCCTATACATGCAATTGCTTCAACATTCATAGCATCTAAAATAACTATAGATTTGTAATGAGCTATAGACATTTTAGAATCGCCTAAAGATTCATATAGTCTTGCTAATTCGGTTTGAATAGACACATCACTAGGAAACTTTTCAAGTCCTGATTTGCATACATTTATAGCTGTCAAAGGCTGATCTAAAAACAAGTGTATAAATTTAATATATCCATACATTTATCATTCTTTTACCACCGATGAAAAATATTAAATACCTATTCTAGAAACTTACTCACCTAATCTTATATAAATCCTCACAAGCCTTATAATAGTCTCAATATTATCTTGTTGAGCCAACGCACTTTTTAACTGCTGTTCAGCATCACGAATCAAATTCAACGACAAATAACATTTGGCCAATTGTACTTTCCACCACCAGTCTTTAAACTGACAACGTTGTGTAGCTTGTACAGCTAATTCCATCGCGTTTCGTATATCGCCATCGTGATAATATAAATACTCAAACAATGGTTTACTAATACTTGGATTTTCTGCATATTTTGTTAAATTTAATCGAGATACTTGAATGAAAGGTCCATCTTTAGCACTCAACATTGCAGCTGTACCAAGACGAATAGTGCGAGCTGATTGGGTTGTAAAAGGTCTTGAAGTTTTTAATCTATCAATGGCTGAACTTCCAGGTCTACTCTGAGTTCCTGGTCGAACTACGCCAGATAATGGTCTTCCTGTAGCTGTACGTGGTCTAGAACTGTAGATATATATATATATATATATATATATATATATATATATATATATATATCAAAAAAAAGCGGAAAATAAGATACTTGCCAATTAAATATATATATATATATATATATATATATATATATATATATATAGAGAGAGAGAGAGAGAGAGAGAGAGAGAGAGAGGCTCAAATAAAACTCAAGGATAGTAAATAATAGTAAACAATTAAATGTATGTCTAAATCCTTTAGTTTCATTTAGGTCTCTCTCTCTCTCTCTCTCTCTCTCTCTATATATATATATATATATATATATATATATATATATATATATATGTAAAATAAAAAGACAAAATGGTTGGATGGCAAATATCTCCCTTCCGCCTTCTGGTCTTTGAATTTCGCAAAAATTCGTTAGTACAAAATGGGAAAAAATATTGGATCTCTGGAAGTGGAAAGTTTATAAGAAGTCTTCGTTCAGCATTAGATAGAAGATGGTGATGATATGCATGCATATATATATATATATATATATATATATATATATATATATATATATATATATATATATATTCTTCATTTGTTTAATTATATATTTACTATTAATTCTAAATATATAATAATTAATCATTAATTTAATTATATCTTTAAACATTAATTCTAAAATTAGTTTAATTATATATTTAAGCATTATACCTAGTTAACCCTGTTGTAACAGTTCTTAAAGATGTTCCTGGTCTAGGTGCACTTGATATCACATTATCATCAAGAAAATCTCCATCGGGATTTAAATCTTCACTTTCAAGATCATCTACATAAACTCGTTGAGTCATTGCACGCATTTTTAAAACCCATATTGCTTGATCATAAGGATTTTTATCCAACAGATCCGTACAAATATTAATACATTCGTCAAATTTATGTCGATGAAATAAACTATTAGCTTTGAACAATGGATCCATGTTGTAAAAATATATATTCAAGAAACACACACATATGTATATATGTATATGTATATATATATATATATATATATATATATATATATATGTATTTGTATATGTATTTATAATAAGTCTATTTACTTATTCAGTAAAAAATTGAAAACAATACAAGTAAAAATGAAATTATTTTACAAACATATGTTTTATGTTGTGTTTCTTTAAACCGTTGCTATAGCAACCCGTATTGATTCTCAATTAAAACAACATCGTATCAGCGGTATTTTTAAACTGACGTTTAATGATATAAAAAAATCCAAATTTCTAATATACAATGGAAAGTAAAGCAAGTATTTTAGAAACAAGTCACTTAAGTGATACAATTTCAGCTGTAAGTAAAGAATCCATGCAATGGGAATTACATGAACTGTTAGATAAACCTGATTTGGAAATGTTGAATGAATTATTCAAATTAGAAAAACCTCGCGGTGTCAATAAAGACAGACTAAAAAATATGTTAGAAACTGTTGCAAATATTAAATACGATGATAACAATTTTAATACTTTATTTTTAAAAATTAATGGCAAAAGGTTAGTAATTGATATAAGGATAAATAATATTTATAATTCAAAATATCAAAATGAATCATATGAACAGATCAAATATTTTTTTCATACAATGTCGTATTTTAGAGATGGTTTTGTAAATTGGGATGAACTGATATCACATTTACTATTAGGATTTCAATCTCAAGACAGTTCGGAAAAAACACAAGCATTAGAATTGCCTATTACAGGATTACCAAGAATTATTAAAAGTCATCACAGATATTTTATTACTAGAATTACATTCTGTCATACTATTATGCCAGTACGTGACAATTAACTTAATTAGTTTACATATTAAAATCTTTTAATTTATAAAAAAAATAGTTTTTTTAACATACATACAGTAATAAAATTATACACAAATATAACATTAAAATTATTTTAAATAATGCTTTGATTTCAATGGAAATTATATAAATATATATTTAACAAATATACAACTTCATAAATCGCAAAATTTATTGTTATGCCCTAAAGTTATTTTTATTAAATAGTTTAATTATTTTTTTCAGGATCGATCTATCAATTTTGTTCATGGAACTTATATAACGGCCAGCAGGGATGGAATTATAAATTACTGGAATTTAGATATGCAACTTGAAAGATCTGTACAATCTACTTGTCGTGAGTAAATTAATTATGATAAAATATTTTATCAAAATTAAATACACTAAACAATATACTTAATATAGTAAAAGATTAATTTTAATTAACACAAGTTAATGCAATCAGAATCTATCGCCCACAACTATAAATTATTTTAAATTTATATGAATGTTTTTATGGTTATAATAAATTTTATATGTATATTTGTTTGGTTACATATTAAATTAAACATATTATTTTGTTGTCGTTAGACTAATTCAAATGTTATTTACTCCAAAACTTAACAGGATAAAATATATCACACATTTAAATAAATAATTATCTTTAATCACATACTCAGTCATATCAAATATAAGCTTTAATTCGTAAAATGAATGAGTACACGTACTTTTTATAGTACTTTTATAAGTGTTTAATATTCAACGGTTCTATTATTTTCTAAAGTTATAAATATAATTTTATTAGACTTAGTATTTTTTACAAACTTATTTAATTAAAATCAAACTAAAATAAATAAATTATTAACATAAATAAATATCAGAATTTTTTTATTAGTCTATTTCAACAGTAAATTGAAAGAAGTATTTGCAAGTGTCTTAAATTATTTATATTTTCGTATTAATAAATATGTAAAGTATATTAAAAAAAAGTGAAAGGTACTAAACAATTTTAAGAAAGAATACCGTTTTAACATCTTGGAAATTAATAAATATATAATTAACATAAATACAAGACTTCGATGTAATTATTAACTAGTCAATTGTGTATTTAAACAGCTGAACTGAAAGTACAACCCACTTGGGTAACAGACCTGGTCTGTCTCCCGGACGTAAACATAATTTGTACTTCGGGCACCGAACGTGATTTACGTTTCTATGACACAACCGCAAAGAAATTCGAGTTACGCGTTATGATTAGCAGTCTAGATCATGCTGTGCTCGCGCTTCACTATCATTTTTCGCAAAATATTGAAGAAGAATCAAAACTGGTATGCGGAGATCAAAATGGCGGCATTCGAATTATTCTTTTCTCGTCGAAGGAGCGTGGCCCGTTCAAAAGCACGCCCGGTATTCCATTAAATCATGTCAGATACGAACAGTTCGTTAAGGTATCGAATATGTTTCCTTTATATAATTATAGTTATTATAAAGTCTTAATATATTCAATAATAACACTATACATCGACAGTGGGATGAAAATTACTGGTAAAATTTCATAGGAACTTCTTCTAAATGTGTTACATTTAAATTTATTTTAAAAATAATTTAATTTTCAAAAGTTATATCTTTGAAAGCACGTTTTCTACTTTTTTTACAAAAAAAAAATACATACTGTAATCATTAAATAGTTAAATAACAGATATAATAACAATGATAACATTTCTATTTATGATAAATTATTTCGACAAGAATTTTTTCTTTGAAATAAAATCAAAATTTTCGCATATTTAAACAATAAATAGTTTCAAAATGAACAATTGCAATTAGTCCCAAGTTCTCATGTCTTTAGATTACTTCTCTGTTAGAATAGAATGAATTTCAAAAATCTATTTTTTAATTATAAACTTAAATATTAAATTCAATTGAAATTTCTCAGTATACTGCACAATCATCCACAGAAAGGATTTTGTTTGATGTAATAAATAAGTAAAATTATTAATGTATAAAAAAAATTAAGTACAATATTTTTACTGCCTAAAGACCGCATTAATCTTTAAGCCGATCGTAACAAGATATCACAATACAGATCACTCGCAGGCTTTGATTAAAAGGGTCAAATAAAATACACATAAATGGACTAGATACATTAAATACAATTCTCACTAATTTAAAGTTTGAAAAGTTTTTTATTATTATTAGAGTTATATTTAAAATATATGATTTAACTTCATTAAATTTATATAATTTATGTAAAATTAATTTGTGCAAAATTTTCTTAAATAAAATATAATAATTTAATATTTTTCTATATTAAATATTAATTATATATATATACAGGGTGCAATTAAAACTATGCGAGTACTAGAATTTCGGAATATACACACAGATTGGGTTCGTCAAGTTTCTTATTATCCAAGCTTAAATTTTTTTATGTCCGCTTCCTGTTGTCAGAAGCAGTCAATGTTTTTATCAGATTTTAATCAAAAAACTACATATTCGTTCAAAGTTCCTAAGGTAAATTATAATTGCTTTATATTTTATATCATTTTTTTTAAAAAAAATACCCTTAATACAATAGAATATAATACTGTGCAAAAAATGCACTATAATTTTTTCTCATTATTTTTAATATTTTCAAAAACAATTAGTAATTTTTTATTTGAATAAATGTCTATATAATAAATGTTTTATGACTTCATTGTAGAACTGTTCAATTTCATAGTTGTATATAACATTAATGATTTTCTAAAAAATACACAATTTTGAATTCATTGTTATAGCACAATATATTTCAGTGCTGTTATAAAAATATAGTCTTGTTTTAAGAAATACTTTCCTTGAAACATTAGTTCGTTAATAATTATTTTTTACAATTATTTCAAATTACTATTTTATCAAAGCTAATTATAAATCAAAAAATATTTTTTACTTAACAAAAATATTTTTATTTACTTTAAGTAATTTTAGAATCCAATATTGATATTTTTCCTAAAAAAAAGTACAATATTAATAACTGAATATCGCTAGATTATTTTTTTTCTTATAAATAAGGATACAATCAAGTAAAAATTAATACGAAAATACAATTTTTTACTGCTATGCAAAAAAATTGACATGATGGACAAAATTAAACTTTTAAAAAAATATGTGAAGGTGATGAACAGGTTTAATTTTTCTACTTCACTCTTTAAAAAATATAAAAAAAATTATGTGCAAGCCATAGTAAATTAAAAAAAGGTGATACGAAAATGCAAAATACTATTTGACATTTATTATTTAACAAGCACTTGCAGAATATGTTACAACCAAAAAAAGTTTTCTTGAGGAAAAGAAGGAAAATCAATCAAATTACCCAAACACTACAGTAACTAATGCAAAAAGATTACTTTATTCCATAGAGTACTGTATATAATATTCTTTCAAAATTATGATATTTTAAACTAAAATTTTTTTTTTAATAATTATTTAGATTTTTTTAATATGAATTAATAATTTATATTTAAAGTAACAATTTTCAAAACATCGTTATTTCTAATATGAAATTACTAGTAATTACTAGTAATACATAACTCTTTATAATAAATCTTAATTTTCCTTTACGAAAAAAAGAAAAAAATATTTCTAAAAAAGAATATTTTTATTTCGTGTATTTAAATTTATTTCATATTGCAATTTGAAAGCAAAAATAAAAATGAAACAATTCATATTATATTAACATACGTATCTATAATTGTTCTTAAATTAACTACAACTACACAGGGAATATATTGTTTTGATTTCTCGGATCGAGGATATGTAATAGCAACAGGGGGTCCTGATTGTTTGATACGTATTTGGAATCCTTTTGTACCAAATCGTCCAAGTTCTATACTGACCGGTCATCATGCAGCAATTGTGGCTTTGGTATTACAAGATGATGGACACCAGCTGTTCTCATTAAGTAAAGATAAATGTATTAAAATATGGAATATAACAGCTCAAGTTTGTATACAGGTAAAATGTTATCAGATATTTTTAAATTAGCTAAAATAATTTTAAATCAAATGTAATATTAAAATATAATATTTTTTATGATTTTAAAAATGAGTAATTTTTCTAATATATATATATATATATATACACTTATAAAGCACAATATTTCTGGCAGACATATTTACAATTACCTTCAGTACTTGGCGAACGTACTCCATTTACAGTATTTTATAATTCGCAAAGTAGACAAATTTTCATTGGAAGCATGACAATTGCAGCAATTGTTTGTTCACCTCTTTTAAATCCTGAAGAAACTGATGGATATACACATACTCATGTAGTATCCAAAGTATTATATAACCGTCTTTTCAAATGTGTAGTAACGTGCGGAATGGATAGCGCTATTATTGTTTGGAATCCATGGAATGGTATAATTAACATTGTACAATTACATAAAATATTATATATATATATATATATATATATATATATATATATATATATATATATATATATATATATATATATATATATATATATATATATATATATATATATATATATATATATATATATATATATATATATATATATATATATATATATATATATATATATATATATATATATATATATATATATATATATATATATATATATATACATTTAACACAATAAACAAATAACGTTTAAAAAATTTAAGCATAGAAACATAAATTTGTAATGATTTAGAAAAATATCATAATAAATTTAACGTATCTTATTGTCTATTTCATTTTAATAAAATTATTGTTTGAACAAAATGCATAAAATAAATTGTAAAAAAATAAACATTTATCACGTAATTTACAACATAATTATTAAAGGTAAAAAATCAATGGTTGTCAAAGATGCCCATATGAAAATAATAAATGGAACTACACAACCAATTGAAATTACTGCAGCGACTTTTGATCCAGGATATCAACGTTTATTGACAGGAGCAAGAGATGGATCAATTAAGGTTGTATAAATAAGCATACACGTACACATACACGCGTATACTCACACACACACACACACATATATGTGCATGTGTATGTAGATTTGAAAAAAATATAAATTATCTGCATTGTAACAGTGAAAATTTTGAAATGAAAATGGAATAATCTTATAGTAAGAAGAGAGAACATAATTTTCTCATTTTTATCGAGTAAAATTAACGCAAATAGAGTCAAATTTCTCAGATTATTTTTTTTGGAAAAAATCTAATTATTTTCAAATTAAATTTGAAATAAATTTTATCACATTTATTAAATAAATTATTTAATAACTATATGAAAATATTTTCAGATTTGGAACTTTAATACAGGCAGCTGTATACGAAATATGTCTATTGAATCAGAATGTGAAATAACATGCTTAGTATGGTTACATGATCGAATTTTAGCTGTCGGTTGGAATCGACATGTTACAGAATTTGCAGATGCCAATACAAGTGGCTGTAAAGAATGGGATACTCGCCATACAGAAGATGTTCTTTGTGCTGCTGCACGTGTTCCTCAAACACTTGCGACTAGTACTTACAATGGAGAACTGATGCTTTGGCGACTTGAGACAGGACAACCCTACAGGTCATACATTTATCTTTTCAACTGATTTCTTTACAAATGGCAATAAAATGTGACCAACTTTCTCTAAAGATAATAAAAATTAGTATTAAGTTAATAAAATAATATATATAAAAATAAAGTATACTTAAATCAACTAACATTTTACTGTCATAAAATTTGCACATTTTAATAACATAATAACTGTTTAAAACATAAACATTTTCTTCTGTTAAATAAAAAAATATCTATTATAAAATGTTACATAATGATATAAAAAATATGTTTTATATTAATTTTCACATATCTTTTATTAATTCTACTTAAATATTATAATCAATATTTAATTTTAGACGATTTCATGTAGGAAATCCTTCCGAAAGGTTAAAATTGAATTTTCCTAAAGCAGAGACAACAAAAACTCGTAATAGTCCAAGAGGGTTAATAAAATCTGCTAAAAGTATTCAATACTCAACAAAACGAGATACTCAGTTTAAAGAAACGTAATTAATATATATTACTTTTTTTCTTAAATTAACATTTAAAATTCATTGATAAATCAAAATAAGGAAAGATAAATACGTTTTATACTAATAGAATTCAACTGAAAAATAATGAAAAAGAATCACAACAGGATCCAGAATTAATAAAAACAAAATCATTTTTACAAGAACAACGATTATTAAGATGTAGAATAGCAGGTTCAAACACTTCTGTTCGTCAACTTGCAGTTCACGCCATGATCTTTTTATCCAGTCGACCTATGGAAAGAAATATTGGTAAGACTTATATATAGATTTGTGTTTTATTAAAAAGAAATTATGCACATATATTCCATATACACTACCCTATACATATTATTCTTTTTAATAAGACGCAAATCTAGGCATCACATTTGGATAATCCTATATATATATATATATAATAAAAATTCAGAAAATTTTTAATAAACTATTCTTTTGGAAACCATTTTAAAACATGGGCAACAGGAAATCCTATTAATCGAAACAATAAATTTCTCATTAAAGGATCATATCTATTAGAATTTAAACAGCCAAACTTCTAGCCACTTGATTATATTAATTTCTAAATTATATTTGAATTTTTCAAATGACTATTAAACAATATAAAAAAATATAATATTGAAATTTAAAAAAATAATAATCAAATATAATAGAAATCTTTTTAACATGTCTACTTAAAATAGGTGACAACAATCTAGTAAAAAATTAGGGTTCTATTTCAATAAGAAGGAAGGATTTAATTTTATTGATTCCTTCCTCAAACTGTTGTTAAAGGCTTTCACTAATAAAAATATTTATTTGAGAATTTAAAAATGAATTTTATTTCAAACAAGAGCGTCTGTATAAAAGAATAATGTCAATTATTTTCTACAATTGTTTATGTTAATTTTTATTACTTAGCCATTTTCAAATTTAAAAAAGCCACATAAAATTATATTGAATAAAAAAATAGTAATAATTATTTCAAACTTGATTAGTTAGTATTAAAGATTATTTATAAAAATTAATTTCAATATAAATAAAAATATTTAAATTGTACATAATTATAAAATATCTACCTAAACAATATCCTTTCCAATCAATATTACCCTTGTAACAACAGGTACTCTTCTTGTTGCTGTTGAAAACGGAAATATTCAGTTATGGTCTCATCATCCTGGAGGTGGTTTCCTTGGAACTTTTTGTGCAATTCATGTACAAGGCGATTATGTTTTCTCATTAACAACAGACGTTAATAACGAATATTTATTTACTGGTTAGTATAATATTATACACATATACAAATATGTAAACATATATATATATATATATATATATATATATATGTGTGTGTGTGTGTGTGTGTGTGTGTGTGTGTGTGTGTATGTATGTACACATATATGTTTAAAAAAGTTTAAAATCAAATTTTTGCCAAAATCAACAAAAAATATCCTATAAAATAATATTTTCATCTGAAAAATTACACAGTATAATATAATGATGAAGAGTGCTTTTATATTGACTTCATTATTGTTAATGTGCCTTTTTATGTAATAATGAAATTATTGCACACAATTTATCAAAATGAAAATCATATCTATACCAGAGATGAATATCATAGTTAAATAAATCAAATAAGAATTTTATATTAAATTTTTATATTGAATTAAATTTTATAGGCCATACAGTTGGGTATATAAAAGTATGGCTAATGAAAAATTATGGCTGGCCTGAATATCAAGAAATATCATTACCATTTTATCGTAATATATTTTCATTTCTATGGAATGACAGAATTACATGTAGAGCAAAAAAAGCTGTAATAGGTCAAAGCTTACCAATATTATTATCAAGCTACAAAGCACATTTGAAAGCCGTTACTAGTTTAGAATATATAGAAAATGCACAAATATTATTAAGGTATTATTAATAAGTAATTAAAACTTAACATAATATACATTATGTATGGTGGTCCAAATAAGACTGAATGATTTAAACATACATTTACTATTCTTCAATTTTATTTGGAATAGATATATATATATATATATATATATATATATATATATATATATATATATATATATATATATATATATATATATACACACACACACATACACACACACAAATGTACGTATGTATTTAGTTGCAGTGTGGATAGATCAGTTCGACTGTGGACTCTAGCAGGTAGATATATAGCTACATTAGGAACATTCAAACCTTGGGTACCATTAATCTCAGAGAATCCTGTCCCAGCAGATTTTGTCCATTATATACCACCAGAATTAAGAAGAACTGCCAGTTTTACAACTAGAAAAGTAAAATTCCAAACTTTTATTCTAAAATGTTACTACATATTTAATTTGCATTTAAACTACAAGTATTCTTTTTATTCTTATATATATATATATATATATATATATATATATATATATATATATATAAATTATTTTTAAATATTAGATTTTTAACGGCGGTAAAACTGGGATTCCATTAACTCGAGCAAAAGCAGTAGTAGATACACATGTAGTAACTGCAGAAGAACTTGAAAAAGGCGTATATGGAAAAAAAATAGAGGAACCTTATCTTGGGCATCATTTTACATTACCACCAAGAAGTGCAAATCAATTTAAAGCTGAATTGGATCTATCTATGCATTATGTAAAAATATTTTTTGTGAATAACTTTACACTTTTCTATTAGAATTTGAATAAATGAAATTATGTTAATTTAACAATTAATTGAAGCAGAAACATTAAATTCACATCATTATAAACAATGTGTGAATTATAAATTTTATTTTAAAAAATGTTTATCTAATAATTCTATTAATCATCTACAAAACATATTTAAAAAATAACAGATTTTAAGTACAAAGTGGCCCAAATGAAACTGAAGGATGTAATACATAAACCCTATCTAAACCCTTCAGTCTAATTTGAACCACAACCTATACAATAAAAGTCTGTAAAAGAGAAAAAACGACCTAATAAATATAAAACACAAATTATCATCATTATATAATAAACTGGATTATATATATATATATATATATATATATATATATATATATATATATATATATATATATATATGTATGTATGTATGTATGTATGTATGTATATATATCATAATCATCATCATATCAACTTACATCCAGCTCACTGTTGAACAAAAACTTCATTGAAAGTATAATTTTATGATATTTAGTCATACTGACTAAGGGACGGTAAAGATTTTTTATTCAGATTTTACTCCGTTAGGTAACTTGTAATTACTAAGGCTAAATAACCCCGCTTGACCTATTTTCTGCTGACTAGATAACGAACGTACTTCTCCCTCATTACATGCGATGATCTAGCTACTCTACACCAGTGATCAGTTATTTAGGTGGTCCAAATGAGATATAAAAATAGTAAATGATAGTAAGCATGTAAATATGTCTAAATCTTTCAGTCTCATTCGGGCCACATATACTTATATATATATATATATATGTATATAAAAAAAAATTTAAGCAAGACACAACTTGGTAAATTGTAATAAAAATCATGACTTTCAACGAAAAATTGGGCCATTTATATTCTTAATATGTATTTATTTCATTACTTTCATTATCATATTACCAATATATGCAATTTTAATATACTGGTAAAATAAAACACTTTTATGAAAAATATGGACATATTAAAATGAGAAACATTAAATTCATTATAAATTAGTTAACAAAATCCAATTATTAAAACAAGAGATATTATAACAATTTAGTATACTTTATATACACACATACTTCTAAAGTAAATATTGTACAAATATATATATTAAAAGAGAATTCATCAAAGGCAAATGTAATTATTTTTAGACTCTAGCTTCTATTAATTTTTTAAATTATGTAATTTTAAAACCATTTTAATATACATGAAAATTATAATCCACTTTATAAATATTCATTTTTAGATACCTGTTTATTGCCATTTGATTTTACAAGCACCTATTGATATACAAAGACCTGCAACACCAAAAAGCATAAAAGATTCAAGACTCGCTGGTAAAGATAAAATAAAACCAAACTTATCATTTACCTCTGAAAAAAAAATATCTAAATCATAATCGCAAGTAGTAAAATAATACAAGTATTAAGGAAAAGTCTATTCAAATCAATAATTTAATTTTTTGTTTTTATCATTAACTGTTAACAATTGTTATAATATACATACACTTTTATACAATATAATATGAAATTTAATAAACTTTTTATAATATATTTAATTCAAATTATTAATAAAAAGTACTCCTCAAATTTAACAATTAACACATTCAAATTAAAAAATATTGATTGAATAAATTCAAATAAATTAAACAAAATCTGGAGTACAGGTAACCCCTGTATAACAACACAGCATTCCTACGTCGCGATTTCACTCTAACACGGATGGAGAATTGGAAAAAATCACCATATAACATAACATTCCTTCAGCACACACGATTTGAGAATTTTAATGATATGAATCTTGAAGATATTTAGTGGAAGATGTGGCAGATGAAACAAATTTGGTAGAAATGGCATCTGAGATAAACCAAATTAATTCAGATGACAATAGCATGGAAGGATACACAGAAATTCAAAATGTTACCCTAAAAGCATAAAGGTGTAAACTTAGCTGAACAATTAAAGTTCTATTTTCTAAATGCAGATCCCTCCACTGAAAGAAGTACAAAATTTAAGAGAGAACTCCATAAATGCTTAGCTCCATATAACAAAATTTATAAAGATCTCTCAGCTAAAACAAATAAACAAACAAAAATAAGATTTTTGCAAAAAGTAGAAAATAAAAATCAATATACTGCAATCATAAGAATATTTCGCCATAAAGAAAACACGCTCGTTTAATGGTACTTAACAGTGATGAAAAAGAAAACATTATGTAATACTTTGTATCAATTATTATTTTAATAAAAATATTTCTCTTAATTATGAAAATAAAATAGTAGTTTTTTTTTTAATTTTTGGGACCTAACCCCGTTTTTTGTACTAGTTCTTTGTTTTGTATAACACGAATTCGCATAACACAGCAGTTTTTAGGAACCTAACAACCAAGTTATACAGGGACTATCTGTACAAATATGCACAAAAAAATCTTCAAAATAATTGAACATGTTAATGTGTACATATTATTTTAAATACACAGACACACACACACACGCACGCACACATATATATGAATGCATACATTGCACATACTGCCATTCACTTACTTTGTATAAATATTTACAAATAAATTTTATCAACAATAAAATATAATATAATTTTTTTTATACTTTCATACAACTAACAGTATATTTATAAACCCCTGTATTAATATTTAAATAATCAGTTCAAATATAAAAAATTCAAAATATTTTTAAAAGGAAAAACTTTTTAACACTAAATCAAAATATTATTTCAGTTACCTTACTTTAGTCTGTAATATCAAATGTTATACTTATTAACAAGAACAATGATTTTTACAATATTTTTCAAAAAAAAATATGCACTTTTATTATAATTCAACATTGTTTTTATAATATAAACATAACCATTCATAAAAAATATGGTTATAATTATAAACCTTGAAAAATAAAGTTTTGTATATATATATGTATATATATGTATATATATATATATATATATATATATATATATATATATATATATATATATATATATACATATACACATGCACACACGACATACACACACACTTACATATATGTAATATGCAATCATTTTTACATAAAATACAGAAACCTAATTAATTCTGTAGTTAAAACACTTTAATCTCCAAACAACTTCTTCTGCAAATATGACAATTCTTCATTTATTCATTTCCTTGAAACAATAATTTATATAACAAATATATTTATAATCACTCAATTAAACAAATACAAAGTAGTAAAATTTCAAAAATAATTACCTCTATTAATGTCTTGTTATGTGTCAAAACTTTGCAATGCTAAACATGCTTCTAGTAATAATTTAGCCAAATTTTTTTCTACACGTTCTTCAGGAAGAGATCGTAAAGCATGAGATCCAAGAATTTCTATAGCTTCTAATGAACTCTGAACACACCAATCTCCTGATCCACTCTTTATATCAAATTTAATTCAATTACTCTTCAGTAATAATTAAATACTATTAATTATAAATGTCTATTCTTACCAATGTATCCAGATATGATGACAAAGTTGGACTCAAAGTAACAATTTTCTCTTTCAGATCAGGTGATGATACAATAAATTGTAATAATCTTCTCCCTGCAATAGCTAATAAAGGAGTACCTATATTTGTGGTATCAGATATTGCAGGTAATAATTCCTCTGCTAAATTATCAAAACCATTCATAAATAATTGTATAACTTGATGTCCTCTTAAAATATCTGTATCTAAACGCCAAACAGATCCCAATGACAAACATTTTGCCATCCAAACAACATGTTCACTTGAATATATTTTGTCACTTTCTGAACGAACAGATTCAATAGATGAAGTTATAACTTTTGTTAAAAATTGTGTCTGAGATGATGACAATTTTGGATCGGAAATATGTAATGGAACTTTACTATTTGATGTAAAATCAGTAAATAATAATCCATAACTAACTGTGTCAAATAAATTTGTAACAGGTTTTAAATGCTTTATATTTAAACTTGTAATCATAAATAAAATTAATGAAAGTTGATTATGAAGATGAATTAAATCAAAATTAATATTATTTTGCTGCAGAGCTAATTCAGTTAAGGAAGTGTTATTATTTTCCCACAAATCTTCAAATTTAAATGATTTTTTCACACAAGAATAACTCTGTTGAACTGCTTCCATAAAAATATCAAAAAATTCTGTACAAAATTTCAAAAAAGTAGTTACTTGTAAATCTGATAAACCTGTATCCTGACGACATAATCTCTCCTTTGGTAATTTACTCACTTTATTTATCAATTTACTAGTATTTTCAAGTAATTTTTTAATATGTGCACACCAAATTAAATTACATAATCCTTGTCTGAGGTAGGCATTTGGAATAGCTTTAAGACAAATTAAAATTGATTCAAAATAGTTCAAATTTTCAATATTTTTATGCCACGCCATTGCATACTCCCAAGACATATTTGCAATTAAAACACTGACTTGTAAACTGTAAGGAAATTGTTTTTTTAATATATTAAAATGTTCCAAAAATAATACATTTTCTTCATTTTCTAAAACTAATTTCATATCAGCCTTTTCAAGATTCGGCATAACTATTTCTAAGTCTAATGACTGTGGTCTTGACAACATGTCCTGATTACTTTCAACATCTTCCTTTACTGCTAAATACTCTAATGCATTAATAACTTCAGGATGTAAACCTCCAGATGTTAACCATTGAGCAACTAATTCACTAATAGAACCTTTACCTTTTTGTAATATATATTTTAAACTAATTTCTACTTTATCATATGATAATTTTGGTAATGGTGAATATTTTACAAATGGACTACGATCTAATATTGTATTTAACATAGAAATATCTTCTAATTTCCCTATTAAAATAGTCCACTGGCAATTATCCTGTGATAACTTTTCCCAAATTTCAGTATTTTCTTCATCTTCTAAACTACCTGTAGAACATTGTGAAACACCAAGTTCAATTTCATGTTCAAGTTTTTGAGCTACACTTCGACACAAAATAGCTGCAGTTAATGCTTGAAAAGGCTTTGGAGAATTCACAAGTAAATCTCTTAGTTCTCTCCAAAATGGTGATATCTCATTATACTGAGCACAAATGTTATCCAAACTAGTAGTTTGGCATAAAGCGTATACGATATTACTCAAGTGAAACATTTCATTCTCTAGATTAATACTAGTATTTAAAGAACGTTGTAACCAATATGAAAGAATAAAACGCAAAAGATCAAATGTTTCTATTTTTGAGTTTATTGATTGTTCTTTAAAATTAGATGTATCATTGATACCATTAGTGATAAAAGGTCCAAAAATATATTCAGATACTTTAAATAGCTTTTCCTCAGGAATACTTTTTTTTAATTTAATACTATTTTCATTTGTCATTAAATCAAATAGAAATAAATAATCTGGAAAATTCAATGTATTTTCCTCATCAAAACAAACTGTTTTCACTTGCCTTTTTTCATTACTTAATGTATTTAAATCGAGAAGTTTCTGAAGATTATTTAATTCTTTCTGAGGTATTAACAATTGAGTATTTACATCTTCCGATTTTTTTCTACATTCCTCAACATCCATTTTATTTTCAACATTCATATTTCCATTTGCAATATCTTTATCAAACAATGCACCAGTAGCATAAATAAAAAAATTTATAACTAAACTTAAATTATTACATAACACCAATAAAGATTTCATTTCATTATCTGTGTCGTCTTGTAATGCTAGTTTTTCCAAAAATAACTCAACAGCTTTAAGCAAAGCAATTGGCTGTATATATTTACTTGCTAATAACATTTCAATACACTGTAATCTAATCTCATTTGTTTTTAACTCCGAACAAGTATTTGCAATCTCAGAACATAATTTGTCTTCATTATATTCTTCTGATTTTAAAAAACATTTTAATCTTTTTACTAAATGTATATCACGAACTCGCTTAGAATTTTTATCACTGAGTGAAAAATGAAACGGTACAATAATTTCTTTGATCTGACCATCTGGATCAATAAATACACATGAAAATGAATTATTATTATTATTTACTCTTAAAGCATTTCCCACACCCATTAATCCATGTCTGGAATACAATAATCTTCCATTCTTGGATGCAGTGAAAGTTGCTATTTTAGGACCCTGCTGCATAGCCCAAATTTCAATAACACCTTTTTTAGGTGCATAAATGATTAAAAACAATGCTATTCTTTGACTTTTAACACTACTTTTACGGTGTTTTGTTTTGTTTTCTTCAAATACTTGTAAAAATGAACATTCAGCTTCACGATAACCTTTCCATAATCTGATACACACGCCTCTTCTGGTATCAATTAACGCTATTCTTCCAAGTGAATCAGTTACAATAGCAAGAGATTTATTTGGTGATAAAATTATTTTATCAGCTATACGTCGAATGTCACAAAGACCAAAACGACAGCCCATTGGTTCTGGAGAAATAATAGTTACAGGAGGTTTTTCTAAATTTTGAATTCGATTTCCAGTTAACCAACTTCTGTAAAAAGTGTTAAAGTAAAAAAAAAGCACAATTAATATAAGATAAAAAAAATTTCTTAAAATAAAATGCACACTTACGGTAATGCTAATTTAAATTTATTTGCAACGGCTTTTGCTACATCACTAAACACTGGCTGTGCCCCACCTTCCATTGCATAATGAAATCCAATGTAAGGTTTAGAACCAACAGCCATAACTAAAGTATTATGAGGTGCCATAGCACGATATTTAGTATTAAATCCTCCACAAGTGGAAGCAGTCAATAAATGATCAAATGTATTAGCCATATCAAGACCCACAACGGTAGCATCATTTACTATACTTTGATCAACAAAAGCCCATTTTTTAGGAAGCAATTGTGAAACAGCTGGTTCTAATATATCACCTTTAGCTTGAACTATAAAGAAATAATCACATAATAAAGTTTTATTTTACATAACTGCTACAAAGTATTTTTTTATACCTTTAGCAAACTCTGCACGGAAATTTCTTAAAGTCTGTATAACATGTGATCCATTTAAAACACATACATTGCTAGGATATATTATATACAATTCTTCAGACTGAACGTCAGGGCCTTTATCAGGTCTAATACTTTGTTGTGATTGACAAATGATATTCAACACTCTTTCATCATGAAAATGTTCATTAATTAATAAATTACAATTCTCAGTAAAAAATTTTAAATTTCCTGAAGCAAATCCAATTACTATGCATGTCCAATCCGGCCCTACCTATAAACATACATAATATATAAATTCCATATTAACCAACAAACATATTTAAAATAAATATAATTTTTAGTAAAACTTACTTGTGAATTTTGACCATGTGCTACTAAAGGTATACATTCTATTGCTGTTATTATATCAGTACTATCGATCAAATCAGTAAATGTTATAATAAAATCTGTTTTAAGAGTATGTAAATTCCATTTTGCTGTTAATACTACAAGTTTTTTGTCTTTAGCAATTGCAATAAGTTCACCTGTTGGAGATGCTGATATAATACAATAATTTAACCATCCTTCAGTGCCTAATAAATATAAAGAAATATGTTTAAACATGGACAAGATTAAAAATAATTCAATACTTTCATACCTCTCAAATCATCTGTAGGAAAAAGACATTTTCTAACGGCTTCGACATCAATAATATTTGCAAATGAATTAATCTGACACGACATTTCGTGATATGGTAAACGAAATTTGACATATCATTTCACAAACACATAAGAAAATATAATAAAAAAATACATAAGAAAATATAAAAAAAATTCAATTATACAAATACCATTTATTTATTTATTCAGTAAATAAATAAAAAACTGCATAAAATAAAAACTATTAAACGAACCGAATTTAATAGATTAATTTTCTAAAACTTTCTTTGTTAAAAAATACTTCATACCTACTTTAATAATATTATTATTAACTTTTACTAGGGATTTTTATTTTCATATTTTTAGCAATTTGGATTAATTCTCATGCGGCGAAATTGAAGTTATTGCAATTGCTACGAATTGCGTAAATTGTGAACTGTCAAAAATACAAATATAAAAAGAAGTATTAAATTTAAAATGTCAGAAATACTAAATACGCTGCTCGAGATGGGTTTTTCTGAGAAAAAAGCGTAAGTGACATTATATTTATTTGTAAATATATCAACATCACGATCATGGTTATTTGCAGAAAAATGGCAATTACAAAAACTAGTGGAAAAGACGTGCAAGAAGCCATGGATTGGCTTTTATCACATGAAGATGATTTAGAATCAGAGACAGAGTTTCAAGAAGAAAAAATTAAAGAAACTATAGATACGGCTGACAATGAATCAGCTGAAAGTATTGAGAAACCTAGTGAATCAGAAGTAGAAGCAAAGTCTTTAAAATGTGATGATTGTGGTCGTTTGTTCAAAAATCATTTAGAAGTTGAATTTCATGCAGCAAAATCGGGTCATTCTAACTTTAGTGAATCAACAGAAGAGAAAAAACCATTAACAGAAGAGGAAAAAAAAGCTCAACTAGCAAAAGTTGAAGAAATGATACGACAAAAACGAGTAGAACGTGAAGAAAAAGAAAAAAGGGAAGCTTTAGAAAGAGAAAAAAATCGAATTCGATCTGGAAAAGAAATGTTAGAAGCAAAAAAAAAGGTAGAAGAACTAGAAATGTTAAAAATAATAGAACAGCGTAAACGAGAGAAACAAGAAGAAAAGTTAGCAAGGCAGCGAGTACGTGAACAAATTGAAGAAGATAAATTAGCTCGTAAAGTCAAATTTGGAAAACAGACTGAAAATTTACAATCAAGTCAAAGTACTATACAGACAACTGCTCCTGTAAATAAACCAACTATTACCAAAGATTATTCAGAAGCAAAACTTCAAATAAGATTAACCAATGGTTCTGCTTTGACACAAACATTTGGTGCTAAAGAACCATTGTCTGCAGTTCGTCTTTATGTAGAAATAAATAGAACAGATAGTCCTGGTCCCTTTTCTCTAATGACAACATTTCCTAGAAAATTATTTGGTCCTGAAGATTATGACAAACCATTAGATATGTTAGGTAAAAATATAGTAAATATTGAAATTTTTCAAAAATTATAAAATAAATATTTTTTACAGGTTTAACACCTTCTGCTGTTCTAATAGTTTCAAGAACATAAATTTGTAAACATTACCCTTATTAATTTGTTTATTATATCTAATTTTTCAAATATATTTTTAGAAATATTATTTGCTATTTTTAAATATTTTAAGTAATTTATGCTACTATATAAATTAAAACGATATTTTTTTACTTTTTTCTTATTTTTTTTTTAATATTTAATATATTTCAGTTTTGAAACTGTAATGAAAATAATATTATATACCTACTTTCTAACAATATTCTAAAAATACATATAACTTGTACTGAAAAATACACTGCACTTTTTTATTTTGTAAAAAGCAACTAAATGATATATGGCAAATAAAAACACTAATAAAATAACAAAATATATTTACATTTTCTTATAGATTATAAGTTATGATAAAATACTTAAATAATAAAAAAAATAATATTCAATTAAATAATTAACCATGAAAAGTGATAAATTAATATTTTTTTCAGGTACACAACCAACAATTGATTTTACTTAAATCCTTTTTTAAGAAATATTAATAAAATACCTTAGATATTTGATTAAAAATATTTATTTTGTTGCTATTTTAAAATAAAAATATAGTACTTTTTATGAAACAATTACTTAAAAGGACAGTTATTCATTATTTTATAAATTACTTTCTTCAAATAGCCATAAAATTTACCCCAGTTTCATTACATATTTATCTTTTGTATATTACATATATATGTATACAGTTATAATTTATAAACACATCAATCAATAATAATCAGCACTGCAAAATAAATAGTAGTTATTTTACAGTACTGAATTTATAAGAAAGTACATTTACAAATTCAATAAAAACAATTTAAAAAGAAAAAAATAACAAATTTACTTAAACATGTGATTAACAATACTTAATTGTCAAATAAATACTTTATACCTCATTAGAATTATCTGTTATTCGAAATACATTGTTGAGAAATATATGAAAAAAAGAATCAATATATATAAAGCATTCAAAAATATATTTGTCAAAGTAAGTGAGAATATCTAACAAAAATTGCACTCATTTAAGAAACACTTTTATCATTAATAAGCTGCTTTAACATAATATGAATTAATAGTTACTTTTGTTAATTTAATATATTGTGGACATGTGTATATATACATAGATATACACAAACATAAAAACAACTCCGAGTATATATAAAATTATAGAGTATATATAAATTTTGCAGACTACATAGCACGAAACTTTACTTAATATTTTTTTACCTTCATAAAAATAATTTCAATTACAAAAACAAATTATATTACATTTGATTCCTAGTGGTACGTGAATATCTATTTATTACTACTAATAAAATAATTCAACTAAAACCCTTTTTAGAAATTAAATACTACGTTTCTAATACTAATCATGACTGTTAATTATTAAATATTTACATAGGTAATTGTATGTAAAACAGTGAACATCATTGTTTGCATACATTGCATAAAATAAATGTTTACTGCACATTTCTATAATCAAAAATAAATAACTGAATCAATTATTAAACCATTAGAAACACTTTACTTGTCATTATAAATATAAACAGTGATATTTATTTTCTCTATTTTAATTCTCTACTAAGAGTTTTGAAAATAAGATAAAAATAAAGATATTTTTTCTTTTTATAATTCCCAACTATTTAAGTCAGGTTTAAAACATGATAGTATATATAAATTGCAAACTTCAAGGTTTCTAAACTACAAGTAATCACATTTCTAAATGAGACAATTATGAATTTCAATCATAAATCAAATAGTACTTAATACCATTTAATTAAATTCTTATTTACAAATATAATAATAAAGAATATTTAAACATATTTTCCTCACATATATACAATCTGACTAAGTAAAATTATGAGAAATTTACTGCTTTTTTTGAATATAGTTATATTACAATTGAAAAAGAAACATTCATGTAAGAATATGTATACGTATCTACATACATACATACATTATATATATATATATATATATATATATATATATATATATATATATATATATATATATATATATACATATATATATATATATACATAGAAAATGAAAATCAATCAAACTATGCATATTCATTCATTCATATATTATTGTACATTATTTTACTACTTAATGTAATATGTATCATTTAAACATTACAATTAGGCAAAAGTTTAATGCATTTGACATAGAATTCATTTTATTTAATAATATGATTCAGTATTTTTAAAGAGATTTCAACAAGTAAATAGAAATAAAAAAGTTGTATTTTGTTGACATTTCTTAAAATATCAAAGCTAGTAATATATTCATAAAAACACTATTTACTGAAGATACTGTATTTATATATTTTTAAATAAATTCTATGTAGAGTTTGGTACTATTTAATTTTATATCTTAGTTATTTAAATTTCTTTTAACATTTATATTATTTTAATCTATAAAATTGATATTCATAATTATTTAATAAAAACTGACAAAATTTCTCTATATTGCATCTTTTTATTTCAAAAGTGATATTTGATAAAATTGGCATTTAAACAACAATTACTTATATATACTGAAATTTCTATTTACTATGTATATATATATATATATATATATATATATATATATATATATATATATATATATATGTATGTATACAAATGAAAATTTCACTACCTTATGAATTTCTAAAAAGATGTTTTATAAGTCATATGTATTATTCTGTTCGAAAAATTACTTACTACTTTTTAATCCTACAGAGTAAACCACCTAAGTAAATTTAAAAAACGATACACATCAATCCACCAATATATATCCATGTCTTTTTTACCAGAAAGAGTAGGTATTGTTGGTGGAGGTGTTGGTGGATTAGGTACAACATTTAAATACATAATTGGTACATTAGGATCACAATTAGATATGATTTTTTTCCCTACTTGTTTACTTGTATTTTTGACACCATTACAATCTACCAAATCCATATTTTTATCAAAGCAAATCCTTATTTCCGAAATATAGGATTTACCTGTTTTCTTATCGTATATACATTCCAGAGTAGGATTTTTTTCGAGAACACTTGTAATGGCGACATATATTTCTTCAGGATGGTAACCATTTGTAGTATTCGGTATTATACCACTTTTAGCTAATACAGTAGCCATATCATATTTATCGATCCAGGTGAGAGCCTGTTTGAAATATTTACTTTCGGTGTCAAGCTCTGATAAAAGAGTACTACAAGTTCCGTGTTTATTCCATTCATGTTTCCAAAATGCATATAATGGTGTATTCTTCTCTATATTAATCCAATATATTTCTAATTGTTTCTGTAAAGGATACAACTGTGAAGGATCAAATTTCCAAGATGAATTACAAAAATTTGGTCCTTCAGTTCCGATTTTTGTTGGCCATATACCATGCACTGTCCATATGTCCTTTAAGATTGGAAATGAACATTTATTTTTTGTAGATTTTTCTTGCCACTGATAGCATACAGTTACGGGCCAATGTTGAGAAAACATTAAAATATCCCAGTCATTATTTGAATGATGACGATGTTCAATATCTGTTCCTTGAACCCTGAACAAAATACGAAGCAAAATTAAAACAATGACTTCTAAATTTAACGTTTATAAAATATAACTATTAAACTGTTATTTACCTTGTGAATTCAATCATCAGACAGATAAATAATGTCACTTTATATAAAAACATTTTAAATTTTGAATTTTATTGACAGCAATGAAGTTTAGGTCTTCTAATGTTTATTTTCTATATATAAACGTCAGCTGACCATATTTATTTCCTATATCGATAACACTGTCTATCTTTTTCCCACTAGGTGGCTCAGTGAACATTATAGGTGTAATTCATACCTTACCTGTTAATTATATTCAGTAAATAATTTTCTTTAATGTTTTTATTGTTATTAATGATGTTAAACAGAAATCAATAATAATTCCAAATTAGTATAAATGATTTTAACAAATCAAATTTACTTTCATTATACCCAGTATCTTAACATACATTTATAAGTATGTATGTACATTCATTCACTCTCTCTCTCTCTCTCTCTCTATATATATATATATATATATATATATATATATATATATATATATATATATATATATATATATATAGTATTTATTAAAGAAAATGAAAAATATTTTTTAAATTTCAAGTAATATTACACCAATAATAATATTTAATCATATACAGACTATACATATTGTTTTAGTAATTAAAATTTTAAATAATGTATTGAACACGAATTGTATTTCTTTTGTAAACAATTACTCTATCGTCAACAAATATATATACGTCTATTAATAAAAATATTAATATAATCATAAACTATATACACATAGTCGTATATAAATGTCGTATATAAATATAAATATATATATATATATATATATATATATATATATATATATATATATATACATTGGAATAGAAAGAGAAGGAAAACGATCATATAAAGATATCAAAACAACATTATAAATATAGAAAAAATATGATAAATAATTCAAACTACAATTATTTTTTAAAAAAGTCGAACATTAAGTTATCAAAGGCTAAAGATAATAATATCGTATATAAATCAAATCTTTGTAAAAAAAAACTATAGGATCTTAGTAAAAACTAAGTATTTTAACATAAAATTAATGTATTTGTAATAATTTTATTCGAAATTACTTTTTGTTAGTTTTATAAAAATATTCTTTACGCAGTTCCTTAAAATATATAAAAGTATTTACATTAAAATAGAAAACATTTCTTATCATTGTTAAAATTAAATGATGACATTAAAAAAAATCTAAAAAAATATTCTAAAAATATTTAAAATGAAATAAAAATGGTTGTTAAATGCCTCTAAAATTATTTTAAATGCTTAGTGTGTCTTTTTTTAATTTTATTTTTATACAGCAATAATTTTACCATTTTTAAAATATAATAAAACATTTTTTAATAATAATTTTATACATAATATAATTATAAAAATATATGAAACACGAAATGCATAAAGATATTGTGTATTTGATGTTATATAGAGTTTATATCATTTTACTTATTATTAAATATTTACATATAATAATCCTTTCAATATATATATATATATATATATATATATATATATATATATATATATATATATATATATATGAAAGTAAAAAAAAACATCATTGATAAAGTCACTAATTTAATAAGACGTTAAAATAAATTTGGTACGTTTTCTTATTTTTAATACGATTTATTTATTTCAGTATTACTAAAAATAATGATAAAATAATTTATAATAAATCATTATTTGATAATAATAAATTTTATAACAAAATATAATTGTTTATAATTGATATGAATTTTTGCATATTAACTATGAATTCTGTCTTTACTATATCATTTGACAGTAATTTACATATATTAGATTTTTTAAAATACAATTATATAATTGAAATATATTTTTACGTGCTTATTTGAACATAATGAATACTATATTTATTTGGAATATAATAAATTAACAGCAAAAAGTACAGTTCAGTTGAGTACAATATAATATTATGTTCATAAGACAATATAATTTGTAAAATAAGTCACGTAATTTTTATACAAAGTTGACATGCGTTTATATATATTCTAATAAATTGCAATAATCAAAGTTTTTATTTAACATTAATATTAAATATTTATTTTGTCGAACAATGAAAGTTGTAACATAAATGATGTATGAGTAAAACTAAATTTTTATTTTACAATTTTTTCAATAACTCTTTTGTAAATATCTTCTATAAATTATCCATTTGATAAACATGAAAAAACATTTTTATCTAATATTTAAACATCTCTAAAAGTGTATATTCAACTATTAGTTATGCATTTAAGAAATAATATATATATATATATATATATATATATATATATATATATATATATATATATATATATATACTGATTCACATAAGTCTGGACACATGGGTAACATAAGCAATTTATTGATATAATTCAATAAAGTCGTTAAATTAAAAAAAATATATTTAATTGAAAATAAATGTAATGAATATTATATAATGAATAACTTTAATGAATATTATATTTATTATCAATTAAATATATATTTTTTTAATTTAACGACTTCATTGAATTATATCAATAAATTGCTTATGTTACTCATATGGCGATGAGTTATGCACATCAGTGTATATATAATTTATACTTTATGAAATATCGGAATTTAAAGTAAAAAATTGAAATGTATTATTTTTTCAAAAAGATTGCATCAAAAGAATCATTGAGGTGATTGTTGAATTGTGATTTATTTATTTATTAAAATGAGATTCCATTACAAAACTAATTGTAAATTTATTCAATTAAAATATAGCATATTTCACTTAGTTTTTTATTCACCAATGAAATATTATAGAAATATTTATTATTTTTATAAAATCGTTTATTTTTAAAATTGATTAATCTTTCAAAAGTTTCCATTACAGTTGACAGATCACAAAATATTTTATTTCAGAAAATAATTCCAAAGAACATCTGCTGATAAAATGTGCGGCGCATGACATGAGTGCGACAGTTATAGTTCAATTCTATAAAATTTGCTATTGTGGTTTGTCACATAGGGTTGAATGTTGTCATATAACAGAATCGGTCCATGTTTGTTTACTAACATTGGTTGTTCGGTGGTTAATTTTTGATACATAAATTGGATTGTTGCCAACATGACTCTATTGTAATTAATTCACCTGTTTGCAAAAAAATAATAGAATTTTTGTAGGCTACTATAGACTATTAACTTTTTCAAGCCTGATAATAATTTTGATGCAAATTTTAAAGCAACGAGAGTGTTTAAATATTTCACAAATCATTTCTGATTATCGTAAAAAATAATTATTTAGTGCAAGTAGTTATTCATTTTTAAAAATATATCTCCCCTATATTTTTTGTAATCATCAATGATGAACGCGTTTTCAGATGTATGAGCTTCTTCCTGTCCATCAGTTATTTTAAACAATATTAATTTCCATTTTTCATTTTTTTTTATTGCAACCAGTTGTCAAAGGGTAGTCATAATGAAAACTTTTAAGCTTATATTGAAGTACCTTGATCTATATTTTGTGAATTAGTTCCCATCATAGTTCTGAATTGTTTTCTATTTATATTAGATTTAAATCTTTTGCTCTTAACTCATTTTCAAAATCTGCTTTTAGATCACTGATAAGTAATAAATGAATCAGTCTACTCGAAGTGATAAATGAATTAATTCTATATATCGACATTATATTCTAATTTAAATTCACATACAGAAAACTTCGAATTCCTTTGAAGACATCATTTTGCATAAATCTGCAAAAAAGATACAAAATTAATATTAATTTAATATTGAAAGATTAATGATAAATAATTTTTGTTTAGTCCTTACTATAAATAAGAAATTCACTGTATATTTTACCTGTTACAATAAAATCCAAATTTTACTTATCCAAATTTTACTAAGTTAAATTTAACAGTTTGAAATAATATTAACTTATATCAAAATTGAATTCGTTTTGCGAATTAAGAGAGGATATGTTTTTAAAAATACACACTCACGCGCATATTTTAATTTTAAGTTTATTAATTATAAAAATAAACCTCAAATATATATTTTAACCATTCTAAATAGCAATTAGAAGATAATTATCTCTCACACAAATGTACTATCACCCCAATAGTACAAGTCGTTGAAAAACAGTTCAATAATTATTTATTGTTCATATTCTTCATTTATAATCTGATGCGCGTTTCGATGGCATCATCACGTTATAAATTCGAGATAGATATCAAGATTTTCAGATACTCAGAGCTTTGATGATACATTGCTATCAAAATGCATATCAGTTTACAAATAACGAATGTGAACAATAAATAATTATTGAAAAGTTGTTCAATATCTTGTAATGTAAGGGTGACAGTTCATTTGTGTGAAAGTGAATTCCTCATAGTTTTAAAAGAATTAGTAGTAATTGCCTTCTTGAATTCATTGGTAAATATAAAATATATAAAGTTAATTTTATTATGTATATACAATTTTTGTCTTCTATTTGATATAACGTGTGAGTTTATTATTAATTGTAATTACTAATAATTTTTAAAAAAATCGGTCACCATTCAAATTATTATGTTTAAAATTTAAACTTGTATTCATATTAAAAGTAATTGTTGAAAACGATTCACTGCGCATAAAATTAAGTAGTTTTTGTACATAATGTAGTTAATACTGATTATGCAAGTGTGTATAGTTAATACTATACACATCTATCAGGATTCATCATAATGATCCATATGTAAAATTTGGCTACAAAAAAAATTAAGTAGCACTTTAAAGACTTCAATATAATTATGCATTTTTATTATTATTTTTTTAAAAAAGTAGTGTTAAAAAGGTATAAACCGAAAATTACTTTCATAGACCTAAACTTAAAAAAATCTTGATTCCATAAATCAACAATTTTTTAAAAGGTTCAGAAATTTTAATTAAAAATTGTCAATTATCCAGGTTTATTTTATATATAAGATTTTAATAATGACTTTTTAAATTGAATTCAATTAAAAAATGTAGAAAAGATTTTCTATAATTCTTCTTTTATCATTATCAACCTATAATTTTTATAAGTTCTTACCTATTTGTAGGAAAAAAACTATAAATACGAAAAAAATTATAAATAACATTTATAAATTTACAAAAAATTGAAAAACCAACAATTATTATGAGATAAAAAATTAAAATACTGCAATGAAAACGAAGTGGAAGTATGGAATAGTATACTAAACGTCTTTGTTTTTTTAACCCTGGTCCACGTCGAGTGCCCACGTGGGGTATTTTTATATCCCATGATTTTATTAATTATATTTTAAATCCTCATATTTGATGAAAAACTGGAGTACAAAAATACTCCACGTCGGATCCTGTCAATGTTGAGTATCGACGGTTAAAAATGTAGTGATCACTTTATTAACCATTTTTTCTTCCACGTATTTTTACGGAGATTTTTCTTCTCTCTGCTATTAAATGATGTATGTTTAAATGTTAGAAACAGGATGACAGAGGGATATTCGGCAGCATGCTTTATCTTGCAATCAACAAGATAGCTTGATATAAAAAAATCTTATAAGCAGAAAAAAACACAAAAAATCTAATTAAAACAGTATTAATAATTCTAATATACATATATGTACATACAATTATTTGCTTTAAATTTAATTTCCACCATTTCTTTATATTCAATATATAATGTATTTACCTAGGTGTTATCATAAGAAAAAAATATAAATTTATTTTAAAGATCAAATCATATTTGCAATTATTGGAATAATATAGCGATTTTAAATTATATAAGTAATTTATTTACAAACCTTTTGCAGGATTTTTCTTTGATTTTCTATATAATTTATACAAAATCAAAATTCCTTTTTAGTTGAAAAAGAAACACACTTATTTTATATTACATAAAATGAAATAAGGTTTTTTATTTAGTTCTATTTTTCAAGTTAAATTTTATTTTAAATAAATAAAGTTAATTCAACAAAATTAATGAACCTTTTTATTTAATTTTTATTCACACTTTATTATACTTATTTTCGTATATTTTTTATTGTCCTTTATATATACATATATATAGTAATAAAAGTAATTAGTTGATGTAAGGAATATTAACTAATATATTGAATAGGATTTATAGATTATATATTACAATCAAATATTGATTACATTGAACATTTGAGGGATTGAAGAAACCTATATCTTAATTTAGGAAATATTTATATAAATATTACATTCTGTGTGTAAGTACATAAAGAAACGGAAATGTTTAAAATTTTAAAAGAATGATACAGGCCGATGTAACATCACTTAAGCTATTTAAGAGCTGCATTAAAAAAAATGTTTAGGGCATTTAATTGTAAATTTAACGGAATAAAAGTTAAGAGCTACTCATTGATTTTCTATCGATATAATTATTTTTTCAAGTCCTGATGATTTTTTTAAAAAACGAAGATTTAGATAAAACAAGTCAAAAATTTATTTTATGACAAACCGCCGTAAAATGTGCTATGAAATTTCAGACCCAATAAAAATCCTATTAAAATGAATATAAACAGAAATAAAAAAAATTGTGTATTTAGAATTATATTAGGTCATTAATACAAAAGCAAAATTTGTAGATGAAGTGAACAAGAGAAGAAATATGACATAATCACAAATTAAAAGAAATGTTTAGATTAGAAAGTCTGATATTACTGACGTTCGGATAAAAAAGTTTTAAATCAATGAATCTTAGCTATTCTCACTTATGGTAATGAAGCATGTATCTTAGTGTTATAATATTTCAGTGGTCTCACAAAACTCAGAGAACTATCGAAAAGTGGATATTAAGAATAATACGTAAAGATAAGAACAGAAACTAGTGAATTTGAAAAAAATCAAAAATTCGAATATTAATAAGATAGAGAAAATTTTAAAAGGAAAATAGGCTGGTCTTTTAGCAAAAAGAAATGACCAGTAAAGAACAACAGAAATTGACTAGGAATCAAGAAATTTTAAAAGTCTAAGAAAAGACCTTTGGGTATTTGATATATAGATGAAAAAGTTCATTGGTGTAAAACGGAAAAGAAAAAAATTGGATCATTAGAAGTGGAAAGTTTTAGGAGAAATTCTTCATCCAGAAGTGAATAGAAGGATATATATATATATATATATATATATATATATATATATATATATATATATATGTGTGTGTGTGTGTGTGTGTGTATTTAAAAAGATGCTATGTTGTAATAATTATATTTCAATTTTAAATTAATCTTAAAAATGTCATTAAATTAGTTTATTGATCGTTCTAAATAAATATTAATCGATTTTTATTTGTTCTAATTTTCATTTTGTATTGAAATTTTATTCATAAATATTTCATATGAAAAATAGTATTCATATAAAATATATAAAAAAACCATTATATTATATAATTGGATTTTACTTTAAATGAATGTGTTTAATTTATAAATGACTAATTTTTTTCGTCTAAATACGTTTAAAATTAATTTTTCTTGGAATATTTCTTTGTTAAAAGTATTTTAAAAATTAGTAATCCCCCGATTTATGTCAAAATAGTTCCTAAAATAAACAAACTGGAAACGAAAAAGGTCAAAAATGTAAAATAAGAAAAACATCATTGTATATACATTTGGTTATTTTTATTTATTTAAGATTTCTACGAATCTTTCATGAACTAAAATACTTATATTATCTTAAAATAAATTTATTTTTATAAAAATATACGTATTTCGTATATTTATTTTCAGATTTCAAACTTAAACATAAAAAAGGAGAATTTTTTAAAAAAATAACAATGTATCTGCAAATTTAACAGTATAAATTAATATAAAAAATACACTGAAATATTGTCATCTTAAACATACAGTTAACATTAATAACTATTTTTTAACATATTTATGTTATTATAATTCTATTACATTTTTAAATCTAATAATAAGGCAAAATATTTCTTGGGATATCTGAGCCCCATTTTATGAAACAATTATTTTTCTGTTCGACGTTATCTTTATTCGAACATATCAATGCTTATAATTTCTTTTTAATTTTTCATTCAAAATTAAAAATGTGATTTCTTATTTACATGCTCTCAATTATTTCCTGTTTAATACTACTATTTTCAACAACTTTCACTTAAATTAATCACACTGCACATTATTTTACTGTGTCGTGACAATTTTAAGATTTTATAGTTTCTTCACATCGATTAAAGAAACAGCAAAAATGTATGTTCATTGAAATAATGTTTAGGGTTTCACTTAAATCGTTTCCTTTTCAAGAATTATTACAATTAAAAAATAAAACAAATGTTAATTTTTTTTAGTCTTTATTTACACAATATATACAAATAAAATATTTTTCATATTATGAAGCATTTACAAACACACACACATATATATTTATATATATGATACAAGCGAGACAATTTGAGTAACTTCTATTTTTTAAAAAAATTAAACATTAATAATTGAATGAAATTGACAATCATTAAAGATACAATTTTATTACATAACAATATTCTCATGGAACAATTAAAAAATATATTTATTTCATTAAAACGAATCGTTACCCCAAATATTACATTTTAATTGTGTATTTAATAATAGTTTGTTGTACATTTTTAATTAATTTATATACAATTCGATGTTAACGCTACTGACCTTCAAAAAGCTCTAACAGAAATTCTGTTTTAAATAATTACATTGCAAAACAATTATGAAATATAGTTTGAAATTTATAATTGGGGTTACATTTTTTCCAAACGACTTATATATTTTTTGAAGATTAATATTATCAATACTGGCTATATTATAAAAGTTATCAGATTTTTATTTTTTAAAAAGTTTATTTCTTTATAATTTTTAAAAAAATGATAGTTTTACACTTAGTGACTATTAATGTAATTAGCCTTTTCTACAATAAACTAAAGGAAATTATTAAATAGATTTTGAAAATGTATATTTATTATTTAAGATTTGCATGTAAATATGATTTTAATTCAAATAAATTTATTTACATCATGCCTTTGTGATATTTTATTTTAAAAACATGTAAACAAAAAATATATTTAGGGAATAGATAAAACTGATTCCAACTTTAATAAATACAGCAGTTATAAAAAAAACACTGCAGAATTGATTAGTCATTTTAAGAACATGATGACAAATGCAAGAAGAATGAAGCCCATGGTAGACCCATAAAAAATGACAAAATTGTTTAATTGGTTAAAGATTGTCTATTTTCGATTTCTACAGAAATAAAATCAGAAACGAAACTTAACGTGTCTATTTCCACTGTCCATCGAAGATTACTGTATGTTAAATTAAGTGCAAGAAGATGAAAAAAATTGCCACTATTAGCAGCAAAGAATATTCATATTAACATATAAGAAAGCGAATAAAATTTGCTAAAGAACACAGATTGGCCACTCACTAGAAAAATATTCTTTGAACAGACGAGTCCAAAATTGTCTTATTTGGAACTACTGGCTATAGTTTATTAGGAAACCAAAAAATAAAGAATTCAAACCAAAATATACATTTAGGACAGTAAAATAAGTCCACGCGAAAATCAACGTATTTTATTCGCTTTCCTATATGTTTTTTGTTCAGTAATGGTACTTTTTTTAGGACTTTTGCCATTCAAATTCTTTTTAAGAAATCTTCTTCTTACAGTCGAGGTGTCTGTGTAAATTTAGCTCCTGCTTAATTTTTGTTGATGTAATAAACGGGGTTTTCATCACCAACTTAACTCTATATTATTATCTCTTGTCATCGTTTCTTTCTTCTCCCTCTTGTTTCTTCTTTGTCGACCCAGTTTTTAGCATTTATTATCATTTTATTTGAACATCCTTATTAATTCTCTAATAAATTTTGTAGGTTTTGCCTTCCGAAATTATTTTTTTTTATCATTAAACGTTGCTCTTCGCTACAATGCTTACCACGACCCGTTTTAACTAACTGAAATATTTAAATTAATAAGTTACTAATTATAAATGATGTAATTATTTCACTTTTAATTATATTAATTGAAAATAGTTTATTTTACAAACATTAACTAATAATTTTTTTTAAGAATTGATATGGTACTATTATTTAGCATAGTCGAAATGTTGATTTTTTTTTGTTTAATTGAATACTGTATTTTTTTAGTTTGAATTTAAAAAAAATTAGTTTCATATTTACTATTTCATTACTTATATTAAAAAAATCAATTTATTACATTACTTTGTTTTCTTTATTTTTGAAAAATTTTACATCAAAAATTGTTAGCATTATTTTTTGCACACAACTGTATGTATGTATGTATGTATGTATGTATGTATGTATGTATATGTATATATATATATATATATATATATATATATATATATATATATATATATATATCACAGATATATGTATTTTTGATGGGTGTATACATTCGTTTAAAATGTATTTAAATATTACAGTGTAGATACATATAACTATTATAGATAAAAACTGTGTTGACAAATATGAAACAATCAATTCCACTCATGAATGAAAACACAAGATAAGCTTCCATTATTTTCCCATCTCTGAAATTAATTTCATCGTTTTATGATCATTGCGTTATTTTTTTTACGATGAACACTGTCAGCATAATTAGTGTACTCCAACAGGTGTCGGGATTTCTATAACCAGAGCACCTGATGAAGTACAATAGACATGTGACAGAAAACTGATGGTATTGGCTGAAAGAGGAGATTGATGTCGACTGGAAATGGTACGGTTCGATGTCGATTTAAAAACAGCGAAAATCGTCAATTCCATTTGATGCTGAAGAGGGAAAAAACGATAACATTTATATAGAATATTTATTTTATGGCACATGAACATGTTTTAAAAATAAGTATTTACTTTTAATATAATCTTGAATTTAGATAATTTTTATATACTGAATATTTTCAAAGATATGAGTTCATTATTCACAACCATAAAACAGTATTGTAAGAAATAACATGTATACAATTACTTCATATTAGTTTTTTTATGTAAATTTTTTATATTATTATAAACCATGTATTCTTGCAATTCTATCTGTATAATTGTTATTATTAATAATGAATATTACCGTCGAAAAAAAACAACCGCATTATTTATAATCAATTTTTATCAATATACTAAAATAAAAATGTTTTAGTTAATATTTTTTGATTACACAGTGACCAATATTTTAAACATGAAAATGTTGGTGCAAAAAACATTAAAATTAAATATAAAATTAGATGTGTAATAATAATTTAATTATTTTCAATGAATACGGAATACAAAAACATACAAAAAAATAATTGCTTCAATTAAATATATATAAGGACATGACTTACATTTGAAATATTTTTTACGATTAAATGATAGTGAATATTTCTATTTATATTATCTACTTATTTTTATTATTTCATAAAAAAAAATATTAATAATTTTCATTTTCTTCATTTCATTTATCTTATTAAAATATTCGATGTATTGATAATAATCATTATTTGTTTAAAAATTATTAAAACAAGTTATTTATTTACTGATTCGATTTTGAAATATACGATTTGGTCAAAAAATAATTAATCTTATAGACATGTTTTTTACATTAAATTATAATACACAGATGTTTGATAATAAAAATACAAACAAACTTCTTGATTGCCTTAAAAAACATTGTGCACCTACCACCAATCGTTGGTTGAAAATTCACCTACGCACCGAAAACATTATTTTTACATAAAACAATACGTCAGCGAATTACACAACATCTGTTATGGGATTTGAAAAAGTTTTTAAAACATTAAAAAACAATTACATTTATGCATGATGCTTGTGTATGATATTTTTAACTGGAAATGAAATTCTATCCCTGATGAATAAATCAAACGCTCCGCGCGCTACTTCAGGTACCTGACTGTTAAAAACTCAGTCTTAGCACCTGTCGAAGCACGCAGAGCAATTGATGTTACATTGGACCGTTTTTACAATCTCGTTCTGTGTTGAAGAAATATGATACAGATCTGAAAAAAAAATATTTATTAAATACAAGCATTACTATTTATGTGCATATTAACAGAATTATATACAAAAGAACTTTTTCAAATTTTCAAAAAAATAACAATTATTTTTAGAAAGAACAAAATTGTTAGACCTGCAAAATTAAGTTTTCAATTATTATATGTCTAATTCCAGTCAAATATTAACAAGTCAGCCAATTATATGAAAAGAAATTTAAAAGAATGTTTAAAAATTATTATAGTTCATAGAAAATTGGCTGTTTGTACAAAGAAACAAAATCATTATTCAAATATGATTTTTATGCTTAATAAATGCTAAGATACAGATAATTATTTTATTAATGATTCTCGATTAGATCGTATTTCAAATTACATATTTTATTCCACATTTAAAATAAGTTTCTATAAAAACAATTTAAATTACATTTTGTAATACAATTTTTCTTGTTTATTTCTGACAATATTCATTTTCATATACATTACTTTTTACAGTTTTATAAAAGTCAAATTAAAAATGTATGCATTAATGAGGATAATCCGAAATATTTTCACGTATGGCTGAGTCCAAATTTATATATAATACACACACATACATACATATACATACCAAAAATAATCATTTTACATTTTTGATTTCACAAAATTTATTCTAAACAGAGTAATATTCTATTTTTTCATGAAAGTAGTATTTCATTTTATAAATTATTTGGTATGTATGTGTGTGTGTACATAAGAAGTATAAAAATATACACACTAATTATTTCAATGTTTAATCTACTCTTTTTTTATACATTCTCTTTTATACAAAATATAGATCACAAATAAATAAAAGTAACAATTTTAATAAATGCGAACTAGTTTGAACGTAAATATAAAATTAATATAACAACAGGATATTAACATTTTAATAATTCGAGCCATACGTAATCATCTACTGATTCACTCTTAATATTAAAAGAGCAATGAAAAACATAATAAAAATTATGCAAATTTATATAATTTGGAAAAATTAATAAAAAAATATAAAACATTTTATTTCAGATGCGAACGTGACTTAATGAAGTTTTTAATATTATATCTACGAATATAAAAACTAGAACATTTTTGAAAGTCTGTATAATTAAAATTAATTTAACAGATTTTAAAAAATGTATATACAGACACTAATAGCAATTCACTATAGTGAAGATTTTTTTCTTAAAAAATAATGCACATTTTTATTTTACATATATTTATATATATACACACACACACACACATGTATGTATTAAACATATCTGCGTAAGAAATTATGAATGTACAATTAGATGATCGTGATTCATCAAAGAGATAAACAGGATACTGAATCATTTTTATGTTGAATATTTCGTCACGCTAAAAATGTATTTGCTAATTAAAGAATTTTATTATTTGCAGGTTCAATGTCTATAATGAAATATTTATTAATATAAATGAATAAAAATCAAACAAAGGGATATATACAAAAAGAAGATATATAAAAAGTTCTTGTAACAATTAAGAATGCAATTGGTAAGATTTTTAACACGTGTTTATTGAAAAATAAACCAGTGTTTATTTAAAGGCGCCGAAGAGACGCTTTGGTATCATTGAACTTTCGAAATAAGTAGAATGAGTGCAGAGAAACGTTCAATATAGAAAACGAACTTAACAAAAAGGTATAAATTTCGATATTAAATTTACAAATGCAACTCGGCAAAGAACGTTATTAAAAATTCTGCCAAAAAATTAAACAGTGCGTGAAATGCATTATTCATATGAAATACAACATTACGTTTTCGGTGATACATTATTCTAGTATACGTGCAACATTTAAAATGTTAAATTGTTAATCGGCCCAATTATATGAATTAAATAACATTAAGATGATATTTATTTTTAATTATATTACATTTGATCATGCAAGCATGTATAGTAATATTTTTGTATAATTTAATTCTTAAAATTTCCAAGTACTCAATAAATTTAATTATTTGCTTAAAAAAAGTAGTTTCCAAGTAATGTAATTTAAATAGAGATTATTTTCTCGTTATTGATAATGACGGTCTTTTTAAAAAAATATATTAAATTTTAAATATTTTTGAAAAAGAAAAAATATTAAAAAGAGCTTTATTAAATTATTTAAGTATACTTTTAATAGTTTTGTTTTATGGAATTTACGTTATATATATAAAACATACATGCATTGATAAATATTCAAAGAATAGAATTTTGCTTTATTTTAAATATTTCAACGTAGATGTGATTCGAGTAGAATGATATAAAAACTCGTAATGGGAAACTTTTAATGTCAAATGAAAAATGTTACATTTTTATGTATTTAAATTACTTATGGGATATTCCAATATAAAAATAAAATTTCTCTTCTACTAAATGAAAGGCCACATGTTAAAAATTAAATTAGAAATTTATATATATATATATATATATATATATATATATATATATATATATATATATATATATATATATATATATATATAATAGTGAATGTTAAATATTTCATAGACATTCGCAACTGAACAATCATTCCTATTTGTAAAGATTACTTTTTTCTTCAATCTATTCAACACAATTGAGGAAAAATCAGTAAAATAAAGCCGTGTATTCGTTATTAAAACAGAATTCATTATATTAAATAGGAGAATATAAATAATACTAGTATATAATTTTTTTTTTACAATGTTATTAAAATTTTACAATATTTTTTAAAATTTTAATTAGTATTTATTCTCTATTGTGGCAAGTTCTGAACAGTAACTTACGTTTTAAATATTAAATCAATAATATTTTGATAAACAAATTATCACACAATTGAACATCCAATAATGTAAAGTGAATGAAAATATTTTAGAAACTATAAAGTTACGATTAATATATTGTTTATATATATATATATAAATTAGTAATACAAATGTACGTACGACACATTATTATGGAATATACAAGAAAATTCTTAATTCTAAAAAAATAGTACCTTTATACATTTTGACATATAATAAAGTTTACACGTAGTTTTATCAAAATAAAATAACACTCAAATCAAAATGGTAAATAAATATACTTTCATTGATAAATTTACTTGAAGTATTTGTAAGGTATGATTTATTTTACATCCACGGTTTCTAAATTTAATTTAATTTAACAAAAATAAACATGTTCTTATCGCGAGTATCAGAATTAGTGAAAAAAAAGTACTTTATGAAATATTTTAGCAAACGAATTTTTTTTTCATAACAATAACGGGGAGCATAAAATAACGTAAACGAGGGGTTTCAATTCATGACAAAGAGAAAAATATCTTACAATTTGCATGCCAAAATATTCGCATAAGTGCGAAAATTAATACCAAGGTCTAAATGACTATCATGCGACGGAAA
Organism: Neoneuromus ignobilis; assembly: GCA_029203775.1. NCBI lineage: Eukaryota > Metazoa > Arthropoda > Insecta > Megaloptera > Corydalidae > Neoneuromus > Neoneuromus ignobilis. Next base: position 22,075,709 of record CP092090.1, on the reverse strand, counting down.
AGTGAGAGACAGGGCACCCCAATTGTCTGTCTTTGTTCGTTACGTCACCAACCTTGGACTGATTTGGGGCCATGGTAGACAGGCAGTCAATTGGAGTGAGTGAATTCGACAACGCAGACTGGTACTATAGTTAATACACACAGACTATTCACACAGACAAACGTTTTGTCCCTGTGTATGTGTACGTGAACAAATTTCGATAATTGACAAAATTGTCTAGAGAATTTCACCTTCGCGTGAGTGTATTGTCTGATGACAACGATCATCTTTTTACGCTGTATAGAGACATTAGAAAAGATTAGAGAAGCACACGAAGCACGTCATCATGGTGACGTCTACGTCATTCGACCGATATATTATAAACTAATTGTCTATTATTATAAAGTTAACAATATTAAAGAAGATCGTTACAAGAACTTTACAGGAAGCAGATTGTATCGACTAAATTACAGAACTATGCTTTTACAAATTTAATGTCTTCGAAATACCAAGAATGGTACTTTTTTCAAAAAGACAACTGAAATTTTGCATATCTATTTGTTAAAAAACAATTTATTTTATTAAAAAAATAAGTAATAATTACTTATTTAATTAATAAAAAGCAGTTTACATTAAAACATTACACAACAATTATATTTAAACAATTCTACAATACTTGACGAATTACAATAAATATATACGTTAATAGAACAAAATTTTAATAATATATGTATATATAAAATGTCTGACTAGCAAGTTTTTATTAAGTTTGTATCTTGTACATACAGTTATTGATTTTCGTCGTGGAAATCAATAACGTTAATGTTCTTTTGACGAGTGTCAAATTAATGACACATGGCGATTTCAGAAGATTATACAAAAATCTTGACAAGAACTTATATTGATATTAATATATGTTTTCGAAATATAAATATATATGTAAATAAAATAAATATAATAATTAAAGTAATGAATGTTAATCATATGAAAATATCGCCAGACAATAATGGCGATTCTAAGAAACTTCGTGCTGGATCTAACTATATTAATAAATGCCTTTTTAATGATGTCATTTACGTAAGCAATTAAACTGAAAAATAATAAAATAGTTTTTAATAAAAACATTTTTATTAAAAATTACTTCTGCATTCCACGTGCCGTTCGATGAAAAATATTTTATTCTTGTATCTAGGAACTAAACTTCATTTCGGCAAATTTAAAAATTCAAATTTTATCAATAAGACAACTGTTGCTAAGCAAAAAAATAGTTAAATAAAATATATTGATTTAAAATATAGATTTCATTTTAAACGATAACAGTTTTCTTTAAAAATGAAACATAGATTATGTATCGTTGTAAGTACGTAGTAGACTGACGATATAAAAAATTCTTGGAAACGAATTACATAAAATTGAGTAATAATAGAAAACACTTAAACAATAAAAAAAATCATGAAAAACGTAAAACACTTTGCAGATGTAGTGTATGCGACATGACTAGTCAAAAAAGTTACCAGACTGCGGTCAAAAGATAAATCGACCGGGTTACTGAGAGCCAGGATTCATAACATTTTGAATTATAATTTTTTGACGTTTTTCATAAAATTACATTTATAATTCCCGTCTCTATTTCAAGTTACCACCGATATCAATCGCAACACCACGTAAACTACTTTTTCACAATTAGCAATTCCAGAATCACCACCAATTGATTCGCATGAAAAAATCCTACTCTAAAAATAAATCTAGTTAAAAAAAAGGCTCAAAGCGAATTTTAAATAACGTACTTACATTCTAAATAGAACAGATAATGTATATACATATATTTTTTGGAGAAAATGTATAAAATATTTAAACGTACACAGGAATAAGAACAGTACGCATGATCAATACATTTTCAAAGCGAATCAAACTCAACAATATTTCCAGAATTTTTTAATGGTCGCAACTTGTTCAGTCATACGATTGAGTCACTATTACTGAATCATCATTTTTAACTGTTTTTATTGCAACACAAAATGGCAGAATGTTTAATAGTATTAAATTCTAAAACTTCGGTTTAAAATGTATAAATGAGTAAATGGAAAAAGCTTTCTAATACAAAAATATGTACATAAATATAAGAAGTAAAATAGATTTTTCATTCAACAGACGGTAAATGCAGTTGAAATGTTAAAAATCTATTCAGCTTTAAATTAAAATATATAAAAATACAAGAATAGTTTTTTTTTTGTATGTGTTTCGTTACTTAATATTTATTTATATATATATATATATATATATATATATATATAAAGCAATGAAAACAATATTACATACGCTAATAGATACTGATTGGAAAAGAATAGTGTGAAATTAACTCACAATATACCATACAAACCAAACCATAGCAGTTGAAACATGCGGGTATATATTAAATATGAAAATAAATAGTTCACAATGACTTAACAATCCACACTATACATTTACTTTAAATTTAAAAAATTATTATTCAATAGCACTCACTGATTAGATTCATATACACTTGTTGATAAAACATTGTATTATTCGATTTGATTTCGTTGCACTAAGTCGAATTGGTTTGTAAGTCGCTATGAAAATATCACAAAGTAGATGTAACAATGTTCCAACTAGAGATATAATTCAAAAAGGATGAACCAGCTGAAGACAATGCAGAGCCAACGATACAACAATATGAACTGACCATACCGTACTAATCGCTGAAGTGCCGACACTAGGCAAGCTTCCCGACAGATGTTTTTGGTGGGGGATGCGCCAATCACAATCACGCAGTTCATTCCGACCGTCGCCGGCAATAAACGAAACCAGGCATGTAGCAAGTGGGGGTTTTGAGGGATAATCTACACCATTCCACATCCAACAAAACTTATTTTGACAAATATAAAGAAATCAATTCTAAGAATTACAAGATACAATACTGGTCTCAGTTATTAAATCGGCGTGTTACTTTTTCAGATTGTGAAATCGTTCTCTGTAGCGTTTCGAGAAATTTACACAAGATCATAAATGTTTTAGACACAAGACGTCTGGTTTTGAACAGTCGACAAGGAATGAAATTGTGGAAAAAGACGTAACATTCGGCTGCCTTTTGTAGACGTGTCATTTTTTTCGTAATTTCTTTGAAGTTAAAATATGAGCTTTTGTACAAACATTGTCAAATAAAATACATAAAAGAAATATTTAACAGTAGAACAAATAATATTTCATATATCAATTTTTGATAGTTGAAAGTTAGTCTCAAAAATTGACGAAATTAAATTGTTCTACTGATTTTCTACGTACATATCTAACAAAATTTGACTTAAAATTATTCTATATTTCGTAAAATTAAATTAATTTTTAAAATTTCAACTTTTAGATTTTGTAAGAAATAAAATAATACTAACAATACAATACCTGATAAATAAAACATACAATATTTCAATATTAGCTGACAATTATAAATATTTTCATTAAAATACGCTATTGTTTCTAAGACAAATTACATTATTTTGCATTAGAAAATTTAAGCGTGAAAAAATAATTTGCATTACATATATAATTATTCATAATTTGAAAGCAGTTTATAAAATTACGTTCATAATATTTTACAGAATGTGTTGTACGCGTTGTGAGAAAATAAAACAGCATTATAGGTTCAACAATTAAATTCCATAAAAAAGTTATTGCATTTTCACAATTTTTTGAAATTATTCATGTAAAAATGATTTATTTTTGTTATATGACTTTTTTATAAAGCTAGATTATTCATTTAATGTATTTTTTTCTCAATATCCATTTAACAAAAAAAATTTCGGCACTTTGATCATTTGGTTATTATTTTCTTATCATATAATTACACACAGACAGATATATTTCTTCTAAGAGTTACATACTTCTTTCATTTTATTTGCAAACATGTATTTTATACATAAAATAATTGCTTTCTAATGAAACGTGCCACATAAATTTAAATTTGAAATCGTGACTTATTATTTAAAAACTTATTTTATTACGTTGTTCAAGATTTTTATTTAATATTATTTTACGTATCTTATACATAATATACACTTCAATATAAAAATAAATAAATTAAGTAAATGATTACTTTCAGATATATTTACATGAGATTTTTGTAAATAAATCTTCAAGTTTTAAAAATAAATTTAATTCTGAATAAGTTCTATTGTATATTCTTTTACAATACTTTTTTAGCAATTAAGTAATATACAATATATACTTAAATATTATCAACTTTCATGTTTTAACACAAAGCAAGATTTTAAATTGAAAAAATGTACATATTTCGTATAAAATCTTTACATTTTATAGAAAAATACATTTTTTCAAAAATATTATTGTCTTTTTTAAATTCATAAAAACTTAAACACTATTATTAAATTCATATAAAATAAATAATACTTAGTTTACAATTTTAGTGCTGAAGTAAATACTTTTCTAATGCTATAAAATACTTGAATCGAAAATTAATTAAATTAACAAATAATTGAATATAGATTCACAAGAATAATTTTCTAGGGTAAAAAGTATACACAATATTTAATATTCAATCAATATTTTATGCAATATCTTTAATATTCATTTGAAAAATACTTCTTACATTCCACTTTTTACATATATACAATTGTTTAATGAAAAAGGTAATTGAAAGTACTGTGACTTTAAAACGAAAATGGAATTTTATGGTTTGCACATTGATGATGACAGTAATATTATTGAACGAATCGCTAAATTAAAACGAACAAATAAGCAATAACAGAACTTTAATAAACAATAATAGAATTTTCTTTGAGAATAGACATTTATTTATAGGAAATATTTTGTTATTACTTCTTATAAATAAATTGCTTAAAATACAAAATCATATTTTAAATAATTAAACTTACCAGTTTATATGGCATTTAATAACTTATAACATTAAACAGTCCGAAAACCTTTATAATAATATTATTTATAAAGAATTGTCTTCAAATATAAAAAATATGAAATATGTTAATGTACATAGACTCGAAACAAAATCATTTAAAATCGACAAATAGTAGTATCGCTAAATGAAAAAAAGAACAATGTTCAATAATTTGTTTTAAAAATAAAATTCACTTAAATGAAAATCAATCAACACAAATATGATTCATTAGTATATAAAAAGCACACAATTGACTGTACAATTATTTTATAGTTGATTTTACCACAGACACTTTTTAACAGTATTTTAAAATAAATTGTAAAAGCATAGAAACGGATACAAAATTCACATAACGATTGGTACTCAGTCATATGTATATCTAAATACATATTCATATAGAATGTACGATGGTTAAAATATACTTGTTTCACAATATTCCCCCAATATAAATTCCAAGTGACCCGCCACTGTGAGCAGACAACATCCGACTGAAATTCATAGCCGTCTGTCGTCTGGGTCCTTCACCTAACAAGTCCTGACCTCCACTCGTCTCGTCTCACTCAGACAACGTCGAACATCGCAAAGCCTCTACTACTTTTGCCAAAATGTACAATGCATTCCAAAAGCATTGACTGCATTCCACAACAACTGTCTTACTCGCACCAATGTTACGCTTATCGGCCGAGCTAATAAAATCGACATGAAATGGAGTATATAGTGAATGCCAGTGAATTTATGTGCATTATTTTTTTTTGTACATATCTCCGAGTTGCATTTTTATGTAAATGGAAGTTCTAGAAGGGCAATGATGACTCAAATTATTATACCTGTTGTGCGATGAAATGGCAGAGATTTTGAATTATTTATTGTCAACTTTAAACAGGTTACCTATTTTCTGTTGACAAATATTCATAAATTTATCTGCACTAATTTATAAATATATATATATATATATATATATATATATATATATACATATATATATATATATATATATATATATATATATATATATATATATATATATATATATCAAAATAACGGCTTTGTAATAACAATAATTTTATTACAAAAACGCATATTTTTGCCTGAGTACAAAATATACATAAATAAATTAAAAAAATCATTTGCTATATCACACTATTTGCAATAACCACTATAAAATAAAATCTAGATACTATTTCACAAATTGTAAATTGTAAATTTTTGTCTCTTTCAATCCCATTCTTAAATATTTATTATATATATATATATATATATATATATATATATATATATATATATATATATATATATATATATATATATATATATATATATATATATATATTGTCTTTATGATAATGTATCTCAACAACAGAATAAATATGTATTAGATAATATAAAAAATTATATTCATTTTACATAAAATGAATTCTCTATCATAGGCTGGCACAAATGAGACTATAGGCTAGTAAATGGTAGTAAGCAAGTAAATGTACATCTAAACCCTTCAGTCTCATTTGGGCCACCTATATTTTGTTACAAAATATACACAATGAATAGAAATTTTCAATAAATAATAAAATGTTTATTATAAAATTATATATACACTGACGCACACAAGTCATAGCACACATGGGTAACATAAGCAATTTATTGATGTAATTCAATGAAGTCGTTAAATTACAAAAAAAATATTTAATTGAAAATAAATATAATGAATATTATATAATAAATAAATATAATGAATATTATATTTATTTTCAATTAAATCATTTTTTTTAATTTAACGACTTCATTGAATTATATCAATAAATTGCTTATGTTACCCATGTGTGCCATGACTTATGTGCTTTAGTGTGTGTATATATGTATATATATATATATATATATATATATATATGTATATATATATATATATATATATATATATATATATATATATATATATATATATATATATATATATATATATATATATCTATTACGATTGTAACAAAATCGAAAAATAGATAAAAATGCTTATTTTTATCAGAAATGTGCGTTTTTATAAAATTAATATACTAAATATTTTAAATTGAAATATTGTTCACAAAAAATAATTAATATGCGTTAAAAATGTCAGTTTTGTAATTTCTTCAATTATAAATTGTTTATAATTAATATTTCTCAAAAAATCGTTTCAATTAACATTACAGTGATTACTTATACATTTTACATAAAGAAATATTGTACCCAAATGTTTTTTATATTCGAATACGATATTTTTTTTAATATAATTGAATCTGTGGACAATATTAGTTTATACAGATAAACATTACATCTATACTATATAAATTTTTATAAATACAGAAACAATTTAAAATAATAACAATTTTTTATAAAAAGGCATGTTTTACAGAACACGTAAATATTAATATATCTATAATATGTACAACAGTACTCAAACAAGTATAAAATATAAATATTTTTTTATAAAAATAATATTTTTATAAATACATTTTCCTCTGTCAGTTTATATGATATGATTTTATTAAATTTATTATGAAATATTTGTACTAAATGCAAATTAGAACTTTTGCGTAATCCATAAATATGTATTATAAATTAAATTGTATATATATATATATATATATATATATATATATATATATATATATATGCATGGGTAATTTTTCAGATTTATATACAAATATTTTCCAAATTTCAAAAATTGTATAAAATAATATTTTTTTTATCATATATATATATAGGATTTTCCAACAATAATGTCAGAACATTAACAGCTGGTGGCAGCCATGTTTGATTTTTTAAACTCATTTTGGCATTTTAACTGAGTATAGTTTGGCAAATTATCATGGAACGTTTGACACTTCAACAACATTTAGAAATTGTAAAAAATTATTATAAAAATCAATGTTCGCTTCGTGAAACTTACGGCCAGCACTAAATAAAGAAAACTGCAGAATCTGGAGTGAAAGCAATCCACAAGTCATTAAACAAAGATTACTGCATCCATAAAAAGTAACTGTCTGGTGTGCGTTACATGCTGGTGATGTCATAGAACCATATTTTTTTTCAAAATAAAGCTGGAGTTCACGTTACGGTAAATGAAGTGCGTTACCGAACATATATAATTCATTAACCATGGTTAATGAATTTTTTATTCAAAAATGATTGGAATCGGTTTACACGATATGTGGTTTTAACAGGACGGTGCTACGTGCCATACATCTACGGAAACAATAGACTTATTGATACAAAAATTTAATGAGTCCATTATTTCACGAAACAGACGCATCAGTTGACCACCAAGATCATGTGATCTAACTCCATTGGATTATTTTCTGTAGAGTTATCGGAAATCATTGGTTTATGCTGATAAACCACAAACAACAGAGGCATTAAAAATAAACACTGAACGTATAATTCATGAAATTGAACCACAATTATGTGAAAAAGTGAAGAAAAATTGGACTAAACGAATGCACTATGTCAAGCGCAGTCGTAGTAACCATATGAATGAAATTGTGTTCCATCATTAATGCCATAGAATATGCTTAAAAATAAATTACTAATTAATTAAATACTTTTTGTTTTATTTCCATTTAAACTCCTGAAGCGCTTATTGAAAAACCCTTCCTCCCTCTCTATGTACGTGTGTGTGTATTTATAAATATATATATAAATATATATATAAATATATATATATATATATATATATATATATATATATATATATATATATAAAACGAACACATATGCACATTTTATATTTTTTAGGCCTAATTTAATGGTTATATAGTAATATGCACAAGGATTTTTTTTCACTTAAAAATAACTCTTTTTATTCGGATGATAAAAACGTAAATCTATTTTATGTTGTAATAAAATATACAATAAAATAATATATTAACTCGTTCGCTACCAGTGCTTCAGGAGAAAAACCGCCACCACAGCCCAGACGTTTCACAATCCGTCACAGATCCGACACACATTTGTGACGCTGGGCTGAGGTAAGAAAATCGAGTCGTCACACATGTGTGACGCTGGTAGCGAACGAGTTAATATTATCATATTTTAAGCCATTTTTCTATTTTTTTTTTTTTACAAAAAACGTATTCTAAATATAAATTTGACTGCAAAATTTACGTTTAAAATTAAACTCTTTTTAATTAATATATGGTCATAATAAATTAATTATGAAATTATGAACTCTGCCTCTTCTGAATATATTTATATACAAAATAGTCAACTATTTAGCCTGTTCAAACTATTATTCATGCCTACAGTATTCACGGCATATTACTGCTCGTCTCACACCCTCTTGCCGTCAAAATCCCCCACATAAAAAAATATTTTAACGAAACGAGGGTGTGAGACAAGCAGGTAATACGCCGTGAATACTGTATGCAGGCATACTAGCCAATTTAAACTAAGATCTACAACAACAATTAGGTCATTATTTAGAGTTCAGTTTGTTTATATTATGTTATCAAAATTGGGTTACAAATATTTTGATGATATGTCAAAGTCAATAAACATTTTGAAAACAATTACATTTTAGTACTGTGAATAAATAAATTTCAATGAATGAATCAGTCTGTCAAATACAATAAATATTTTATTAAAGTGTTCAATACTAGTTAATGTATAATAAAAATTATTCAATACTTTCATGAGAAAAGTTTTAAGATATGCAATGTAATGAATAATTTGTAAAATATTTCTATAAACTATAAATGTAGTTTGTATTAATTTTCTATTACAAATATAAATTAATTGGTAACTGTAATAAAATTATACATTACAAGAAATCTTATTAATAAAAAAAACTATTTTGTTTGGCTGAATGAAATGAAATATAATAATCATAAATTACAATGATAAGAGTAATTTTTATAAAAAATTTTGTTCAACCAAAACATATAATACAGACAATGAATAATATTTAATTGTTAAAGAAAATGAATATGCTCAAGTAGTTAGTACTGACCTAACAAAACAATTATATTTATTACATTAACAATAAATATTTTTAGTTGTGGACTTCCCAAATGTGGTACAATAAGAAGTTGTAATTACGTACATATGCAATTAAAATTTGACGGCTTGTATTTATAATAATTTTGTGTAAATTAAAATAATAAATACTGTAATGTAATAATAAGTGGATTTACCAAAAATACGTACGTTAAATATGTAAATATAATATTAAAAACTAATTTTCATGGTTAGTTTTATAATGATGTATAAAAATATAAAAATAAGAATTAAAAATAATACTCAATATTTTTCTGTTTTTTTTTTTTTGTCTAAAAAAGTAATTTACATCTGATTGTTGTTTAATACGTATTATTTATATATATATATATATATATATATATACATACGAGGGTCGTTTGATAAGTAAGGTAAAAAGGTAAGAAAACTAAATTGAAAAATGTAATTAAATTAATTAATTAACAAAATTAAACAATAAATAAATTTATCATACTTATCAAATGACCCTCGTATATGATCATCCCAATCTGATGCCTAGATTTGTGTTTTATTAAAAAGAAATATGTGTAGAGTGCTATATAGGGAAACATGTGTATTGTTTCTTTTTAATAAAACACAAATCTAGGCGTCAGATTTGGATGACCCTATATATATATTGTATATATATAGGGTTTTCCAATAAACATTTCAGAAATTTAAATGAAATTAAAACAGAAAGTAGTTAATTAGATATTTATTTATTTTATTTCTCAGCATATTCTATGGCGGTGGTGTGCAACCTTTTTACACTTCCGACCCCCATACTCAGACTGAAATTTTACGCGACCCATTTTTTGTTATTACAATCCTATTGTAAGCATATAAGGATAGTAATAAAAACATGAGAATTTCTCAAAATTTTCACGACCCCCAACAATTTTTCTGTGACCCCTTAAGATTGCGCACCACTGTTTTATGACATTTATGATGAAACACAATTTCACTCATATGACTACCACGACTTCGTTTGACATAGTGCGTTTTTAGTCATTTTCACATAATTGTGGTCCAATTTCATGAATTACATGTTCAGCGCTTATTTTTAATATTTCTGTTGTTTGTGGTTTATCAGCATAAACCAATGATTTAATATACTCCACAGAAAATAATTCAATGGAGTTAGATCACATAACCTTGGTGGCCAATTGATGGGTCCATTTTGTGAAATAATGGACTAATTATTTCACAAAATTTAACTTTTTTTTCAATAAGTCTATTGAAGTTTTTACAATTTCTAAGCGTTGCTGAAGTGTTGAACATTTCATAGTAATTTGCCAATCTATACTAAGTCGAAATGTTAAAATAAGCTTAAAAAAATTCAAACATGTATGCCACCAGCTGTCAAAATTCTGACATTCTTATTGGAAAACCTATATATATATACATATATATGTATGTATGTCGTTTTTTTTATCATTAATATATATTCGTATACATAAACATAATTCCTGTTATTAAAAAATATCATATTTTACTATAATTGAGGAAAGTTAAAATATAAATAAAAATCGATTAATGAAATGTGTGTTGTTGTTTATGCGATATTATAAAAGTACAAAGATAATTAATAAAAATTAATATAAAAATATATGCAATAAAAGATAACACCGATTACTTTTTCTTGCCTTTTGTGTTACTTCCTTTTCAAGAGTTGTATATATTGTGTTGTAGCTGATGTTTTTCTTCCTTGTTGATTTATAAATTACTGTTTGTCTTTACAGTGTAACACTAGATTATAAAACCTTTATTTCTTAATTATTGTTTAACAATATTATTTTTGTATTACATCAATATTTCTGTATACAAAATGAATGAATTTTATTAGTCAATAAAATTATAATTATATTCGTGTATATACATACGAGAGTCGCTTGATAAGTATGATAAATTTATTTATTGTTTTATTTAATTAATTAAATTAAATTTTTCAATTTAGTTTTTCTTACTTTTTTACCATACTTATCAAACGACCCTCGTGTATATAGTACAATTAATACATACATTATTATACAGATCAAGTTGTACAAACAATAATAGTACACAAATTAGTATAATTATTAATATTTTTGATTGAATATTAAGGACAACATAAATTAGTAGATCAAATTTAAATGATACAATAGTCTAAAATGCCTCTAATTACTTCATTAGTTCTATACAAATACATATACAAACACATATGCAATTTAACATTTTTAAATTAAAGTCAATGCAATACAAGTAAAAAATTCTAAGTTTGTCTTTCTTAGATTAAGACATTACATTTGTTGAGTTTATTTATATTTTTAATTACATTTATATATATATATATATATATATATATATATATATATATATATATATATATATATATATAGTTACTAAATGAAAAATATATAAAATAAACAACGTTAAAAAATATAAATCTCTTTTATAATAGTTAAAACACAATGAAGATACATAATTACTCTTAGTTTGTACATTTATGTAGTTAAAACCTCATTAAAAAATTATTTTTATATGAATTATTAATAAATAAATTGTAATCACACTAATATGAAGCATCATAATATTATTGTAAAATGAAATACGTCGAATTAAAATTGTCAATGTTATCTTATAAGTACATATTGCTAAACTTTAATAAAAAATATAGTAATAAATATTCTCAGTAATTCATTATTTCTGAGTATTTATTATCTATGTTAAAAGGTATCTTTTTTAAATGATTTTCGTAAGAATCCGTACTTAAAATGTCTATATTACCACCAATTGTCTGAATGATCATTTCTACATTTCTACATTACTATTTTAATTATCATTTTTTTAAATGATATACAAAAAGTGGTCATTAAAATTTGATAAATTATTATAAATATTTATTTCTTTATCATAATTTCAAACATTATTAATAAAAATCAAACTTATGTTTGTTTGTCTAAATTTGTGTAGAAACATAGTGACAAACTTTTTAACCTTCTTTTCATGCCATATCATAAATATCAGTGACCAGTATTAATGACTGTTATTAAACTGTTCATTAGAAATATGATAAAGGGTAGAACAGAAGAAGCGTTGTTTCTAAAATGTGGTTATTAAACAAACACTCATTCTATTTTTTAATTATATAATTAAATAATTAACGTTTTTAAAAATACCTATTTATTTTGTCCAAATAAAACAAATACAATAAAATATCAATCTTGTAAATTTATCGATTTCATATTAAAGACATGTCTATTTGATTTAATTAAATTAATTATAATAAAAAAAACTTACAGTAAGAATGACGTAGACCTATTGACGTTATCTTGTATTTTGGATTAGTGAAGCCATTGTGATTCTGTAAAGAAAAAGAAAACATATTAATAAAGGTTATTTTCAAGAAAATTTAAAGAAATGAGTTCAATATTGAATTATTAAACTTTTACTTGTAAACAATTCATTATACGAGATATTTTTTTCAAAATAGAATGTAATAATTTGATATTTTATAAATTAGTTATATTTAAGTATAAGTTTTATACTATTTATAATAAGAAATAAGATATATCTAACAACTAACATTTATAAATTTATGGTGCATTGTAAAAAAATATAATTATAAAACTGTTTGTTAACGAAAAATGAAATAGATTTTTAAATAGTTCTATTACTAAATATAAAGATATATTTTTAGAAATAAAAGAAATATTAAAAAAATAACAACGCACAAAGCATGAATTATATATACATGTATTTATATGTATACACAGATTTTTCCATCTTGTGACTCATGTAGTTTACCAGTGAATAACACAAGACCAGTTATGATTAAAAAGAGAAATAAAATTACATGTAAATGGAAGAAAATAATTTTGCCTATACGGAAAACTAATATGTAATTATTTTCGTATAATTCGTGTATGTCTATATAAATTTATATATATATATATATATATATATATATATATATATATATTTTTGAAATTAAATAAAAAAATAAAATATAGCTTTCTATAAATTAAATGAAATTTGTAAGTACTTAATAAATTGGATAAAAAAAATCAATATTAATTTATTTTATTTAATTAGAGAAATAATCAAAAATCCACATTTTGTAGAGTATTAAATACACTATTATAAATAAAACTATATGCATTTCATAAAATTGATATATATATATATATATATATATATTAAGTTAGTATTGAAATTGTGGTGAAATGTGGTTTATAATTTAAAAAAAATTAAAACAAGGACACCTACTTTCATTTAAAAGCAAAGTATGTAAAATTGTCTTTTTCTAATGAATAATTTTCTCTGTTAATAATGTTATCAGAGGCGGATGAATATGACGTCAATAAGTTTGTTGGAATTACTTGTTATTTGAAACGATTCACAAAAGAATTTCTTTTTCATAGGATATTTTATCTGATTGAGAAAAGAAGAACGTATGTTAATATAAACTTACAGGTATGAAACTAATATGTAGTCAAGATTTTACTGTTTGAATGGTTTTATCGGTTAGAATCATATTTTCTGTATTTATATTTCATGATGTTTTAATCGAAACCACAACTGCTTGACATATAGTCTGATTTAATAAAATTCGAAGAATAGTTACATGCATAAATACCTAGAAATATAAGTTCGACGACCGTTCAAATAAAATTGGACGATTTTTTTAGTTTTTCTATCCTTAAATAATATTTATTAGTTGTCCGAAAAAGCTGAATATTTAAATCTACACATTTATTTTAAATTGTTACTTTATTAGAAATTCACATTTTCTAAAAAAAATAAATAATTATTCGTTTACTAACCATCATTATTAATGATGTTGCTATGTAGTAAGTAAATATAATCATTAACACTCTATAAACTAGTTGTAAAAAAATAATCGTGACATTTATCCGTAAAAAATAATTTATACATCTATTATAAGTGTATATTTTCTCTATAAACAAAAAAACGTTTTTTATATACTTTGTCAATCAATTTAAATATAAATCTATTCTGAATTATTCATTTTAAAACTAATTAATTTATATGCACAGACTAACATATATATATATATATATATATATATATATATATATATATATAATTAAAATTATTTTCTATTTTAAAAACCACATATTTTTTTAAATATAAACGAAATACAAAATGTGCTATAAAATATATGTATGGAGTATTTTTTAAAAGTATAAAAATTTTATATGATTTTTTTATGATAATTATATAAAATACAATTTAAATAGATAAATTTTGTATTCTTATAACCTTCGAAATATAAAAACTAAAATATTTATGCTAAAAATGCACCAACTAAAAACCAGTATGTAAACCACAAAAATAACCACAATTCCATTCATATCTGCTTCTATATGTTTGTGTGTGTGTGTATGCATGCATGTATATATATCTGTGTATGTCCACATAGTTAAAAAAAATATGATTAGAAAGTAGTGGAGTATTAAATTATTATAGATGAAAGAATATAAAAATATTAATAAAACCTTAATATACTGTTGTTACATTTAGATAATCTGATGTGTGTGTGTATGTATGTATATATATATATAGGGTTACAATTTTTTTCAATAAAATATTTAATAAATAATAATTAATTTGTATCGATAAGTGACAACAGGATCCATTTTTCTAGAAATCAAATATTACTCGTTTAAGTGATGTAAGCATATTTATAACAGCATATTTATATAACAAATACATTTTTAAAATTATTAAAATAGAGATTTCAAAGTTCTGAAAGTAATATTTTATGCGATAAAAGTATGTTTTTAAAAATTATCGGCTGACAAAAATATTAATTTTATTTACATTGTCGCACATAAGTCATGGCAAAATATTTAATTGAAAATAAATATAATATTCATTAAATTTATTCATTATATAATATTCATAATATAATATATAATATTCGTTTATTTATTTTCAATTAAATATATATTTTTTAATTTAACGACTTCATTGAATTATATAAATAAATTTCTTATGTTACCCATGTGAGCCATGACTTATGAGCGTCAGTGTATATATAGGGTCAATCAAATGTGACGCCTAGATTTGTGTTTTATTAAAAAGAGGGAAAAGAAATTATACACATGTTTCTTTTTAATAAAACACGAATCTAGGCGTCACATCTGGATGACCCCCCCCCCTTACTACATATATATATATATATATATATATATATATATATATATATATAATACATACACAGTATTTTAATCCTCTGTGGACATCCAGTGTATATAAATACCAATTCTGACATAGATTTGAACACTTACATGAAATAAACTATCAATAATATTTTTTTCTGTCATACGTTTTATTTTTACATATAAACGTCTATAGTTTGTACAACGGTAGTAGAATAAAAAAATAGCAGTCGAACATTTCATACAAGTGTACTCAGACACCCACCACATGAAACTATATTTAAAAAGTTAAAATATTTCAAGCATTCATAACAAGTTGAGCTTTGAAACAAATTCTAAGAATATGTAATTGTTTCACATTCTTTATCAAAGTCCAGAAAAATACACTCGTTTACAAATTATTACGATGAAAGTGAAATTAATCTAATGAACGCAGTGAATATTATTAAACAATAACAAATATTTTCACATATTTCTTATATGGCTGTACATTGTTCATGTTTATTAAGTTTGTCAAATATTTAGACTCTGAATATAATTGTACATATTTTTCAATAGATTCAATACAAGATAACAATGTTATTGTGATATTTAATTAAACATAAAGCAAATGTACATACAAATATTTATTTCTATATTATTGTTTATTTCAATGTGAACTTATTTGTTGTATGTCCCACTCTTTTCTCTATACATGTATTGATTTAATAAAAGAATGAAATTATTTAACGGAGCTACTACTATTGTATTGTATGTATGTAGGTATTTGCATATATATATATATATATATATATATATATATATATATATATATATATATATATATATATATATATATATATATATATATCATTACATTCAAGATTACATTCAAGAATATTAAACTATTAAATATTAGCTATTTCTATGTATTTAATGTAAAATTTAAGATTATCTTTTTTAATTAACACAAAAATACATATTTTTGTTTCTTGAAATATACTTTCTGTTTTGGTAAGATTTTTAGTATTTTAAAATAATTTATTGAAATGATCAGAATTCAAATTATATACATATACAATATATATATATATATATATATATATATATATATATATATATATATATATTTATATAATAGTTCAATCGCAAAATTAATGTCATTAATACAACGCTACTCCGAATGTGAACGATTACCCACGAAGATTAACGATTACAATTGCAGAGTGATGTGAAAATTTCGTTTCCGAACTTTCCCTAGAATTATCGAAATAAAACTTTTATGACATATTACAATTAACAAAAAATGGAAAAAGAAAGATTTTCAGGCAAACTCTTCGGATAAAACAAATTTTAATCGTATTAGATTTGAATATATATCAGACCACCAATATACAATAAACATTTTACAATACAATATACATCGTCTACACAGAAGCATTAACATATGTAGCTTTCTAAATGTTTTATTTTTTATAACTTATTTACATTGCTAAACAGAAGCAACTTTGGGGGTCGACGAGTGAAGTGAGTAGGGGACGGAACCCCCTAGTGTGTGTGTGTGTATGTACGTACATATGTATATATATATATATATATATATATATATATATATATATATAATTGTTTTCATAAATTTGAAAGATTTCAGTGTAATATCAACAGAATTATTGTTTTACTTTAGAGTATCTTAAATAGAAAATATTTATAATTGTATCTGAATATCATGTAACAGACTATATTTACTTAAAATATAAAAATGCAGAAAAATATCCTAATTTGTAAACATACAAACTGCCTTTTTTGTAAAAATGCATTGTTTTTTAAAAATAACATATAAGTGAGAAATTTTATGTACAAATACTATATAATGTAATTGTTAATATTTAATACAATATGAACCAGATTAACTTAGCAATATATATATTTGTAATATTTATAAAATAGTATCATATTACTGTTTCATTCGAAAGTTATGTCTTTTTATTCGCTGAAAATATAATGACATTGTTAAAGGAAAAATGAAATAAGTTCAATATTTCCTTTTCTGCTTATATATATATATATATATATATATATATATATATATATATATATATATATGTATATATATATGTATATATATATATGTATATATATATGTAGGAAAATCCAAATGTGATGTCTAGATGTGTTTTATTAAAAAGAAACATGTGTATAAGGTGGTGTATAGGGAATTATGTATGTGTATAGTGTTTTCTTTTTAATTTCTTTTTAATAAAACACAAATTAAGATGTCATATTTGGATGACCTATATATATACATATATAATGTGTATATAAAAAATATATTTTTAAATAGTGTAAAGTATTTTTATATGATAAATTGTGAATAAATTGACAATAGCGTAGTGCACGCACGGCAACAAAATAATTTTTATCATACAACAAGGAAATCTGGCGACCTTGGAATGGACTTTGCAATGACAGAGTCCGGTTTACAAAGTAACAAAAAATAAACCTCATCCGATAACCTTGTGTTAAACGACAATGCATGCAAGACAAAGAACAATTTATAGTTCAAGTAAAAATTAACAACTAAGTTTTATTTATATTCCAGGATTGTAATACGTTCAATACATAATTTAACTTCGTACTATCTGAATTTTTAATAATCGACGACTAGACAACAAGATTCATTAACCGCATATTCGGTTTTATAAACTAATTACTTTACGGCATGAACCTATAAAATAATTATATCTTAAATATTTAATACGTCTAACATGTGTAATATATATATATATATATATATATATATATATATATATATATATATATTGATTTATAAATATATTGATATAAGTAAATAGAACAAAGGCACACAAATATGAAAACATCTTAACTAAATTGAAATTGTTCCAATAGTTACTACGCGTGTGGTGTTTGGCTAAACTGAAACAATTATAATAAAACGCAATAGAATAAACTGATTACTCATGAAGGTTAAAATGCTGTTTTTACTGTTTCTCACTAGCGAATTACTCTTTCTTTAAACAAAGAAATTCTTAATATAGTTAAATGTGTGCTTATACTAAAAATAACCGACTTTTAAAACATAAATGAACACTCATCCATAAATTGCACATTGTGTTAGGTTCTTTGTAATGAGTCAATGATAGATAACATATTTTTTTATACATTATTTCAGCTATGAATGAGATGCTGTCGTATATCATTAGGTTTTTTTTTGTTGCTATAGTTGTCAAATTACTGATTAGATTACATTTTTATAAAACACAAATTTATGATTGAACATAAAATAATTCTGGGTTAACTGTGTTCGTTAGCAAACTTTTTTATTATAATCATTTTTATAAACTACACACACACACACACACACACATATATATATATATATATATATATATGTGTGTGTGTGTGTGTATATGTATGTATATACCTCAAATACTATATACTCAAAATGTAATTTAAGACAATTCATAAAATTATTTTTTTTATTCGATAATCATACATTGACTAGCTGATACCTTGGATATGAAGGTTTTTCATTAGACAGACATCAGTTTTTACATTAATCTATATCTATAGATTTTCGTTATGTACACAAACGTACACACATGCATACAAACATATGTATATATGTTTTAATGAATGAAAATGTAATATATTATTACTTCTTTTTTATGAACATATTTTATTCATTTACGGAAGTTATTTAATAAATAAGCAATTAATAATTCACTGATTGTTTACTTAATTGCTTACAGATTGACTTAATAAAAGATTATTGATATAATGAATTATTATAATTATTAGTTTAAAGTAAATTATGATTTAGTAAAGATTATAATCCGGTTTTAATTTTGTAATACTTTTTATTTATAGAAAAAAATGTGTGTAAATTTTGTTTTTCACTACCCTTTTTTAACATCATACCTTAATAGATTATTTTGTTTGTAAATAATATAAGGAAAGGATATAAATATTCCAAAATATAAATTTATGTCTACATCAATCTGTTCATTATTTTGAATTTATAAATGTATTCATTTCAATATCAAACTTTATATCCATTTATAAAAAAAGAATAATAATAAAGGACATAGAAAAAGTCACGAAATGAATACATTTTTACTAAAACCCACGGTTAAATTAATGTATTTTCTTATTTCTTTGAAAAGATAATATAGGTTGAAGTAAATCAATCTCAATACATCACAGTTCACTATACTCGCCGTCTGACTAACCACTAAACTGAAAATTGTAAACGGTGAATTCGTTTTTATCCTACATATGAAAATAATTGATATAACGCTATAGGCTTGTAGCTAAATTTAATTAAAATATAAGTAATATTTAAAAAAAACATTACTTTTATTTTAATGTATAGAATTATAAAGTATAGAAATAATTAGTTAAAAAAATTTGAATAATGTTAATAAATTCGTATAACGAAGAGTATTTTTAAAATTGTAATATAATGTGAACATGAAAAGATAATAAACCTTTAAATAAAATAAACATTGCGATTTACTTGATTATTTAAATAATTTTATATATGTATAATGAATTAATTTGACTATAAATAATTGTTTTCATTGTACCTTAATAAACTAATTAAGAATTCATACAATTTAATAAAAATTAAGATATGTTTAAATTTAAATATAAATATTAAAAATCAACAGACTATTACTGAAGTGTATATGATTAATTTTATATTAATGACTTAATTTTTATATTATTATTGTAAATTATTTTTCTATGAAAAACAGAAAAGAAATATATATATTTTAAGAATATGACTTTATATATATATATATATATATATATATATATATATATATATATATATATATGTATGTATGTATATGTGTGTGTATACTTTTATGGCAAAATATAATTATTAATATAAAATAATTATCAAAATGTGTTATTATGTCCACTGAACATTAAATCTGCTATCTTTAACAAAATTCAATTTGAATGATGAAATACACTCTTTCTTCTTTTTTGCACAAGATGTTAACAGTTATTAAATATAAATTAGTGGAATTATAAAAAATTACTCAAATGAATGTTCATATAATAGTATTTTCAAACAATGAATATTATTAACAATGTCGTAAACCTGTACTTGATATTTCCTGTTACAATAATATTATTTATATTATTTTGGTAGGATATATATATATATATATATGTTTAACATTATAATACTCAGATAAAGACAATTTATAAATGTATACCATTTGCAGGGTTACTTCTAGTTATTTATAACCACAACGATACGAATGGTTTGATATGCTTCGAGGATGTGAAAAAAAACATATCACAACCATCTTCACTTCCGTCGGTGTTGCTCTGTCCTGTCTGAATATAATATGTTCGATGTGAAATGGTGTCTGGTGTGCATAAAATTTACATTTCGTAGAAGTAGAAGTGTAAATGTATGTGTGTGTGTATGTTTTTTTAATTAGATTTAAACACATTTTGGGATGACATTGCAGTTTTAGTGTGCAATGAACCGCCTCCTCGTATACAATCTTATTTTATATTTATGTGTGCAAGTACATTTTTAACAAAACGAAAAAAATATTAATATCTTATTTATGTAACATCATTCAGGGAAAAACTATTTAGATTAAATATATGTCTGATTACCTTTTTTTACGCAAAGAATATTTATATATATATATATATATATATATATATATATATATATATATAAATATGTATGTATGTATGTATATGTGTGAGTGTGAAGGAAATAAACCCTAATAATAAAATTAATTCTCACCAACCTACCTGGTCAGAGTGGTGAGTATGGCCAAGTACAGTGAATGGTAAAATTCAATGATGTTTCGCTCAGCAGAGCTAATACGATATATATATATATATATATATATATATATATATATATATATATATATATATATATATATATATATATAGACACAAAATTAGGAAACACATTGTATTTAAGGCAGTTAATAATCAATCAATTTTTAATTTAGTAATTAATATCATATAAATTCATAAATTTAAATTGGCACATAGATATATATATATATATATATATATATATATATATATATATATATATACATACATACACAAACACACACGTGTATTATGTTAGGACAATGTTTAAAGGTTATTTTAACATTTAAAACACTGTATTCACATCTAGATCATGGTCATTTTGTGATATATTTTTTGCTATAAACATAATGTGCAAAATTATTATAAAAATCAATTACTTAGTCTGGTTAGAACTATTTTGGAAGGTAATACACATATAAATACATACGTGTATATATATATATATATATATATATATATATATATATATATATATATATATATATATATATATATATATATATATAATAATATATTTATATATGAATAATACTTTTACTATTTACTATTTCAGAGATATTATAAATTATAAAATGTTTCTCTACATACATCATAATTATTTGATTATTTTGTTCAAAAATATATATAATTTAAAAATATACGCAAGGAAGGTTATATATATATATATATATATATATATATATATATATATATATATATATATAAGTATAGTTTTATCGTGAATGCGATCGTTAAAAGAATGTACAGACTTTTATTGATTTATAATGAATAAATAACTGCAGTATTGGGGGATTCTTTTGAATTATACAAACGAAAAGTATTTTTAGAAGTATTCTATTCTTGTAATGAAGTTTTTCAACTCATAACAGTTTTGTGAAATATTTTTTCAGAACTGAAATATTAATTTAATATAAATAATAACAATAATAATAAAAATATTGATTTAATTTAAATAAATTACATAATTATATATTACAATGTCTATATATATATATATATATATATATATATATATATATATATATATATATATATATATATATATATATTCCTAACCAGCGTGGTATGATGGTTTTTAATAATAAAAATTATGATGAATAAAATAGTATTTCATAATAACATTTACATATAATATATTGTTTAAAAATGAAGCCAGTCAATTGAATGTAATATGCAATGATATTCCATAAGTTAAAATCAAACACTATCGAATTTACAAGTCATTTGATTCTTGCCAATCGTTTCCGATTTACACTTTCCGCAGGATGTTACAGGTAGTCGGTATATGAATAAAAAAATATAAGGATATTGTAACATTGACACTATTTAAATACTATTGTTAATGTTAGCCTTCTGACAAATATTGACTCATGTTCAATGTTACTGAAAAAGAATATAGAAGTATAAATATTCATCAAATATATATATATATATATATATATATATATATATATATATATATATATAATATATCTGGAAAGAGAGAGAGAAAAAATTGTGTTATAATAAAGACTTTAATAAAAAAAATTAACATGAAGTTCATCCTGTCAAATAAAAATAATTTATTTCCATATCAGAACAAAACAAGTTATTTTATACTGCATCATTCTTTTTTATTTTATATATATTTTTTTACCGAGTTAAAAGACGTTCACTACAATATTCATAAGTGAATGTGGTTCAGTGAACAAATGCATTTAATAATTTTCATATTTTTAATGTAGTTAAAAAAAGACTTTTGACATGTATAAAAATTATGTTGTCAGTAACTTATTTAATGCTATTCATAATTAAATACAATTTTCTTTGAAATTACACATTATATATATATATATATATATATATATATATATATATATATATGAATTTTAGTCATTGCACAGAATTATTTTTATAAATCAAATCACTGTTATTTATCTGACATCATAAACGCTGAATTATGCCAATTGAAAAAATAGAAATGAAATTATTTTTTGGAAAGATACTTGTAGTACAAGTACAGAGTACAAATATAACAAATAAAATATCCAATTTGGTTCGTATATATTATAACTTTCATTTAAAAAATATATCTACAACTTTAATCGAAACGGAACTGTAACGCCTATTTGAAATAATTATCAGAGTACATTGATCTTTTACATTTAACCGTTTCTGGTGTTATTTTTTAAAATAGAATATTACCGATATTTTCAGTGTAAATGTTAATTTGTAGACTAGTCAGCTGGAATCCGATGAATTCCTAGCACATTATATGATTATAA
The DNA here is from genome assembly GCA_029203775.1 of Neoneuromus ignobilis. NCBI lineage: Eukaryota > Metazoa > Arthropoda > Insecta > Megaloptera > Corydalidae > Neoneuromus > Neoneuromus ignobilis. The sequence continues at coordinate 22,051,500 of CP092090.1, read as the reverse complement.
CATGAAAATGACGCACCCACTTGTGATTCAAAATATGGAAAAATATGTAATGTGCTACGAACTAAATGTCAGAAAGATATAGCTTACTTGTACATAGAATGAAATTTCAGTAAAAAGGTTAAAGATATAGAAATAACGTGATTTGAATTGATTTTCTTAAAATATATATTAAAATCATTTTTATCCTCACGTTCGATTTAATTGTTTATTTAAAAATATGCATTGATTTCAAACACTGATAACAGTACTCGTAAATACAAGATAATAAAATACTTGGATTTTTTTTACTTATATTCTGATCTGATAAACGTTAACACAATGGTAAACAGAAAATATATATTAATAATCTTCATTCTTTTCTTTTTTGATTAACTAATCGAAACGAAATTATTTCTAATTAAAATTATTTTAATGAAATAATATTAAGAAACCATTCACGGTGCAAAAATATTAAAATATTTTTTTATAAGACAGGTATGGCGTTTCTGAGTCATTACGTTAATGTAAATATATATTTTTCAGTTATAAAACGATACTACGCAATTTACTTTTTTAATTTTTTGAATATACGTCGTAATAAATCAGTTTATTTTTTCACACATAATTAACATTTATTATTTATTCAGTTGAATAACATTAATGAAAATGTTCGATATATAAATATTTGATATCATTTTTAATTCGCCTTTAAATAATCGATATATTTTTGTCACTGTATTTTTACACACACACACACACACATATATATATACATTATTAAAATAATATTACAAAATTGTTATTTTTTATTCAAGTGTAAGATTTACGTCCATTGAGAGAATTTATATTTTCTCTTAACATTAATTTAATTCGTTATACTATAGAATAAAATATTTAAATATAAATCAATATTTAAATTCTTAATGTACACTAATCTTTAAATTACAGCAATATTTCTTAGTTTGTTATATTTTATTGAAAATATTTTCAATGGTATATTAATAAAGTCTAAATTTTACAGATTCAAGATAAATATTTCAACATTAAAATTTGTTTTCAATTTTCAAAAATAAAATATTCATATTTTTTAAAAAATACATTCTCGATCAAAAATGATTAACAATTTTTTTAATTTACATTTCTTATTCATTTTTATTTATTTAGTAAATTGATGTGTGTATTTGCTTTTCGTAAGAATAACGTAATACTTATTCTTACTTTAATGTACTGACGATAAATTATGACGTTGTTAATCTTCTTTCAAAAGTTTCTATTTTTAGGCCGCGAGTTCAAACCTCATGCTTCGTTGATTGTATTTATTATCTGAGTATTTCAGTTCTGTAATTTATTGACGTAATTGCAAATGAAAAACTAACAATACCAATATAATAAAAGTATGTTAAAAATAGAAAATTAACTGAACATGAGTAAAAAAAAAACGAAATGAAGATAAAAGATACTGTTAAAAATTGTTCAAATGAACTTAAAGTTCATCAGTATTATGAAGTTATTAAGTAGTCATAAAATTAGATATTAACATATGTGCATGTATGTATACACACACACACACACACACACACACACACACACACACACACACATATATATATATATATATATATATATATATATATATATATATATATATATATATATGAATAGGGAATAAAGTACTTAGTATTATTTAATTTTATAAATGGAATTCTTTTAAAATACTTATTTTTAAAAATAAATTATATTTTATTATTTTAAAAATGTGATATACTCACAGAGTGACATTAAAGGAATTTATGGAATAAAATGTTTGAGATTGATTTTTCGTCAAACATAAGATCGTTCTAAATATTATAATATTATTTTATTGTTAATATTTTACATTTCAAAACAATTCTATTTTTTCCAAGATTTTGAATATATCTTTTAAATATACTAAAACATTTGGACTGTAAACTTGAAATAAGTAATTCTATTTACTTATTGCCAGAATTTTATACATTAAGACGTAATAAATCTAATATAGGATTATGAACATTGTTTTATTATTCTTTTTTAAAGAAAAAATAATGAAAATATTTATACGAAAATAATTAAGTATTCGACGATATATATATATATATATATATATATATATATATATATATATATATATATATATATATATATATATATATGCGTGTGTGTTGACAGTGAAAATATATATGTCTTCTTTTTCATTTCATTGATAAAATATGTCATATTCATTCGTGTATAAGATACAGATGAATAACTTGTATCCTGATTTAAAATGGATGCCTGATTAAAAATAGAAATAGCCGCGAGTTTAATTGAACTCATAGTGTTATTTTGTATATACGCGTGTGTGTATTTTTTCTCTCTAAAGAATTTCATTAAAAGTAGCGATCCATTTAACTGGATTGGAACGGGCGAGAGAATTCATCATGTTAGTGGTGCGATACCGATTCAACCCACCGTCGTTTCGCGTAAATAACGTGCGTGGGAAAGGACAACGCGCTGTGTCCGTACACGCCAATCGTTGTTTTGACAGCTACGCCTTGTCTTAAAGTCAGCTGATGACGTAGTTTTTATCTTTATTTTATGAATTGACGAGTACCTATATTTAGATATGGTATACTCCTTGTGGGCTAACATCTTGTCTATATGTGGAGATGACTTCTCTCAACCAGCTGGTTTGATCGAACGAACAGACAATGTAACAAAACGTCATTAACGTATAGGTAGTGTTAACATTAATGTATAAAGGATCTTAAACTATGTTATTGATATTTTTGCAGACTTTCCTTTCTTTACTCTTGATATCATATTAAAACAAATATAATTACCATGATGTCAGTTTATTATTTATACATAATTGATTGATTATTCGGAGAAAAAAAATATATTTTGGATATGTTTTTAATATAAGATATTTGTTTTAGTTTATTTATTGACATCCATCTTTTCATCCATCCATATATATATATATATATATATATATATATATATATATATATATATATATATATATATATATATATATATATGTATATATATATATATATAGATAGATAACGAAAATAATATGAAAGAACAATCATAAACTACACATAAACTCGGCAAAAAGCCAAAAAAAGATATTAATAGATAAAGAACACAATTTCACCTTTTTAATAAAAGAATTATTTCACTAGAAAATGTAGTAAGTGATATATGATCATAAAATCCAGTAATAAAATCATATGACATCATTTGACTTCCATAATATTTCAATAATAATTATAATATTGAGCATTTATTTATACAAGAATATAAAGAATATATGAACGAAAAATAATCTAACATATATATACATATATATATATATATATATATATATATATATATATATATATATATATATATATATATATATATATATATATATATATATATACATATATATATATGGTCATCCAAATGAGATTGAAGGATTTAGACACATATTTATATATTAAATCCTTCAGTTTCATTTGAGCTACCTTATATATATATATATATATATATATATATATATATATATATATATATATAAATGTGTGTGTGTGTGTGTGTGTGTGTGTGTGTGTGTATAGATGACAAAATACATATATTTTTTCTGTACATAAAACTTTTTCTTAAATTTTATTATATCGTATTATTACATACCATCTAACCTTTTCTGAGCATTCATGTTTCCCAATCTCGTAAAAAAATACATTAACCTAATTCAGAGCAAATAACAGTTGCAACATTGATTAACCTGTCATCTTATATGACAAATTACGTTTACCGTTTATATACTAGTCCTAAGTATCCAGTAGTATCGTATCAGAAAATGGATTATTTTTATCAAAGTATATATATATATATATATATATATATATATATATATATATATATATATATAAACTATATAAATTTTATATGTTATAGATGAATAAACTTTTACATATATTATAAATATTCTACAAAGGTGAAATAACTCAGAATACAAAATAATTATATCCTATTATATTTAAAATATATTTTTTAAGAAACTGTACATTTTTATTAAATACTTATTTTTTATTTTCTGTTAATTTTCAACAACATTTAGTAGTATCTATTTATTCATCTCTCTCTCTTTCTCTATATATATACACTAGAATATATAATAAAAAAACTATAAAAAGTTATTGATAATAAAGATATACTTAATTCAGTTTGCATGTCGACTGATATTATTATTTTTAGAATTAATGACACAGGGCTGAAGAAATCCAATTCTTTTTTTGAATTATTCAAAGTTATCGAATGAAATTGATCAAAAAAATAATGCAATAATCTGTTTTCATTTTTCTGTAAAGTTCATTTTCTTATTGAATAATTATTTTTTTATGACGATAAATTAAAATTATACATTTCTTTATAACACAATGAAAATAGATATTTATATTTAGATTATTATAAAGAGTTGTTTTATATTTCATTAATTCAAATATTATAATTTGTCAGTTTTCTTTTGAACAGACTTTAATTTTAAGTAATTGTAATAAATTCTGCATAATATTAATATTTTAATTTATATCTAAATTATCGAAAATAAAATATAAAAAAATATATAAAAATTAAAAAATAAGACTAACATTTGTTATTATTTTATGATTATCTTTTCATAAAATAAGAAAATTGTGATATTAATATATATTTTATTGATAAAATATTTTTATAGCATACTTTACTATTAATTTACATTATCGGGATATAAATTCGGTTATTAATTCTATAAAAATAGATTGTATAAACATATAAAAGATTTTTATTAAGAAGAATAAATACTTATTTGTCTACATTTCAATGAGAAATCTACTTAGAGTGTGTTATAATTTTTCGATTAAATTTTGATTTAAATATTCGTTTAATTAAATCACACTCACAGTAAATAAATTAATATACTAATTTGATAACAATAAAAAATATTTAAGTACTAATTTCATGACAAAAAGTGAATAGATACAATTTCAATTTTCAATTTAAACCTATTTGATTATTATTTGTGTATAATAAATTTAGCATTTAAAGTTTACACAATGGATAAATCGAAGAAATGCGTACTTTATTTCAAAATGAAATTGATATATATTCCCAGATTTCATTAATAAAAACAGAATCGTTAATGTTATCAGTATTGTTTAACAAACAACGAGATAAAAAAATGTAGCGATTTAACTAATCTATAAACTATATCTTGCGAAATGTATAACGATAAAAATAATATAAAATATAAAACTATATCTGTTTAACGTAAGAAAGTCATTAGACAAAATGTCATAGAAATAATTAGATAGATGATTGTTCGCGAACGAAATTACATATTTTTGCAACAGTTAGTAATAGAACGTTGGCGGCTGTCGACGCGTCACCGGCGACGACCCCGATGTCTAGACAGGCCCCGCCACTCGGCCGATAAGGGAGGGTACCAGGGTTACCGTCGCCGTCGCCACTCGGCTGCTGCCGCGCACATCAAATCCCGCTTCTTGTTTATCGACCATGACGTCAATTTCATGCGTCGTTCAATTGTTCTCCTCTGAGTTTTAATTCTGCGTCACATTTAGTCAAATTACAATACGAGTACTTGTTAAACACTCCAATGAATTAATAAATAACACCCTGGCACTCTTTTTACACGTAAATGAAACATTGCGATAAATTGTGTTACACGTCTAAGTATTCAATAATAACAGCTTAACTTATAGGCAGTTTCATGTGGGTACGTAATTACGATTGTTTGAATAGGAAACAAACAAAAAAAAAAATCATTTGAAAAAACAAACAAAATTATCTACGGTATCATAATGAACAAGTAATAATGTTTGATGCAAATATACAATAAATCATTTACACAATGTAGGAGTGTAAATTGGAAATAGATTTCGTTATATGCATACATAAGTACATACATTTATAGTGTGGTCTAAATGAGACTGAAATCTAGTAAGAAAGTAAATTTATGTCTGAACCTTTCTGCCTCATTTGGGACACCCTATACATATACATATATATATATATATATATATATATATATATATATATGTATATATAAAAAAATTGTAAATGAAACTTCATTATATTTTAAGTGAAACAATTTTGCAATCTAAACAATTTGCATAAATATGCATAATTTAAAACCGACTTAGTGTTAATTTGGAAATTATAATTAGGCATAATAATAATACATATATTTACATTTATATTATATTCTGACGGTTTTGATGAAAAAATTGTAATTGAATTTGTCCGATGTAATTATTTAAGAGCTTTTTTATCTACTATTATATATATATATATATATATATATATATATATATATATATATATATATATATATATATATATATATATATATATATATAGATAGATAGATAGATAGATAGATAGATAGATATAATTAAGATTTTTTGACAAAAATCTTTGAAAACATAAAATTAATCAAAATGTTTTTTTTATTTCCCACGACTTGTTGCCATTTTTTTTAGTAAAAAAAGAATTCCATGTCAAAAAAAGACGTGTTTTGATGCGATAAAATTATTTATTCATTTTCATGCTTCTTCAAAGTTTCAGAAATACATCTCTAAACTGTGTTGCATTGATCTGAGGTGGCAGTTGAAAGGCACAATGCCTAAAGAGTACATAGGATAAAAAAGGATTACTTATGATGACTTTAATATGTGTCTTTAGGCCTACGCAACATACAGTCTTGCTCTGTCACGAAGTATGATGATCTTGTGTTATTTATTGGCTACTAGTACTCGTTTTTCGTCCAATACGTATTTCAGTTTGTATTGTTGACTGTATTTATCGGCTGTGACTGTTTCACACGAGAACAACTTATAATGGAGATTATATCCTGAATTCACCAGATACACAATACAATCTTTAGGCCGTGGACGTTTCATTTTGGCGTTGATGTGGATGATTGACCAGGATCTAACCACTTTGTTCGTTTATTATAGCCACGAAATTATAATTCGATACAAAAAATATTTTATTATTTAGAAAGCAGTAAATGCAGATGTTGGAATGGCTCAATATATTCTCTTTTATCAGTTCGCGTGGGACGTTTTCCTTCTGCGTGTCTTTCACATGGTTTGTAAACATCAAAGAACAATAGATTGATTAACTCTCAGTACTGCTGTAAGATCAGAAATCAATCCAACCGAATTCTCATCAAATAATGCTTATAATTTATCATGTTCGAATTTTTTTCGTCAAACCGTTCTTTATCTTTCACGTGAAAATTGCCACTTCCAAATTTTCGAAATTAAAATTCACAAATATTATGCATACACAACTCTCCTCGTAAATTTCACAAACAGAGTTTTTGCAGCATTTATCTTTTGATCAAATATAAAAAGTAAAACGTATCGAATATAATTACTTATTATGGCTCCATTGTTCATTACAATAAAACAATGTCAACGTCAGCAAAAATTAAATGCAATATTGTTTTTCTTATATATATATATATATATATATATATATATATATATAAAAGATAATAAAAAATATAATCATTTATTAAAAGAAAATACTTTTTAAATTATATCTACTATTGTCTGAGCTTCACTGTCAATATATATCCCTAATGTATGTATGTATATATATATATATATGTGTGTGTGTGTGTGTGTGTGTGTAAATATATATCCCATTTAATTTTCATTTTCCAACTAAAAACTTTTTAACTAGAGAATATATTTATTTATAACAATGTTTCTAGACGTTTCAGGGTATATTTTTGTCTTAAAAAGCAAATAATATAGAACTTCGTTCACCTTGGCCCAATTATATTAAAAATATATACAGTTTTTTACATTTTAATCTCATTTGTTATATATACAAATAAACACAAACATGTATATATATATATATATATATATATATATTAATTAATTAAGATGGGTCAAATTTAAACACATCACTTTGAAGAGAATGACTAATTGAAACAAATATCTAATTAAACTGATTATTAAATTAAGCATGAATTTTTGACAATTTTATCAAAAGAAAATATGGTTTTATGTATGTATATTAATATATATTTTTTAATTTGTTAAAGTAATTTCATTTTCAATGTTTCAGTTATAAAGTACGAGCTACATGTATGTGAAAAATTTGCCGCATTTTCATTGCGTATAAACACGATTTCGTATTTTTAATTTATTAAGAAGCTACTTCTCCATAAATATACATACTGCCTTAATATTATATATTAAAAGTTGATTTGTTTAGTGAACATTTTAAGTATTACTCTTTTCTATGCACGATCTGGATACATTGATTCATCGAAACTAGAAAACTTGCACTACGACATATTAAAAATAAATATAAATTATTAATCTATTATATTTTTTTAAATATTTTTTATACATGAGGGTTTTTAAGATATAATAATTATGTGAAATTAATTTTAAAAATCTACCATTACCTTATTTTTGCATACTGTATAATTTTATTCAATGATTAATATCGTCATAATTGTAACAGAATTAAAAAATGAAAGTTGTCAACTATTTCACAATTCACCAAGACATACAATTATCAACCCAAATTTAAATAGTTTCAATTATTTATAATTACAGTAATAACATATTAACTTAAGCTATATTATATATGTATATATATATATATATATTATATATGTATATATATATATATATATATATATATATATATAGTTGAAGCAAGGAAGAATTACAATGAAAATAAAATAATATTAAGAACCGACATTCGTTTTTTACTTGAATTTTGTTTGACATGCTCTTCTGTTTTTTACCTTTACAAAATAAAGTATTTATTTTTTTAATTTCAATGACGAAAAAATAAGCAAAAAATACAATAAAATATAAAAAATATGTTTAAAATATAATAAAAAGAAACACAGATGTTAAATGCTGGTAATCTGCCGCTATATATACTTCAACAATTTCAAATTCTCACAGTAAAATTAAGAGTGGATTAAAAATAAAAAAATCCAAACATATGGACAATTAATACTCGAGATGATTGATGTATGAACATTGATTTAAACATTCGTATTAATTAATAGATATGTATATACATTTATAAGAAATACATATTACATTCAATACAATTTGAAATATTTGATTTTTTTAAAAAATAGTAAAGGAATAGAGTATATTTTGTTTATTTGAAAATCTATTGTTCTTTATATATTTTTCGGTTAGTTATAAAAATAAACTAACTGAATAGATTACGAATGAATGTGTTATGGCTGCGCTTTCTACCAGAATAGATAAACTAAAATTTGACACAGGCTATTATACTGTAAACATGGTTATAGTGTTCAACGGTGAAAGAAGCCAATTTAATATAACTGAATTCAACAACACAATTGATAAAAATAGGCAAAGTCAATGACCGTCAATATAAAACAATTAAATATACATAAATTATTAACGACTCGAACGTAAACATATGATAAATCGGTTATTACGAACACTACATTTGCCAAATGTATGATATTTTCATATTTTTGACTTGACGAAGATTATTAATATCTACAAGCTTATGTTTGATAAACGGTACTAATCGAAAAGGAGATTATTTTAATTTATATTTTTTTGTATTTTTGCACAAGATATTTAACACTATTTTCTTATTTTTTATAAATAAAAGAAATAATTTCGTGTTTGAAAAATATACTATCTGATAATATTGAATCTATTTGAATAAATATTTTATAGAAACATACTTATAATTTCTAATAGATTTATAAATAAAATTCTATAAATAGAAATATTCAACGAATGTATATAATGTAGGCTGTTTATTTCAATCTTTTGTCATATTATATTCAAATCGAATAAATAGAATCATTCAAAATAAGGAATGCTACTTTTCCTTTTGTATGTATATACATACAGACAGGCTTTATAAAAGTAAAAAGATAATGATGTGAAAAACTAATATTTAATTTTTTACATTTCTCACCAAGAAAATTTTTTTTCAAAGAGTAGAAATATTTCTTAGTAATATTATTTTCTATTTAAAATTCCTATAATTGTCTCACTGAAATCATTAAACGACCTTAGCGTTTCTCAAAAATATTAACAAAACAATATTTTGATTTTATCATTGCTTATTATTTTTATTAATGAATAATAAATCCTGAAAAATTAATTTAAGTAAACAAATGTATATAAAACTGAGAAATATACTGACGTTCTAATGACACCTATAATTAAAATATACATAAATTATTATAATAAAAGCGACGAAATTCGGGTACATTTATAATTACTAAATAGCCGTGTAGTCCAATTTTAATAATAATGATAATTATAGTTGTTAAAATAAAATAGATCGTTCACATGTAGATATCCAAAGATATTAGATATATTCAATAAATAAACAGTCTTTTGAATATATTCATTTTTTTAGAAACTGTAAAAGAAACAATTATTTTACACATGAAGAAAGAAGTTATTAAGAATATTTTTAATTTACAGTAACTTATTTAAGTATCACATAATCAATTAAAATAATTTTATTGAATCTCTTGTAAGTTTAAAATTAATTCGACTTTATGAAGGACTCTAACTGAATTATATTTTACAAAATAAATATACACTAGATAAAATGAATCTATAGAGAACATTTTTGTAGATTGTGATTATATTTATAATTAATATTCAACTTAAATCCAATATAAAATCAATAATGTTTTAATATAAATTACACTTTTATCAAAAATATATTCCCCGTTATATTTTGATTAGTTAAGTAAAAATAAATTTAATTTTAAAAATCACTGAACTTTACTCAAAATTATAAATATATTACAATACATTACTGAATATATAAGGTTTTCCAATAAGCGCTTCAGAAGTTTAAATTGAAATAAAACAAAAAGTATTTAATTAATTAATTGATTTTTTTTATTTTTAAGCATATTCTGTGGCATTAATGATGGAAAACAATTTCACTCATATGACCACCACGACTTTTCTTGGCATAGTACATTCGTTTAGTCCAATCTTAGTTACTCTTTCATATTATTGGGGTCTAATTTCATGAATTACACTTTCAACGTTTATTTTTAATGCTTCTGCTGTTTGTGGTTTATCAACATACACCACTGAATTCATATAACCTCACAGAAAATAATTTGTTGTAGTGAAATAAGTTGTTGAAGTGTTAAAACGTCCCATGATAATTTGCCAAACTATACTGAAATGAAATGTCAAAATGTGCTTAAAAAAAATCAAATATGGCTGCCACCAGCTGTCAAAGTTCTGACATTTTTATTGGAAAACTTTTGTAATGTATAATTCACTCTTCTGTTCTATTTATTATAATTTATAAAAATTTTAATTTTAATTATTTTGTTTAAACAAAAGAGAAGTTTCTATCGGCATACTATTGTTGTTCCGTTTTCGAAGTGAAATGTGAAAAATACAAAAGTATAATATACGAAAAATATTGTGAAATAGTTTTTGCCTATTAAGGTTATTTTTATAAAAAACAAGTCTTCGTGAGATAACAAAAAAATCTATTTCTCAATTAGATTACATTCAATTTCTTTATAATTTTATATATTGGATAAAGTTTGTTCAACAAAAATTTTTAAAAAATATTTTTTCAAATCTAATATAAAGTTATAACAATTTATAAAACACATTAAAAAGTGATGATACAATAAGAAAATACTCATTAATGGATTAAAGTAACGATAATGCCTACAAAGTCAAATTAAAAAGCATTTGATACGCTTTCACCTATAGTGAACTGACAAAAACGAATTAATATGATGGATTATACGTATGAAATTAGAATACTGTTTATAATTTTAGCACAGTATTTAAATTTATATAAAATGAGATAACATTCTGGTTGTAAATTATTTTTATAACTAAAGCTACTTAATACATTCTAAGAACATTTGCAAGTGTTTACAGGGATTTATAATCAGAATTAAATTAAAGAAAGGTATACAGAGTAATTATAAATATGTACATGAATGTAATATATGTATCAACAAAAACATTTTTAGTTTATTCACCTGATTTTATGATGAATAGATAGGTATAATTATTTTAACTTAATATTTCTGAAATGATTAAATTTTAATTGAAAATGATTTGTTTTCTCATTAATGAAATCTTATGTGTTATTTTGTATGCTATTTGATAATTAAAATTACTTGTGAGCAAAATATGTTTTTTTTTGTAATTCTTTCACAAGTTTACATCATGTACTCATAGTTAATATCATACATAAATCTTACATTTTCTTCTGTGAACAACAAAGAGACGAAAGAGTGAAACTGACATTTATACAAATTCGCCTCACACCCCCCATCGTATATAGGTTACGTCGTCACGACCACTGTATAAAAACCGGTTCACAAACGATATATTGTAACTAGGATGGGATTACGACACGCAAGTTCGGGCAAAAGGGGGTTCGTCGGTAATGGTGTTGGTTGCGTATCGAGAAGGGGTGGGATACGTCGGCGCACGTCAGCTAGCAAGCCAAGTCAGCCAGCCGGTCGGGTTAGGGTAGGGCAGTTCGTTTTAAAGCTGTTCTATGCTACCACCACCGCCACAACCAAAACCACCACTAGGCGGCATCGGCAGACATGAGAACGAGGGCACAGGGTAGAAACACGCACTAGGGGTCGTCGACTTATGAATGAGAGGAATTTCATCGTGTGGCTGATGATAGCGATACGGTCGTCTCTTTTACAACGTACACTTTTTACATCATATTTTCCTTTTTATAACTCACACTGTACTTATTACTGTAGACGATATGAATCATTGCCTAACACAGTTCGTTATTGTTACAGGAATTATATTTTTCGATTCATGTTCACAAACGAACGATAATATTTTGAATGGATGTAAATAACAATAATAAAAATCTACATAAGTGGACAAATTTGAAAACTATTAAATAAAACAAAAAGGGATTTTCGAAGCTTATAAAAATATCCTTCATCCTTCGATCGAAAATATAAAATAACTTCCAATATTTGTTCACCCTAACTTAACACATATATCTAATTATTCATTTATAATAAACAAAATAAAACGTTTAGAATATATTTGGATATTTTACATAAAACTCGTTTATGTGTAAGTTGTCATTTATACATAAATGTAATTTTATATAAACTGTCAACGGATAAAATGTAAAGAGTATATGAAATAACGATTCGTATGTTTCGATTTTAATTTATGTGATGGGTGTAATATTATGTCTGAATTTCACGCAATCTGAATATGTCAGAGAACCATTAATAATGTGTAAGTACAGACAGATAACGGATAAAACGATGCTAATAACAGCTTTTCATTAATGTAAACGTTGCTAAAAATTTAAATTTTGTACCTAAATTGTAACTAATATCAAAATGAATTAATGTTAACGACACACTATATTATTTGTATATATTTATCTAGTATTATAAAAATGATAGTTTGTAAAATATAGAGAACATAGTTTTAAATAATTTCTATATTAAAATAACAATTCTCAAAACGACCATAAGTCATATATTAATTATTTAATAAATAAATAATGCTAGAATCGTTAATACACATTTAATCAAGTCAATAATACAAATCGAAACTATAAAAATGAATAATTAAATATACTGACAATGAAAACAGTTAATTTGATTTAAAATAAATGTCTACATTTTCCATTACTTTTATTTAATGTTTAACAATATATTATAGTACTAAAATGATAGTTGTACATCTCAAACTAGTTAATGTACATGTTGAAATGTTTACTGAAACAACGATTACTAATGATGTTCTGAAAGATAGTTCCTTTAAAAAGATAAATATTACCATTTATAAACAAAACCCATGTGTACAAAATGTATTTGTTACCATTTAACATAATTATTAGTAGTACTTGTAGATCTCTAGTTACTGTATAACATTGTAAATATATTTATTTAAGATGCTAATAGAATATTAATGATTTTATCAAAAAAATACACTGTGATATTCTATGAATGTATGTGTTTTATATATATATATATATATATATATATATATATATATATATATATATATATATATATATATGTACACATATAATAAGAATAGTGCAGTAAAACCCTGTTACGTCTACTTTATACTTCAGATTTTCGGTAGTGAGTTTCTAGAGAAAAAAATATATGTCTATTCGACGAAATATGTATGGTGTTATAGGCTTTGTACCATGGATGAATCCTGTTAGCTCTGATCTCACAAAACTTGGTTGCTTATTTCCAAGTGAATCAAATTACCCATTCTCTTCATGAACCTTAAATGCGTTTCTTATTTTCTTGTTCTTAGATTCTAAGTTGAATATGTTGAATATAAATAGGAAAGAATACTCTTTTTTTCTCTTTATATATATATATATATATATATATATATATATATATATATATATATATATATATATATATATGCAGCAATATTTCAAAAATTCCTAGAAGTTGTGTTATAACAAAACTGTTATTTTTTTAAATTTAGTCTTAATAGTGTGTTTTAAAAAATAATTTTTAAACGGTGTTTTTGTATTTTTACAGTACTGTCTGTCTGGAAAATGTATGTAAATATATATATATATATGTAAATTATAAAATGAAAATTTGCTGTTTTTGTTTACAAATAAGGCTTTGAATTGATTTATATTCCTTACTATAAATAATTCCCATGATGTAATGTTTTTAATTATTAAAAATGACAAAAAATATTTGTTTAAACTCTTATATTATTTGTATTTTAAAATTAACATTTATTTCATGTAGTGGTTATTTAATGAAAAACAATATTTAGTAATAATTCTTGCAAAGAAATTATTATTCTAACCAAAGATTTATTATTATTATTTAATATTTATTCTTTTTTGTTTAAGTACATTTTAATAGCAATGGTAGCACCATTGAAGGTTAAATGCATGACATTTGGCTAAAATCTAAAACAGAGTAAAATATTCAGTTTCAAAAAAATGATAAATAATATTTTTCAAAAATGATAAAATTTGTAAATAAAACCATTAAAATTATTATATATTTAAAAATAGTTTTTAATAATTGTTTATGAATTAAACTGAAAATGACGAATGATTACACAAGGTGTTTATTTTTTTGTATATTTTTTATAACTGCATAATTATTATTTTATTTCGTATCTGAAATACGTACTGATAAAAATTATTTTTAACTACAAAAAAATTAGAATATATGTACATAAAATTCTATTTCTTATTCTTTATTTATTTATATTTATTAACATTTACTTATATTTTCATATAAATGGCAGAAAATTAATTAGATGTCAAATGAATGTTTCTAATGTCATATAACTAATTTCAGCATTTTATAAATGAGTTTTATGGTGTTAATTTCTGAGGGCTGAATAGATAAACTGTCAAATAATTGTAATTTACTCATATATTATATATATATATATATATATATATATATATAATCAGAAATGTATATAACAATGAAAATATAATTTTCAATTTAAATAAAGGTTCATTTAAAAATTACTGATAGTACATATACATACATACATATGTAAAATAGAACAAAATAAATACAATTTTTGAATTTCCTAGCGAGCGACAATTTAAAACACAATTCTTTTTCTCATTTTAAAGCATAAATATATATATATATATATATATATATATATATATATATATATATATATATTTATTTTATTTTATTTACTTATTTTAAAACGGTTTTCATGGTAGTAACGATGCAATTATTTAAACTGACATTTTCAATTTTTAACTTGTATAGTTAAAAATATTTGGATCTGAACTAAAGTCTATAACAAGGTACTATATGTTCGTACATACTTACATACATACATACGTACATACATATATATATATATATATATATATATATATATATATATATATAGATATATATATATACATATACCAATCGGCCCACATTCATTGAAATCTATCCAAAATAGAATACTCTAAATTACAAAGACACTTTCATTATGCTATTAACTCAAAGGCCTCGTTTTACGATATTATTATTACTATTAAAGCTGTCTTTCTATATGTATAATTAATTGTTATTTACAACTAAAAGATTCTATACTTATGTCAGCACTGACATTTATAGTTAAAAGTCTGAAGGCTGAAACAATTGGAGTAATGATAGTTATCACTCAAGACTAACGAATCACTAAAGAATAAGATTCTATCAACAATTTCGATAATACGAACGATGTTCAATATCAATTCTATTTAAGTAATAAATAAGGTATAAGTAATATTTTTCTTTAAAACATTTGATAACATAAATTATTTATTGAAAATATGTTTAATATAGAAGGAATGACTTTTTATAGACCAATCTTCTTATAATAATTTTGATATTTAATGATATTATTCTATATCTTCTAATTGATAATGAAATATTATAATTAATTTTATTATTAGAAAAATATCTATAAAAAATGAAGTCTTACTATTAATGAAATGATAGAAACTTAATTTAACTATTTTTTTTGTCATGTTTTCTGTAGTTAGTTAATTATGACTGTAGTATCTGTATATATTTTTTATGTCTTTTTTAAAAAAAATAAACTCAAAAATATAAATTAGAAATGTCAAACACATGATCAGTAATTATCTATTTAATTTTATGATATTTTTATACAAAATTCTAAGCATAAAATATTACATAGCATAAAACAATGAGAGTAGAAAGTATTTTATAAAAAATCTTAATAAAGATATTTTGGATTATATATTTAACAAATAAAATTTTTATTGAATTATTCTATTGAAAAATCTATTCATACGTGTACACATTAAAGGTTAGAACTAGGGAAGATAAAAGGCATTTTTAATAATTAGAAATATCAAATTATTACAATAACTAAAATATAAAATACTATATTATTTTTCAATTCATTTAAATATCTCATAAGTACCAATAAAATAATTAAATTTATATATGCACAAAAATTAACATACATGTATATATTTGTAAATTTCTTTCATATATGTTTCTCAAGATTTAAAAATAAATCAGTTTTTAATAATGATAATATATATATACATCATAATAATAATAAAAATATGTATAAAAACATGAAACATACCTTATAAAGTGTTGTTCGATGTGCTTTTCAATATTCTGCAAAAAAGAAAGTTAATGAATAAAAATATAAAAAGTGTTACATATATACAAATTAAATTACTATATTTACATTTTTAAAATTACAATTTAAATTATACAGGGTTTTTCAATAAGAATGTCAGAACTTTGACAGCTGGTGGCAGCCATGTTTGATTTTTTTAAGCTCATTTTGACATTTCAACTTAGTATAGTTTGGCAAATTATCATGGAACGTTTAACATTTCAATAACGCTTAAAAATTGTAAAAACTTCAATAGATTATTGGAACAAAAAATTAATGAGTCTATTATTTTACAAAATGGACCCATCAATTGGCCACCACAATTATGTGATCAAACTCAATTGGATTATTTTCTGTGGGGTTATGTGATTTCAGTGGTTTGTTGATTAACCACAAACAATAGAAGCATTAAAAATAAACATTGAACGTGTAATACATGAAATTGGACCATAAATATGAGAAAGGGTGACTAAAATTGGACTAAACGAATGTATTATGTCAAGCGGAGTCGTGGTGGTCATATAAATGAAATTGTGGTCCATCATTAATACCATAGAATATGTTTAAAAATAAAATAAATAATTAATTAAATAATTTCTGTTTTTTCCATTTCAACTTCTGAAGCGCTTATTGGAAAATTCTATATAAGTATATATTCATACTTACATAAATATGTATATGTATGTTTATATATATATATATATATATATATATATATATATATATATATATATATCCACATATATATGTATATGATTTATAAAAATATTCAGTGAAGCAAAATTATTAAGAAACAAAGCGATTGAAAAATGTTGTGTAAATAAAAATGTCATCACAATGCAACTACAACTATTTTTTACTGACAATGGTTATTGAAATATTTACTTCTACAATTACAATTTTTGATGAAATAAAATAAATATCATAGCTATGTAAGAAATAATTAACACTTGGCAATCATCATATTACTACATTGATGTACGACGTTAACAATAAATTATAAGTTTTTATTTTTGTTCTCTATTTATTTATTATATATATATATATATATATATATATTTGTGTGTGTATTTAATTAGAAATATTATGGTAATAACTTAGACGTTCATTTAGAATTCTGTAACATTTATTTGCGAATAGAAATTTTACAATATAAACGTATTAATCTATACGTTCGTATTAAATGGAACTTTTTTGACTCCATATAAAAATTATAAAAATTTCCAACGAAACTTTTAGATATCAAATAAAAGTGGTCTAAAATTCAAACTCTTATTATTACTTTTTAATATGCATAGTGTTAAATACCATTTTTTGTTTTCAGATATTCCTATTAAACAAAATCTATTTTTGTGTTTTCATTAATTCACTGACGAAGACTTAATAAGACCATTATCAATAAAAAATAAACAGCTAGGGAGTGAGATAATAAAATATGTAACGTATAATGATGAGTTTTCCGAGAAAACTAAATAATAAAAGACTACATATTTCATGATACTATAAAAATATGATTCCACTTAACGTACACATATGTACATATATGGTTTATCGCAAGTAACGCCAACATGCATTTCCAAGAACGGTAAACTGATGACTCACAACATTTTGAATAATTTTTTTATTAAAATGCACTTAAATTTCATTTATTTAAATATAAAAATAATCAATATCAATGTATCAATATTTTTTTAAAAAAAGTATATAAATGAATGATATAATAATGAAATTTAATTCTATTTATTATATAAGTTGAATTGGAATAAATATTAGAAAATATAAATATATCTTTTTAATTACATACAAATTTTATGAAATTGCAACTAAAAGGTTGTATGTGTAACAGGCTGTTAATGTATTTAAATAATTGTTTTACTCGATTTTTTTTTAAGAACTATAAATGAATTATAGCAAGATAGTTTTAATTAAATTTTTAAACAACATAAACAGAACACTGCATTTTCAAATGACAAATAGAATTTTTTACTACAATAATCAATATATATTAGCAATGGATTTTTTTTATTATATACACAAACACATAACCCAATATATATATATATATTAATCATCGTAAATCCTATATCAATTCAATGCTGAATGAAAACCTTATCAAATGTCATTAGATATTAAATATTTTTCCAAAATTCTTCCATTGTTTCTTGTCCGTGGTTACTTTCATTCAACCCAACCCATATATATATATATATATATATATATATATATATATATATATATATATATATATATAAAGAAATGAAATTAATAGTACAGTCGGACACAAACATGAAAATGGTTTTAGGTTATATTACAAACATTTAAGACTTAAATATTTTTTTATACACAAGAGCTTGCAATTTCATTCTAATATTGAGTATGTATTTACGTATGTGTGTATGTATGTATATATATATATATATATATATATATATATATATATATATATAAATGTATGTGCATGTTTGTACTTCTAAATAATATATTAGAATTTGTAAAATAATATAAAAACTGCAGAATATATTTTAGTATTATTTTAAAAAGGATTTATATATTAAATATTTTCAGATTTTATACATATATTTAAACATATGAAAATTCACCAAAAAACACTGTAGTCTGACTTTATTACACCATTTTTTCGAATCTAAAGTATTTTTTCCTTTTTTCAAATAACAAAGTGTTTGAAACCGTATATAATGAATGAACTTTTATATATATATATATATATATATATATATATAAGATAGATAGTTAGATAGATAGATAGATAGAGAGAGAGATTATATCAAATATTTAATTTAAAGTGTTTTCTTCGTACGAAAAGTATTATTTACTTATTTTAATACTTTTTGATACTCCTCGTTAATAAAAAGGTATTATAGAGAGTCATCCAAATGTTTTTGTCCATTATTTTCTATGAAGATGTCGAATGAAATATTTTTAATTTTATTTTTATGTCAAATTAAATTAAAATTTGTAAAACTGAACTTCATTTTGTATTTTATTTTAAAATAAGTCAATTGTAAGTATTTTTTCTTGCTTAATAAGTTTACCAGTTCAAGATTTATTTGTTACATCTTATTTAGATTTTCCTGAAATTAAATATTTTTTTACATAGCAAACAATAAGAATTAAAGATGCATATTACTTAAAGTGTGTTATTAGTATGTGTGTTATAAAACTGTGTTATTTTTGCGAATTAGGCCAATTTATTATATTTTGCAGCACTGTACAACAGTAAGGATTAATACATTAGTACACGACATAAATTATACGTCAATTATCAACTCTCACTAGACATTATACATACATATATTAGAGGTGAAGTCGGAGTTAACGTTACGCGTATTCCGATATTGCAAGGGTAGCAAAATTAGTTTGTCGCACATAAATCAAGATCACGTGAGTATTTTTCAAGCAATAAGGAATATAGTAAATGATAATCAATACACTAACATAAATAAATGATTGGACTTGTGGGGTATCACCTGACATACTGTTACTCGTTGGAAATCCCAAAAACTAGTGAACGAAAACTAAATGCGTTGCTATAGAAAACCCATTTAAAATCTATTAGCGTAACAAACGGACATGTCCTAAAATGGGGGAGCTGAGTTCTCAGAACGTTGTGTTTAAAATGTATTCTTAATACAATTTTTATTTTATTAATGACATTTGTCACGCAATACGTAAGAAGAGAATTAATAAAAAAGTAATTTAACAAACAGTCAAGGAAACAGCAGCCACGCCTGTGATCAACAAGGGCTGATGACCTTAATACAACGGATAAATAAATATACGCATGCGTACGTATATATCCAATATCAAACTTAAGTGTAATTAACATCTTAATGAATAAGAATATTTGTCTACCGTAATCGAAACTCGGTTTTGATTTGTCATAGGAATTGGAAGATTACTCGTTATTTATTGGGTGCCACGACTTTGTAAACAAAACGAGTCGTATTTGTTCACTTTTGTAAAAGTTCATAAGCAATATTGATAATGAGTATTTGATTAAACCTTGACCTCTAGATTAACTTATAAACCTAGAACAATATATATAAATATATATATATATATATATATATATATATATATATATATATATATAACATGCCAGTGTTTTTTCTCACAGGACGAATTTGTTTCGTTTTCGTATGCTTGTTTTATTTTATACTGTACGTTCTGGTTATAAATAAAAGCGTGGCATTTATTGCACTGTCTTTTCTGTATCTTAATTTAATTGAAGAATGATGACTATAAAATACACTGTAAATATAAAAGAAAAATATTGTGAATTTAAATTTTAGAATAAGTGTTGAAACTAAAAATTTAACTATATTAAGTCATTACTTACTACTGAATAAAATTTATAGAGAAATATCATTTATAACAATGAACACATCTTTTGATTTTAAATTTATTTTTGTTTGCTCTCCCAACGAATAATCAAAAAAATTTTACTAGATAATTATGTACATACTATTTCTGTTAATTATTACTAATAGACAAGAGTAATGTGTATTAATGATTTATTTTATAATAACAATTCGATAAAATTATAAAACATTTTTATTTAGAATGACCGTTTAGATTATTTTTTCCATATATATGATTACCAGGAATGAAATCATTATGTAGTTAAGAAATGACAGGAATAATTTACTGATAACAAAATAAAAGGAATCCTTTTTCCATGTACGAACACAGTTATGAATATAAATGTAGTTTTCTAGGAAAATTTATTACGAATATATATTTAGCAAAGGTACAACTTAAATGTACAATTATTTACATATATCAGCATTATACTACTTACTATGGCTTTGTAGAATAATGAACTTTGATGATAATGAGATTTACATTTAAGTGTCTATTAAATATATTTTTAAATAAGTGTGTAAGTCTGATATATATATATATATATATATATATATATATATATATATATATATGTATGTATGTATATATATATATACACATAAAGCAAATAAATTTATCGAATATGATTATGAACCATATCAACGTAAGTGGAATATGAGATATTTCTATGTATTAAATAAATGAGAAAATGAAATTATTAAATAAATAATAAATGTATAGCGGGGATCGATTTAATGAATTTCCGAAAGTCGTATTTATAAAAGTGGAGATATGGAAGTACATTATGTAATGAAGAAAATATATTAATTAATTAAAAAATAACTATTATATATATATATATATATATATATATATATATGTAATAAACAATTTTCGTAACAAAATAATTTGTTGTAAATATTTTTGGAGACACTCAGTAGTATAAAAATATATGTGAACTAATTAGTAAAATTGTTTAATATTTATTCTAACCAGGTTGCGAATAAAAATTACTATCAAAATAGACTTTAAATTGATTAAGAAATAAAATGAGCATGTCGCAACAAAAAAATGAGTGTCTATAATGAAACTGATTTGAATAAAAATGATGAACATTCTAAACTAACCCAATGTAATTATAATAACAATAAAAGGAAGCGTATTAATGAATCTCTAAATGCATAAATACTAAGCGTTATGCATAATAAATTACTTAAATAAGATATAGCGAAGAGTATTAATAAGTTACATATTTTAAAGATAGTACTTTGAAATTATATACTCAGATAATGTCTGAATTTTAATTAAACTAATAATATAACCTTTTTATAAATATGTGGTTATTTTTAGATTCAAATACAATGTTTAGAATTAATAATTTATAAAAATAGACAAACATCTTTAAGATTAGCATAAATGCAATTTTGAATATGCATATATATATATATATATATATATATATATATATCTATAAATTTTATCTAGTTTTTATTGTGCTTAAAATGTAAATATCAGAAAACATATTCAATGATCAGTTTGTTGAAATCTAATGTTTTAATACATTTCCATATAAAATATAAGTAATCTTATCCAGTATTCAACAAAACAATTTAAGTTTGTTGTAAATTTTAAGAGTTATTGTATGATTCATATCAAACATTATGTTATGCGAAAGGCGTTGTTGAGAGAACAAGATGTGAATTTCATGTCAGTGTGATAAGGTCTCTTACACGATCCATAGTCGGCCATATTGTGAGTGCCGTGAAAAAGGGGGGAAGAAAGTGTGATGAATTACTTTCCTTCCATGGTCGCCCGCAGCCGTTACTACACTATAACCAATATAATATAAGCTGAGCAATATTTTACACGATTCATGGCACATATGGTAGACGTGGCCCGTTCTATATTTTTTTTATAATGGTTTACGTAGAACCGACGATTAGAGTTGTTAACAATACTATAGAGATTATATATTACATCAAAGTACTTTTAAAATAGGTATAATTTTACATTAGTTACTTGAACAAATGGAATTACTTTAGTAACTTAATTAAAAAAAAACAATGTATATTAATAATGATGATAAGGAAATAATTTAACAAACTTGTAATAAAAATTGATTTGTATTCATTTTTGAAATTATTATAATCTTCAAAAGAATAAAAAACGACAAACAACATTAATAAATTTAATAATAACGTTTTTCTCAATGTATGTATAATTTATGAATGTTATATTCATTAAATGAAAATTGATTTTAACCAAAAATTAAAATTATTTTTTAATTTTCAAATTGTTAAATACATAAACAAGGTCTTATTAATTGTCGCTCTAGGCAAAACAACGGGAATAATTATATTTTAGGATTTTCTGTTATGATTTAAATTTAAAATCAAAAGTTATTTTCATAATATTTTTTTCAAAAATTAAATTCTTATTTAAACTTTTATAAATACATATGTATGTGAATGTGTATATATTTTTTAAATTCACAGTCCCTTTCAAGATATCCTAAAGAATCCGTCCTTCGGTCTAATTAATTTGAAATATTGAAAATGTATTTATATTTCAAAAATGATCTTTCTTATAAACGTGTTACTCGTAAATTATAACAATGTCAAAAGATCATCAAAGATTATAGTGTTACTTCTTTAAATTGACTCAATAAAAAGTAGAATGTTTATTACTGACAGAGGATATTTATTAAAATGGTGTTTGTAAAGTTATTTACTTTAAAAAGTAGACTTAACTTTAAACGATTTTATCTAAAGCACAAAAAAGTATTAAATAAATAATAGAATAGAATATACAATGATAAAAAAATCTAAATAATATTGTTTCAGTAAAATTAAAAATAATACTGATTTTATTTCATATATATATATATATATATATATATATATATATATATATATATATATATATATATATATATATATATATATATATATATATATA
The DNA here is from genome assembly GCA_029203775.1 of Neoneuromus ignobilis. Taxonomy (NCBI): domain Eukaryota; kingdom Metazoa; phylum Arthropoda; class Insecta; order Megaloptera; family Corydalidae; genus Neoneuromus; species Neoneuromus ignobilis. The sequence continues at coordinate 22,026,988 of CP092090.1, read as the reverse complement.
TATATATATATAGCATTTCACAAATATTTACAATCATGTACTGATGTGCAAAATATTTTCTTTTATTTATTTACTGATAAACATTATCGGAAGTTTTAGATTAGTGTATGTATATACACGTATTATATATATATATATATATATATATATATATATATATATATATATATAAAAAAATGCAAAATATCATTAAATATTATTGAAAATGAATTACTTTTTATAAGTAAATCTTACTTAAATACGAACTACGAAAACAATAAATGATAATATCAATACAAATATATGATTATTATATATATATATATATATATATATATATATATATATATATATATATATTAAAGTTGTTTAATATTTCTGTAGACGTATGTTTCATGATAATTTGACCTTTGCCCATGCCTGAATGAGTATTTCCGGTTTACTACATTCAATAGCTTCTCAAATAACTATACATCAATCTTCCTCTAAATATTCAACCTAATATTAAAAAGTATTGTTATTTTTGAACAATGTTGAATTGAAAAAATCTTACAAGCAAGACGAATATTTTACTCTACGACGAATGTTATACTAAATATTACATTATTACGTCTCATTTGTTCCTATTTATAAATAATAGCAATCAAATTTTATTAAAACAATTACAATGTGATTTATATTTAGTTGCAATTAAGTAGGTAAAAGTAATAAGTAAATAAAAAAAATATTTAATTTAGAATTATATGAGAATATTTTTTAGTATAAAAAATGCAAAATTTAAAGGTGTAACTTGAAAATAAGTATTATCCTATTTATAACAATTACACTCAGAAAACTTTTCCACTATGAGAATTAAAAAAAAAATGTATGAATGACTGGAAATGTGGTTTTGAAAACGTGAAAGATTGACTTACTGCACGCTTAAAAATATAATAAGCTTACGTGGTTCTTGTGATAAAAAAATATACATTATATTAATATTCCATTATAATTGTTTTGAAAGAACAACTAAAAGGCTATGTATAAAATTTAAATAGAAAATTAACAGCAAGTTTATTTTTGGAAGCGGATAGATTTTATTTAATTAAACAATTTCTTTTTCAAATATACTTATAAAAAAAAAGTATTAATATGTAATAACAGAAAATAAAACCGTATATATGATTTTACTGACTGAATATTCAGTAACTTTTTGAGTTGAAATTAGACATATTGTTATTCTTTACTTTTCTGAAAATCAGTTTTACTTTTTAAATTGCAAAATTACCGATTTCTTTATATATTTGTATAGATGTTGCCGAAATTATTATTACAACTTATTGAAATATGTAAATATGCCTATATAATTACTATATATATATATATATATATATATATATATATATATATATATATATATATATATATATAGGGTCATCCACATGTCACGCCTAGATTTATTAAAAAGATAAAAAGAAACTATACATGTTTCTTTTAATAAAACACAAATCTAGGTGCCATATTTGGATGACCCCATTTATTCAAAACATAATATATTTTTTTGTTTATTTCAATGTGTTATATAAAAATGGTACATTTATTTTAATACTTATTCAAAATTAATAGAAATGACATTTTAATATTAAGAAACATTTTTATAAACTAATGATAAAAAAAACAAACATCTTCCAAAAGCAATATACATTTTGGCACTGCATAAATCTGTTTAAAACAATTGTCAATAAAATTAGAATTCACCAAGGAAAAAGTCACATTAAAAACTAATGTTTACCTATTTTCAGCAAATAAACATACTATAAATAAATTCACAAAATATCACTGCACTGTAATGTGACATTCGTCACGTCAACTATACATTTTATTAATATATTGCCTGTAACTAAATGAAACCACTTATATATATATATATATATATATATATACATACACGTTAAATATATTTTGGTTATATTATATTATATTTTGTTACAAGGACAGATTTCTTTAATTAATTCATTTTAGAACGATGTCAACACCAAAATCTACAATGTGAAACTGCAAACGTAGAAATTAACATGAATAAAAATAAATGTTTTAGGTAAACGTAAAATACATGATTTTTCAAATACCGACAGATATTTTTTTTAGTAAAAATGATTTTGCAGTGTTATTCAATTCAATTAAAAAATAAATTACTTTTAAAAACTAATAAATAATAATTTTTATTAAATCGGTTGCAATAAATATTTTAACATATGTAAATTGTGTTTATGTGTATAATATATATATATTAGAAGAATTTTCAATAGTTTTTAGATAGAATTAAAAAAGATATTAGTCTTATTGAATAAATAAAATTCGTACTTACATATTTTTTTTGAAATAATGGAAATCATTTTATTTCAATATGAAAGTAAATAACTTGTACTGTTTATTTTGTTTGAAGTAAATATTTACTTAATGTGCGTTATAATTCATAAAAGCAATTCAAACATACTTATTGTATAATTATTTTATTGTTTAATTTTATATTATCCACAATTTATATATATACCAAATTAAAATTTATTACAATTAATTTCATATATATAGTTTGTAAAAACAAATAATTATTTTCATTTTTAATACATTTATTTTAATCAAGAATAAAAAGTAACAATTATTTAAATTAAAAAAATATATTTTTACAATCAAATTTATATGTTCAATATATAAAGTCGTCGAAATGTAACGCCTAGATTTGTGTTTTATTAAAAAGAAACTTATATATAGTTTTTTTTAAATAAAACAAAAATATAGACGTAACTTTTGGATGACTCTATATAAATATATAGGTTGTGGAGTATTATAATTGACTACTTTTCTTTGTATAGGCATGTAGGTATGTAAATAAGGATTATTTTATATATATACACACTCAAAAGAAATAAACTAATTATCGTTGTTTTAAAAAAAATGTTAAAATTATAGAAATACAAAGAATAAAAATATTTGGCAAAATTGATCATCAAGAGAGTAGATTACTCAATTCTTTTCATTCTACTTTATAAATGATAATTTATATTTGATATTTATTATATATATATATATATATATATATATATATATATATATATATTAAATTGGCTATAGACGTTTTTTTGTGCTTAATTGAAAGGAAATAGCTGTTTGAAAAGTTCAGAAAAACATTTATCGTAAATAATGTATTATTTTATTTTATATCCGTTACATAGATAGAAAATTAAACTATTTTGTTTAGATATCATGCAAAACACCCCATTAAAACTCTCTAAATGATGAATGTAAATTTCGTCTGGCGAATATCAATTATGGTGGCTATTAATAAGATATTTAATGTGCGAACAGCGTACAAGAATGGAAAAAAGCAAACACAGACGAGTAAATTAAGTAAAACACATTTTTTAACATGGAAATTATTCAAATGATGATAATTAAATGAAAGCGTGGACACGACCGTTTCATATTTCGTGAAGACATCATTAAAAAGCGGATGCGGGCGGATGCTAACTGACTGGAAGGTATTCCCCGAAATGGAAGCGCCGCCGCAAAACAGGAAAGAACGAGGAGCATGCCATGCAAACATGATTATTTCGCACCGTCAATTGTTCGGAAGCGTCGCGTCACTTCGCAGAAACAGTACATGTGTACGCAAGTCAAGTTTCTTGCGAAACACCCAAAATGTCTGTCTCTGTACAACGAATCGATTGTAGTTAATTTTTAACGATACAGCAAGTGGCAGCCGTCTCTAGTTCGTTTGTTCTGGTGTCTTCACAGTCACGCCGTGTCCTTACATTCGTAATTCCACGTGCCCATCAGCACGTAGGATAGAAAATGTTGAAATATTTTACCTACACATAGGTTACGATGGGAACAAATAAGTAGTTTTTATAATGAGAAACGTGGCTTGATTCATCTCATTTTAATAAATTCATTATACAATGAAACTACAATTCGTAATAAATTTTTGTAATGTTCATTAATAATTTATACAATGAAATAAATCATTGCTTTCATAGGAACTTCGTACATATTACAATAAGAACATTCTAGAATGTGATCGGATGATACGAAACACTAAAGAAATTAAACAATTATTTGATGAATATACATATACATATGTATATAAAAATAAATTTATAATGGTAAATATAGTTACTGACTTCATACATATGTCTCTTAGTAAAAACAGATAATTATCAAAAATATATCGAGCTCCGGTCTTGACTACATTAAAAAATAACACAAATAAAATTATTATGCTATGATTTCCAGAATTTATACTCAACAAGAACTTACACACCACTGTACTTTTTTCTTCGGATCGAATACTAATCGCAGAAATAAGTAAATTTCAATATAGAAGTTATATATATATATATATATATACACCCGTCTCTCAATTTATGCGGGACTTTTTTACGCGACAAATTATATTTCTATTTACACGGGCCTTTTTTTACGCGGTATTGATTTACGCGGCACTTTTATACGCAGTCAGATAGATTTCATTTTATATAATTTTTCATGGAATTTATTATAGCGATTTTTATTCGCGTAAAACAAATCCACGTGGAACGGATACTCCGCGTAAATTGAGGGACGGGTATGTATGTATGTATGTATGTATATGTATGTGTGTGTGTGTGTGTGTGTGTGTGTGTGTGTGTGTGTGTGTGTGTGTGTGTGTGTGTGTGTGTGTGTGTGTGTGTGTGTGTGTGTGTGTATATATATATATATATATATATATATATATATATATATATATATATATGTGGTTGTTAACCGGTGTTCCTTGGAACATTGGTGCTCCGTGAACTTTGAGAGTGTTCCGCCAAAATTTGAAAATCAGTGAAAAATTAAAACTGTTTTTAAGAAGGAAAAAAAACGAAAAAGCAAAAATCATGCTTTTAGTTTTGTCTTTACTTGTCCGTATGTTGGTTTTTATCCATTTCTATTACGTGTGTGAATTTTGGATTTCTGTTCAAACCGAGTTTAAAATTATTTCTGAAAAACCGATTAAAATTTTATTATAATTTTCAATACCTTACTTATGCGAGTTTGGTTTTTCAACATTAACGAATATTAAGACAAAGAAACGTGAAAGGCTGACAAATATGGAAGAGGAAATGAGAGTAGCTATTTCACACAAAAGACCAGATATTGAAAACATTTGTAAAAGTCATCAGGCCCAAATATCCCATTAAAAAAATTGTGAGAATTTTCTTTATTTTTAATTTTATTTACTGATTGTATCATATGAAACGCAACCACTCATAATTGCAAAATCAGCAACGTGCTAAAATATAATCAAATTCATTAATTAACCTGGTAGTCTTAATTAACGTGACTTTAATAAAAAAAACCTTTTATTTCTTTTTAAATATATATCTATACAGGTCTTTTTGTGAATATGTATATGTATATGTATATATATGTATGTGTATATATATATATATATATATATATATATATATATATGATGTGTGTGACTATATTAAAAAAATATTTATCAATTTTAATTTTAAATTACCTATGTAAAACATTTTAGAAATGTAAATAGTATATTAAAAGCTTAACATAAATCATTTGTAATGGTGATTCATTGACAAAAATATTATAACACATATTTATAAAATTCATTATTTATCTATTAATAGAATGTTTCGTAGTTGAAGAATTTCCGTTCTTACGTCAGAAACGTAAATATCATCCAAACTGATAAACTTGCAGTACACAAATTTTATAGAACATTCTCTCTTACAATGTTTTTTTCAGAACGTGTCCAAGCGATGTAACTAAATGAAACCAGTAAAATACGATACAAGTTTCGTCACTTTTTATTATCAATTATAAATAATTAATTTATTTCTAATAATATCGTGTACGTGACCGCAATCGTATTTTTCATAATTACACAAAAATTCATCGAGCATTTGCTAATCACTGATAAATAATTAAGTAAATTGTATTTTAAAATATCTCATTTAAAAACTAACAATCTTTTAAAAATAATTTATTCGTATATTTTTACATTATAAGTAACCTTCATGACTTAAATTTATTTTTTTACTGTATATATATATATATATATATATATATATACACATAGATAGATGGATAGATAAATAGAGAGGGAGAGAGAAAAAGAAAGAGATGATAAACATAATTCATTACTTCTAAAACGACAATGAGTGGGATGATTTTATAAGGCATCAAAATTAATAATAATGATGTTGTTAGGTGTTATTTTCACATGAATAACAGAATGAAAAAATCTATTAAAAGAAGTTGGCTGTAACAGCAGAATTTATTTTCATTTACAAGTGAACTGAAAAAGATGCTCAATCATACGCATAAAAATATATTGCACTGCACTGTTTATGCTATCAAATGATTTATTCAAAAATGAGTTGTTCTTGAATATACTAGTTAAATCAAGCAATGCTTCGAAGAATAACATACGAATAGTTGACACATAGTTAATTTTCAGTATTTATAAAATAACTTGACTAATTTCGTTTTAAAATTTTAAATAATACAGTTTGTATTGTAAGATGGATCAATTTGTTTCAGAAAGCAATTAACTACTATTAATAATTTTTGGGATAATTAATAACGTAGAATAAAAAAAAATGTAAATATTCAGACAGGTATTTTAATTTTGAATTATTAAAGTTTAAAGAAAAAAAGATACACAAAGGAATAGTGTTATTCATTATTCCTCGTACGTCTATTTCAGAAAAATGATTGCATTATTTTATATATATATATATATATATATATATATATACATGAAGAAAAAGTAAGATAGAAAATCCTATGAAAATAAAAGCTATAAAGATATTATCCATTAAAATCTCTATTAATCGTAATAGGAGTTTAATAACTTAAAGCCTATTAAAAGCAAATAAATCACTATTGTATACACAAAATTGTTTTCAAATGAACGAAATAATGTTTGTTTGTTTGTGTATGTGTCTATATGTATTTATGTACGCATGTATGTATATATTTATAAATTTGATTTTTTTAATGTTTGTATTAAATTTTAATGTCAGAAATATTTTTAAAATACACTAAAGAAAAAAAATTCCCAAAAGATGTTATTACAAAGGGGTAAACCGATAAAAGTATATTTTTATACATATTCTCATCTTATCTCTCCCTCTGTGTACACACACACACACACACACACACACACTATATATATATATATATATATATATATGTATATGTATATTATATATATATATATATAAATATATATATATATATATATATATATATATATATATATATATATATATATATATATATATATATATATATATATATATATAGTGTGTGTGCATGTGTAATACGCATATTTGTTTTGTGTGTATGAATATTTGTGTATATGTGTATAAGTGATATTTGTTGAAACATTTTTAAATTAAAAATAAAAAAAATAATTACAAATTTCACATTTTTTTGATTACTTAATGTTCTCGTACGAAAAGTGATCAAAAATTGATTGATAAAAATATCAAACCAAATGAAATGTAGTTACACATATGTTTCAAAATAATTTAATGATGTAATATAGTGTTTAAAAGTCAAACTTAAACTATACTACAATAATTATAGTTTATTACAAAGATCTACAATATTATAATGAATTATTAAAGAATATATATATTTTTATATATATATATATATATATATATATATATATATATATATATATATATATATATATATATATATATATATATATATATATATATATATATATATATATATACAATTCAATCGCACAAAACATACACAAACAGGTGTGTTTGTATATGTCAATGAAAATTAATTTATTATTAATGAGAACTAATTATTCATGATAATTGGTCATTACGAAAAAAATAAATAAAAACCAACATTACATGCATATAAAATTTGTTTATATAATAACAAATATTTCTAATACAGAACGTCGATTTAACATTGACAAACAAATTGCAATAATTATTATTTCTTAGAATAAAGCAATTAAAATAAATGTCATTAGTAAACATTAATTGCATAACTTTGAAAATACTTAAAATTAATAAATAAATTTTATATATATATATATATATATATATATATATATATATATATATATATATATATATATTGGTAAATTCTGGCGTACTGTAAAATTTTTTGAAATAAAGATATTACACTTCTACGCATAAAATGAATCACATTTATGTGCAAATAAATTTACGTTGGTGTACAAGACATAACATTTAAGGTAAGCATGAAAAATGTCTTTCTAAAAAGAAAATTGTTCCATGGCAACGAAATGCCAAAGAAAAAAAAAACGTAAATAAAAATGCACACAAACCACGCAGACATAATTTATTATTTTAGTCATTTGATTTGAAAGAAGTGCGTCGAGTCAGGTCGATCGGTGTGTTAAAATGAGATGATGGCCTTGAGACATGGAGACTTGTCTGAGATGAAGTCGGCCAGACATTGCAAAGGTGAGATGGGTCAAACGACAACATAATTATAATTATTAAAGGCATGCTCTGCAATTATCAATAGTGTTGTTTTAATTATGGATATTTTCACGTTAAATATTATCAAAATGTCGTATTATGATTTGTGCGATGCGGTTTTAATGCAATCGTTATTCTCTAGTGCGGTAAATGTATACGTCTGATTAGACTACACGTTCTAATTAAAGCGTTGCAAATTCATCAACAATACACAAATGCAAAATATTATGTTGACAATTATTACAGATATCCTATCTCGAAACGTGTCATCGTTTTGGAGAGCAACGAACTCATTTTTATTCACGATGACATCATTAATTTCAATTGACTTCAATTTTATGCACTTTCCTGCTCTATTTATAAAAATACAAATTGGTATTAGATACGTTACTAGATCTTTTGTTCGACCCGATACATATGCGAAAGAACAAATGTATTGATCTTACTTCTTTTGATGTCTCGGTATATAATGGACGTGTGTGCGCGTTTCGAACAAAAATTACGTGGATTTATGTAAAACGAACAAAATATTTTGGATTGTCATGCAAACGGCCTGATCCAGTAGAGACATAATGCTACTTCAAAAATAACTTTGGGAGTGTTGCTAAGCAAAGTTGCAACAAACTATCAGCTTGCCAGGTACGACCAAAAACGACAATGAGAAACTAAAATTCTTTGTATAATTTGGAAAGTTTTTGCAGCTGCCTTGAACAAGTCGACCAGTGGAATTGCAGACAAGATCCACATGTGACAGTAGTCGTAAATAAACTGTTTGACAGTCTACAACCTACCTGAGAGACCTAAGACCTTCTTGTAACTATAAATCCGGTAAATAATAATAGACAGCAGCGATTTATGGTATACACACTGTTTTGAGTTTACAACAAAGAAGACAAACTAGATTAAAAATTTTAAAATGTTTTTGTTTTGGAAGATTGAATACATACTTTTTTTTGTAGAAAAAAATTTTCTCTCTTACGCTTGTGATGTGAAATTCGTTTTATACGAAACGTTTATTTATTTACATATTTCATACAGAGAAAATGTAAGTCACTTTACAAAATATTTTTTTTTAAAAAAAACTCACCTTTACTTTGTCATGTAGCACTTTATCTTCAAGAAATTCCAAACATATATAAGAACGGTACAAACAAAAATTCTCGAATGCAATCATAACACAGCACTTATTTTTAAAAATACTTTTATCAATGATAGTTGTTAAGTTCACGAAAGAACATTGGACTATGGACAACCTAATCGGTTGCCGGTTTGTGTAAGAATGCTTTCATTGCCTATTTGCAGTACACTTCTGTCTGTACGGTGCCGGTATTCGTACTGAAACCGGCATGGCTAACAGAAACGGCTGTCCTTGTCGTGACAATGCAAAAATCAATACGTAGGAGCATGCAAGTATGTCGAAAATCGCAACATCTACGTTACCACGCCCGAATTGTCTGAGACCTTAGCGACGGTTGCCATGTCGGCTGATGTCTTATAGATAATGGTGGGGGAAAGATACCAAACTGTCGAGTGCTGTGCAAGTTTGGGAACAATCAACCAGCGAGGTTTTGAAAATGTTTTTAATGGACGTCATGAAATTGTGTGCGTGAACGACTATACATTTTTAGACATTTTTTGCATATGATGATTTTATGATTAATTTTGTCTGCAATCTGTGTTGCTCCGAGTTATTTTTAAAACAATATCAATTAGTACGGGCTGTTGAAGAATGTGAAATATGGATATTATTGTTTACAACAAACAATACGATCGTTAAACGTCTACGGATTCTCATCAGACGATCGGCGTGTTCGATCAATTACAATTTTGAAATAAATGTTATGAAAAAAATTGTATCCAAACAAAACACTATTTTTAGATCTACGCTACGTACATACATATATCGTTATAAAAAAAAAAAAAAAAAGCACCGACAGTAGTTTAAAAGCATATCTCGCCACTATTAACGCTATACATTTTATATTAAAACGTAGACAATAATGGTTTAATGTACATATAATACAGCATGACATTTCTTGTGTCAATCCACTTGTACATTTTGATGACAATATAATTATTTTTTAAAAAAGTCTACATGTTTTTGAGTCTATGTAAACTTACCAACACTCACCTAAATGTTTTACTCGACTAAATGTTTCTAAAAGTTTTTTTTTAATTATTCAAATAAAGTTTTTTACTGTTATTAAATTCCAAATTTAATTTATTAATTTTCTTTTAAAATAATATTTTGAACAAATCAATATTTGAAACAAATATTAAAAATATTGTATGAAAAAAATTAATTATGAAACGAAAGTATAACGATAAAGGTGTAACAATCTACATCACTGAATGCGATTCATTCAACGTCAGTTCACTAATTAATTATATTTTTTTAAAATATATGATTATTTAATGATTAACCTTGTCTGCAATCTATATTGTCTGAGTTATTTTTAAAACAATATCAATTAATACTGGTTATAGAAGAACACGAAATATGAATATTATTAGAATGAGTAAATATTCATTAAAAATGTAAGAAGTTTCGAAATTATCTTCCTCAGATGATTTTAAAAAAAAGATTGTGTACTGTGTTCATGTGAAATGTTACAAATTTCAGATATGTTAAATATTCGTACACTTTTATAGAGATGATACTTATTTATATTTTTCATAAACACATAAAAAATCCTTAATTAATTTTTTTTTCGTACTTTTTTTAGAAAAAATATGTAAATATTAACTATTGTACTTCATTGTTATTTTTAAAAAGTAGTGTAAACTTTTTTTTAATAAAAAAACTTTAAGACTATTTCTTTTGCTACTAAAAATGTGTTATTGAATCATAATATCACTTGACGTTGAGTGTAATCTTTCTTTCATATACAAAACACTATACCAACAAAAACTTTTGATAATCACTTATTGTTTAATGATAGTAAATTAAATCGTTGTAAGCGTACTAACATAAAATATGATTTTATTAGTATTTGTATTGGTTCTAAGGTAAATTCATCACAATACAAATGTATCAATCGCCACAATATAATAAGATTTTATAAAAATATTCAATAATTACTTATTGTGCACTTTAATTGCTGATATGCATTTCAAAAACCATCAAAGTGCTACATTATAATATTTGTGATATACCCATTGAAATATGCACCAACAAACAAAATGAACAATATTTGATTATTGAATATTTTTAAAAAATCTTGCGGTGTTGGGATAAATGGATTTATTTATATTAAATAAAATTCTTTTTCTTGCTGTGTCTCTCTCAATATATATATATATATATATATATATATATATATATATATATATATATGTATATATGTATTTAATATATGTATATATGTATTTAAAAATGAATGTTAAAATGTACATGATCTGATTTTAGGTTGTAAAAAAATATAAAAATATGATATATTTTTTCCTATTATAGAATATTAAAAAAATGAGAATTTTATTTTATTTTCATGTTCTCTATTTAGAAACATGCTATATATACTGGTATGTATGAATATAAAATTTATATTCCATTTATTAAATATTCTCCCCTTATAACAGACAGGCATTTATATCAACAACCTTGTAAAGAATATTCTTTATACATATGTTGAGACTTTCTTATATATATGATGTAAATTATATCCCTATGAAACGATTATAAGTCAAATTAAGTTTCACTTAATAGAAAATTAATAAAATATTTATTGCTTCTACAGTAAACACTCTTTTTTGCAGGTGTTCCTTTTTCTGTTTACACTGTGACTGTATATTAATTAAAAATATATAAACCTGATTATATTACATTAAAAATATTGATGGGTTCTTAAGTATTAGTTATATTATTTAGAACAATTTATCATGTAAAAAATACACCTGCTAATTGATTTTTATGAACGGATAAATTTTATGATATTTATAAAAAAAAAAACGTTTTGTGTAAAAATCAAAATTCAATTTCTCGGTTAGATTATTACCAATATTAAAATATAGTTGACATTTTTTTTTTTTTTTGATAAAGGAGTTTTCATAATCCATTTGTGTGGTTTTATTATATTTTACTAAAAAAATATTTCTTTAAAAATTTGAAAGGAATAAAAATAATAAAATACATATTTTTACGATTTTAAAGATATTGACTACTTTAAAATTTCATTTTTTAAGGTAACATTTATTTTATGTTTTAAAAATTAAAATTGTTTATTTTTTTATTATTAAGGAATAATTTTTCGTTTACTAATAGTAACATAATTCGACTTTAATTTTCAAAATTGTGTTTTTTTTTATTCACCTTCCAACAACAGTTATGTATATCTTTTTTATTGCAACATAAAGTTATACTTATTTTCAGATTTAGATAAATAAAATTATAATTATGTTGTTTGTTTTTTTTTTAAAAAATAAGTATGGTATTTTTGATATTATATTGTACGATTGTATTTATTTACATTAACAATGATAATAATACGGATAAATTCATTCCAAAAGTGTAACAAGTTGGATATATAACACTAAATATAAATAAAATGAACATCATTTCTCAATTACATTGTATATAAATCTCATTTTAACTAATTTTGAAATGAAACCCGTAACGTTTTATGTCTAAATATAAAACGTAAGACTAACTATACTCCGTCTGCTTATGAAAGATAATCAATCAAAAGAGTTGATTGTAAATGAAAATATTTAATGTTTGTTGCTTTCATGGATAATTTTGAACCGAATTTATTTTTCATTTTATAAATACAATTCAGGACTTCGTCAAACAAATTTAATTACTAAATGAAGAAAAAGTTTATGGAAAATATTTATATTGTAATTACTTCGTATAATTAAATACACCTTTATGCGAAATGTGTAGTTATTGAAACAAAATATATTAATTGAATTATAAAATTGATAAAGAATTATTGTGTAGAGTTGATTGAATATTACAAAAATATTTTATGTTTTATATATATATATATATATATATATATATATATATATATATATATTTTATATTTATTTATTAAATTTATTAAAATTATATTGTATACTGAAACATTATGCATATGATTTCATTAAATGACCAATGAAATAGATATTTTGAAATATGGGGCCGTTCCATAAGTAATATAGTATTTTTGTATTGGTCAAAATGAACTCTAGGAGAGCAATATCCTAGTTTAACGGTAGAATAATTATCTGAACAATTCTAATCAACTTAATTTAACGGTCTATTGGTATTTGAAAACGATTGGTACAGTTTCTAAGCTGGTTTAGTGAGTTTCTTGCGGATTATCAAAGCTCAATAGACATGTACTTTTGATCTCTGTAGATTGGAAGAGAAACCATTCCCGAATTAAATTATTATTAGTGACAAAAATGGATTGTTTATAACAATATTAAACGTTCAAGACAATGGATTAACTGGAATAAAACGCCATCTTCATAAACGAAGGGAGGACTTCAGTTAAGGAGGATTATGTTGTCAGTTTGGTGGGATATGAATGAAATTATCAATTATAAGCTACTGCCAGATAATCAATTTATTACGAAAGGTTTTTTTTGTGAACAACTAAACCGGCTAAAGCAATTTATCGACGAAAGAAGGTTAGTACTAGCCAACAGAAAAGGTGTAATTTTTTACCATAGTAACATATGACCTCACACGATACGAAAAACGTTCCAAAAACTGAGGTAGTTTAAATGGGAAATTTTAACAAAACAACCGCATTCTTCTGACCTGGCACCATAAGATTATCGTCTATTTCAAAGACATCAAAACTATATTAGTGGGAGACAGTTTAATATAAAGATTGATGTTCGAAGGAGCTTGATTTATTCTTTAGTGTAAAACCAAAAAAGTGTTAACGTCAGAGTACTAAAAATTTCTATTAAGATGGGAAAAAGTTATGAATAATAATAGAAAATATATTTTGAATTAAAATTAAAATATCATATTTTTTTGTTAAATTTCAAAATGTTCTCTCAAAAAATTGCATTTTTTATGGAATGACTAAATAGAGTAATTACGAATATAAATCTTGTAATTTTTACATTATTATGTTGAAACACTCAGTAAATATTTTAAATGTGTTTATTTTAATTTAATTACATTTATAGTCATTTTTATTTAAGAAAGAATTTATATTCAATGAATAATTGTGTTAAAAAGTAGTAAAAATAAAATTGTAAAAAAAAGTAAATTTATATCAACAAATATATAACAATTGCATTTGTAAAAATTAAAAAAAATATATTTTTACACAGTTGTGATTTTTAAAATAGATGAAATGTTTTGAAAATAACGAAGAGTATTTTTGAATTTTAAAAAGATCGAAACTTATTGAGACTGAAGGCATTTTTAAGGACAATCTGTCATAACTTATTAGGTCATACTTGAATGGAAATTATGTGCATACAAATTAGGAGATAGTTCTGAACATTGTGGACAATGTTTCATTCTTCTGTCAACTTAAAGTAATATTCGTTTTTACTAGGTCAATAAACTGCATATTCTGTTCATGTCTTTTATGTAATGTGATTTATTTGTTCACGGTAAGATATCCAAAAAGATGTTGGCTACTCACAACATGCTTTTAAAGAGAAATTTGCAGTAAGTGAAATTTAAAATATATCTTCGAATTGCTACATACTGAGAAGATATTGTTATTTAAATTTGTTACTCGGAACATGTTCGCATAAATTGTAATAATAGGTATAATTAATTTTAAATATATTTACATTAGCAACTAGAAATATCAAAATGTCTATATGAAATAAAAATAATTTTTGAATTATTCTCAACTCTGATTCAACGTCGATATTTGAAATCGTATTGCAGAATTATACACAGATTTATATCAATGTGTCTTATGTTTTTAAACAATTTGTATAGTAATTTATGTAATGTTTTTAGAATTATTATATATCAAAAAAAATATTTTGAAATAAAATAAAAATTGATCCATTTTAATCGAATAATCTCGGTTTTGAATATTTATAAGTGCATTTTATAAAATCAATTCCTCTCTCTCTCCCTCTCTCTCTCTCTCTCTCTCTCTATATATATATATATATATATATATATATATATATATATATATTATAAAGTTGAAATAGTTAAAAGCTGTTTTATACGAAACTATCAGATTCATATTTACCAACTGGATTTCTTTCCTGTTGAATATAGAATAAAGTATTATTTTTATGAAAATAAAATTATATAAATATAATATTTCCGCCACATATTTTCCGTATTATATATTTTTACTATAAAAGAGAAAGGATTCATTTTATATAAATAATATTTGCTGTATAAGTAATAAAATTCATATAAAATGACAACCTTAAAAATGTCACAATTTCCAAGTTTTGTATTTATTTGAATTCTTTTTTAACTGTGTATAATATAGGGTGGCCCAAATAAGATTGAAAGATAATAAATGATAGTCGGCAAATAAACGTGTGTTTAAATCCTTCAGTCTCGTTTGAGTCATCTTATAGAAATAAAATTTAAAGATATCATTTATTTAGTAACAATCAGTATTGTTAAATAACTTATAAAATATATAACACTAGATAGATTTTTTTTGGAAAATCTTATTTCAATTTTTAATAGAAGATATGAATTCTTGGTAATTATTTTAAAATGGATATTTAATTAGATATGTTGAAATGTTTTGTCAATTTTTAGGTACATGAAAATAACCCAATGATAAATAACCCAAAATAACATTATTTATTATCCCTTTGTATTTGTAATGTATGTTATAAAATGAAACGTTTTAGAGAAATTGTCATTAATCAGGTGTTAATTATGATGTAGATTAAAGTTCAATTGAACAATGTACATTTAAAACATTTGTATCTTATAGATTACAAAACGAAAAATGTTCGTGTCGAATAATTTTTTTTATTATATTTTTCACCTAATTTATATATATATATATATATATATATATATATATATATATATATATATGTATACGAGGGTCGTTTGATAAGTATCGTAAAAAGTAAGAAAAACTAAATTGTAAAATTTAATTTAATTAATTAATTAATTTAATTAAACAACAAATAAATTGACCATACTTATCAAACGACCCTCGTATATAACAAAATTAGTTCGAAAATTTATTCTCAAAGAAGATTTTTATCCTGCCTTGTAAAGACTTGCGAATAATACTTTAGGCGAGATATCGCAATTAATTTCATTTCTCACATCGTCAAAAATGGTAGCGAAATTCAACATACAATAAACTCTTTCTGTCTATATTGGTTAATCAAGATTCCTTTAATAGGTTTCGTCTATAAAATACTTGGAATTGATTTTAGTCCAACTGTAAACGAATAAGGGTAAATAATGTAGAACAAAATGGTATTTATTGAAATAATATGAATTTCGTCGTTTCAGAAGACGGAAATGTTGGTCGTTGTGTTTTTATTGAAGATCCGCCAACTTTCCCAAATATGATTATTTAAAATATGCTGTAACTATATTTTAAAACGATAGGGAATTTATATTTTACGATGCAATTAAATACTTTAACAGAAAAAATATGTCGGAACGCGCAGATTGTAAATCACTGTACTAGAATCCACGCGCGACGTCACGTGCAATTATGTACGTGATTGTCGTCACTAATTGGACAGGTGTTGATCGCCTGAACGAGCATACACCTGTTATATCTTTACTACGAGTTCATATGTTGTTCTTATTATGAAAATTTTAAATTATGTTTGATTCAAAGTAACATTCGATCGTACTTGAACGAAACATTTGGAATACAGCGTAGAAAAAAAAACTGTACGTCTGGAAATTTTAATGGAAATTATATAGATTATGTAACGTAATAACACGTTAAGTATGAATTAATATTTACGTTATACGAGACGTGATGAATACACAATTTATTTTCTTTTTCGAAACACATTCTATTTCGAATGCAAAACTATCTTATTATTATTTCATCGATGGTAAAATAATTGAATGTTAAATCGATTCACGAATTCAAATTGGCATTTTATTATTAATGATACATATTTACAAATCATTTACATTTGCATACAATTCATTAATTTTTATTAGATAATACCTCGATTATTTTATATCAAAGCAAATATTTATAACGGATGAGAATAGGAAAATCAATATGAAATTGTGCATATTATATTCAATCAGATTACGTACTATTCTATTATACACATACCTATATACATATATATATATATATATATATATATATATATATATATATATATATAAAATTTGTCATATAACGAAATGGCTTAAATTGAATCGAGAATATATAAAAATGAAAAAAAAAAAATTGAAAAAGAAGAAAAGTAAACGTCTTGCCTGAAAACGATTTAAACTAGGAGTTGGTATATTTTAAAGATTTCGATTGAATTTTCAATGGTCATTTTTTGTTCTTCTGATGATGAATAGCATAGTTGTAAAAAACTGAATAAATGAACAATCAGTGATTATTTCACAATTTTATAAATAAAAATAAAATAAATTTGATAGACATTCGAAGTTATGGAGGTATTTTATTTGTATTAATTTTTTTAACATTATTTTGAAATTAATTAAATCTTCAATTTTTTATAGGAATGTTTATATAGTTTACTGCAAATTGAACTTGATTACTTACTTTAGATGAAATTTCATTCCACAAGATTTGAAGTACGAGGTCAAATTCTCATTCTTAATAACATATATTTTAGCAGTTTAATCTGCCAATCATTTAAGTTATAACTGTTTTCAAGAGAAATATTCAGATATTAAATTTAAATACATCTGATACGTCTGAATAAGTGAATCTATACTGTGAATATAAATTATACCTTCTCTGTTCAAATTACTTATACACACTCATACTTTATATATATATATATATATATATATATATATATATAATTTCTAAAAAATTAGAATACTAGAAAAATATACTCCAAGAAATACTTAAAATCTTGTAAATAAAACACGGATTTGTTTACAGAGAATATGAAAAAAAGTAATAAAAAACCCACTGAGGTCATAAATTGTAAATATGCTTTCTTAATTTAAAATTTTTAAAATTTATCATTTGAAATATTTATCATTGATTTTTTTAAAATTTAAGATAATTTCATACATATTTTTGATTTATATTTTAAATTATATAATAATACATTAAGATTTTGTAAAAAAACAGATTTAGAATTAATATTAATATTTTTTTGCAATTATTTCATATTTCTACTTAAATAAATTATCATTTTTGTTTTAAGAGTATATAAACATTTAAGTATGTTTAAATATAAAAATTCACTATGTAATTTCTGAAAGTTGAGATCAATCAAATTAAATTTAAGAAGAAAATGGAGTATATATTTTTTAATTAAATATGGTG
The DNA here is from genome assembly GCA_029203775.1 of Neoneuromus ignobilis. Lineage (NCBI taxonomy): Eukaryota > Metazoa > Arthropoda > Insecta > Megaloptera > Corydalidae > Neoneuromus > Neoneuromus ignobilis. The sequence goes on along the minus strand of CP092090.1, from coordinate 22,008,084 downwards.
GAATAACTACAACAGATTAAATAAAAATTGCAATAACTATTAATGGTTATTAATTTAGATAGTCTTAATAAAAAGATGTCTTACAACTGAATGACAACAAGTGACATTAATAATACCGTTAACCATATTTAGAAATCGAGATCATATAATGATAAATCAGTAACATTAACGCATTCTGTTTGAAAATGGATTGAAAAATATAAAGATTGAAGTATTTTTTTAATCTCAAGGTTTTATTATAGATAATCTTTAGATAATATAAAACTTCTATCGTTTTATATAAATCGGTCTTATTTAATTGAATTTTAAAATGAGCACATTCTTATTAGACAATATGATAAAGCAGATGTTGAAAGTTAATAGCGTTTTTTATAAGCAGTTTACTTAAGAATACATATATTTCTTTTAAAATACAGCATTTTCATAAAACTGTATTTTTAAGTCAAAGAAAATATTTCTATATTGATCCAATATGTTACAACCGTGACGAACAAATTGTTAAGAAAAGTATACTAAACGTCGTATTATTTATAGAAAAAATAATATTTCTGAATTTAATTTGTCAAATAAAAAATGCTTAATTCATAAATTACAAAAAAAGTTAACCAATATAGGTTGTTTTAATAATTGAGATAGGTTATATACATAGGAGTAAAGAGAAAGAAAATCAATACTTTTTCATTTTTTATTAATGGTGACTGAACTGTTTTGACTGTAATCTTCAGATAACCAGGTTTACGTCATTCAGATAATACATCTAAGGTTAAAAAGTATAATCGATATTTTAATTAGGTATTTATGTTGTTCAATTCAATTTTTCCTCAAATAATAGAATTCGATTAATTTTCTTTTAAGTAACTAATTACACAAAAGATAAAATTAAATATCAAAAAATATCCAAAATGGTATTTACACTTGACATGTTTATAAAAATAACAAAATATAATTAATGAAATATTTTATAATATTATTAAATAAATCTGTTACAAGAGTGAATGTTTCACATTTTAGAAGAATGTAAGAATATTTTCTAAATTTAAATAAGGAAAGAAAAGCAAGAGAAATAATTATTAGAGAATTATCATAGATATAAAGAATATTGAAATAAGTAATTAGACATTGTATATATATTTTTTTATAAATTTCGTATAAATTTAGATTTAAAAATTCTTTTCGTTAATAATTAACAAATGTAGTTCAATATTGATTAATATTTTTAATAAGGGAGACCGAACTATTTCGATCGAAATATTTTCTCTAGACTTTTTTACAACTTTGATTAGGTTTTCTATAAATAAATGATATTATCTTGAGTGAAATAAAGGAAAAACTTGAGTGAGAAAGATTAGAAGAAAAGCGTAATTGGTAACTTTAATTTATAAATTTAACTCATTTGAATATTCTGGAGAGATTTATAAATAAAATAATTTCTTTATTATGTATGAATTATTATGTACAAAAATTAAATTAGAAAATTGCTATAAACTAGTTAGTGAATGTTTAATCTTTTATGGAAAGATTAGTGTCTGATATAAATTGTTTTTTAATTTTAAAAATAATGACTTATTCAAATTGCTGTTTGTTAAATATTTAGATTTATATAAAAAGATTTGGATAGTATATTGAAATCATTTTCTTTTTTATAAAAAATTCTGGAGAAAAATTAAAGAACGAATGAATAAAAATTAAATCCTTGTTCTTTTTCAGAGTTTACCAATATATGTAATTATAAATATAATTTCAATTTTGTAGATGGAAACATTTTTAATAAGTACATGATAAAATTATTTTTTAGTATTTCACTGTATAAAACTAATTAAAATTTAAATTAAAAAGCTACAAATTGAAAAGTTCAAATAAAATAACATATTCAATTCTCGAAAAAAATATTTTTTGTAATTTAACTATTAAATATTTATCTAGAAATAAATGTAGGCGATTAAAATTATCTTCTCAACTTATTTCTTTTTAAATATTTATAAAGAAATTTATTGTAATAATTCTTGAATTTTAAAATGATTTTTTAAATATTTATATTGAAAGTTTTTGATATATTTTATAGATATGAAAAATTAATTTAAATAAAAAATCTTCAGTATTTATTGTTCTTATATCTAACAACAAAAAATTGTTAAATATAACAATGAGTATACCAGAATGGCAATAAGATGTTTAATCTAAGTATAATAGAAATAATTTCAATTAATAAATAATACAAATTTCTTTCATAAAGAATAATATTTTTAAAAAAATAACAATAAAGCATTGTTTAAAAGATAAGTGTGATTAAAATAAGTCAATGTTTCAATCTTCATATATATAAACATATAATACTAGAATTGGACTGTTAAAATAGGAAATGTACGTTAAAAACACAATATGCGTCGTTTCAAATTGGAAATGTACATTTGTAGATTTCGATTAACATCATATACTCATTTATTTTGTTAATATTAAAAGATTCATTAGATATCAAATATACCCTTGACCGTTTCATGTAAAACGTCTGTTCACCTGGATGATTTAATTAAAGAGGGCTTATTTATAATATAGTGTGTGTGGTTGAAATGTTTGTGCGTAGTTTACAACTAAATAGGAAATGATTATTGAGAAACGAACACGTTTTCAATTTTTTTATCTTTATTGTTTAATAGTAAAATAATTAAATTCGTCAGTTAAAAAAAATCACACGCAACTAGTTTTCGAGTTTGAAATCCTTTAAAAATAATAGTATTTAAAAGAAATTTATTTACATATAATTTTCCGTTAGAAATTCGATATTTTTTATTACACAAAAGTATATAAAAACGTCTATTGCCTTTATCAATTTTCGATCAAAAGAATATTTTTTTATTTTGAAATAATAAATTAATTTTTTTATAAAAATATTTATATTATTATTTTATATTATATATATTAGTCTATTACGAAAATAAATATAAATTAATAGTCAAGGCTTTTAATACATATTAATCATTATTTCCGATACATGTAATTAATAAAATAAAATAATACAACGTATTTTACAGTTATCACCTGTTTTATTTAATAATCTTTATGTATGTTTCGGATTATAAGTCCTTCAACATACTAAATACTCTAATATGTTTTCCTGATGAAGATTTGGCATGTATTACTCTGATAAAGGTATAAGCCGAAATGTACAAGAAGGATATAAAATAAAATCAGCTATTTTTTCTGCTTTAATATTTAATAATTTTCGATTAAACTATTATAAAAAAATATAAAAATATTAATTCACATGCAGCTAAACCGTTTTGATCTATTTTAAATTTTATAGATAATTCCTATCGTTTAATTTTTTATTCCTATTACGATAGATTGTATTTAGTAAAATTTAAAATTCTATGTCTTTTAATATTTATTTGATATTCTTTTTGTTCACTTTTAGAGAATTATGTGAGAGAATGATTTCTAAGGAATTAAGATTCATTTTTATACAATTTTATACTGAGAAATAAAAAAACTCTACTCTTTAAAAATGTTAACTTGATATTCAAGAAGCTAATTGGTAAACACAATTCATTTAATGATAATTGGAGAAATTTCCATTTGGCAATATTGAAATAAGTCTTTAGAAAGACACAAAAATAAATAAGAGGTTAAAATTTATCTTTAACTTATAGCTGAAGTTTTAATAATATCATACATTTAGAATTATTTATTATGATGATTTCTCGACATCTTTCTGCAATAAGGAAGAGTAAAATTGAATGAATTGATGGCTGGATACAAATTGAAATCGTTAGATTGTGTTTAGAAATTGTGGAGAATTATTTTTGGAACGAATTGTTATCTTGTAACAGAAAAAAAAACATTCTTTGTTATAACAGATAAACACTGATTCGTTGTTAGAGAGAGAGAGAGAGAGTCATCCAAATGTGACGCCTAAATTTGTGTTTTATTACCCTATACACATGTTTCTTTTTAATAAAACACAAATATAGGCATATATATATTCTTATAACATTATAATAGTTCGTTCATTAAATAAATTATTTAATAAAAATTCATTCAAGGAATTCGATTTATTGTAATAATTTTCAAGAATTGTTTTTAAAGTAATTTCTATGAATTCATATATATTTTATTAAGTTTCTTAATTATTATATGATTGTGTTATTTTCATATTTTAGATTGGAACTGTCATTATTTTTCAGATTTCGTAACAAAATATTTCATATAAACAATGTATATATGAATTATTCACTTGCAGTAAAATAATAATAGTTCTAGTAACAATCATATATCATATACAGAAAACATTAAATTATATAATTATAGCGATATTAGTAAGAAAATTGCGGTTGTTGTTAGATGTATCTTTAATGCAAATTCAAATAAATGAATGTTCTAGAATTGTGACAAGTCAATACTGAGTTTGAAATTTCTATGAATTTTTAAATGTCCTTGCTTACGTCAAAATGCAAATGACGATTAGCATTCAAATATGTAATTATTAATTATTTTCCTATTAACTGTTTATTTTTTTATTATTTTTATGTGAAATAATTTACATTTTTATTCATTGCAAAATATTTTTTCTATAATGATATACACCCCATATTTTTTATAATTACTTATTAAATAAACCATATGATATTAATTAGTCACGTAAATAAAAACATATTTTTTATAAAATTTAAATTTATTAAATGAATTTCATTTACATACACACACACTACTGGATTTACACAATCCACTACTGGACGAAAGCCTCAATGAATACTGCCATTCACTGGTATTTGGTCATATTTACCACGCTGACCAAGCGGATTGGTGAAGATTTTTTATTCGGGGTTTACTCCCTTAATTTTTCAATATATATATATATATGTATATATGTATGTATATATATGGATAGATAGAGATACTCATTAGACTATTGATAATAAGTCAATATTCATTCATGACTTTTCTTGTGACATCGATTTTTTTGCTATGTACGTTTTGTTCTTTTAACGATATTTTTTCTATTTAGATAATTGTAATAAAATTTTCTATTAGATGGGAAACGTTGATGTATTAAATGAGTTAATATTAAAAATATACGTTAATATTTGTACATACAATACAAATTTTACTTATATATATATATATATATATATATATATATATTACATAAAAACAATAAAAATACAGTTAATTTACATTTTTTTAACAAATTATATATAAAAAACGTTTTTCATTGTTATTAAAAATAAAGTCGTTTATCTACACCGAATAAATATTCAAATATATACAAAATTTACAATATTTGAAACAATGTTCATTACCATTGAACAGCAATTTTTAACTATTATTACACTTCATAAATTTTGTTATATTATTTTTTTAGTATTTTTGTACTTATTTCTATAGAATGAACATATATTTTTAATTGTTAGGAAAAAGGTATTCTTTCTTAATAGTTTTTAACAAACATATGCTAAATTTGGGTATTTATAATTTATTTTAAGAATAAAATATTTCAAAGGTATTTTTATGATTAGAAAATTATGTATATATATATATATATATATATATATATATATAAATTTTTCATTATACAATATAATGAAGAATTTGTTTATTTACATTTATTTAAAGGTATTTAATAAGTCGTACAATTAAAAATAATGTTGTATAATTGAATAATGAACCAACAATATAAAACTTAACAAGATAAAACATATATCATTAAATGTACACAAAGAAGTAAATTATATTAATTTTGTTGGATATCTTTTTAATTTGAGAAATTTAAAATAGAAACTTTAAGAGATATTTAGTGAATTCTAGGAAATTTTCGAATTTTTTTTTTTTGAAATTGAAATATGGATAATTGATAGAATATTTTCTAATTTTCCTATATTCTTCTTTCCAATTCAGTCTAAAAAGTTTTTGTGAAATTTAAGTTGATTATTTGATATGATGTATGTTTTTATTTTTCTACATTGCTTTTTTTATTAAACGGTTATTAATGTCGACTAATCAGTTTATTTTAATTTGCGATTATAATTTTCGATAATGACTATTCTTGATTCTTCATATTTAAAATAATTATATATTTAAAAGTATTAATTTATTTTTTGTTAGTGTATTTTAATGAATTATTTTTACAAATTTATGGAAAAATTAGACTTTACCGTTTTATATCTTAGGAATTTATTTTTACCTCAGAATATGATTGATCATATTTCAACTAATGTGATTTTTTAGAAGTACAAATTCAAATTTATTGATTTGTTTTTAAATAAACAAGCACATTTGGGAGGTTTTGTTAACTTTTTATTAATTTTAATGCTTTTTAATATAAATTATTAAATGTCCTTGAAGAAATATAAACATTTAATATATTTTTTCCTGATAAATACAAAATTTTACGAGGTATTTAATTTTTAAATTACCAATAATTTTATATTATTTATTATATTTATTTTACATAGGTCATTCGAATAAATTCAGTGAATTCGATATAAAAATTATAATGGAATATTTTCCAATAATTAAAAAAAACTCGTTTGGAATTATTAAGCTAATATTTTTTTTATAAAAATTGTCCAATTCTATTTCAGTAAATAATATTTCTATTATGAATTAAAAGCAGTCTTCCAAGATATTTTAAGTTAATGTTTACAGTGCATTGGTATCTGGTAGGTATTTGTACAAGAATATATTAAAGATAATAATATGTGCCAAATCGTACAGATAAACTGTTTATATCTTTGAAAAAAATAATGTCTCGACTGTTTCAAATTCCGGAGCTTTTGCCAGAAGAAATATAATTCGTAGGAAATAAAGCTACAATAGATGTTTGATTCTACAATAAAATTTTGAACTAGGTCAGTTATAAATTTATTTTGTTTTATGAAATAACGTTTCTTATTTTGAAAAAATAAACTATTGTTAAAGAATGACATTATATTTATATTATGTTGTATTTATTTTTCAATTTGATATTCAACACAATTTTTTACATATATATATATATATATATATATATATATATATATATATATATATAAAGTAATCCAAAAATATATCATACACTGATGTTCGATAACTATATTAAAACAAAAAATGAAAAATGCAAAGTTTTCACATTAAAAGTAATAAACAACAATGTATATAATGAATATATGCAAAATATTTTATGCATGTTTTAGTCTTATATAATTATTTTATGAATGATACATGTGTAAAAATACTATGTACATATATATGTACTGTTTATATTTATTTATTATTATTATATTTAACTATACAGTATAGTGCACTTTAATTTATATTCTTTGAATATTACATTATTATTAAATTAGATTGGTATAAAAAATATTTGTCTTTATTTTGTTCTTTATTATTAATTAAAAATTATAATAAATTATTTTTGTTTCATGTCATATATTATTTTAATTTATATTAATGATATTTTTAAATAGTTGTATTTATGTATCAAGATTTTTGTATTTCTAAAAATAATGCAAAAATTGAGAAAATCAATTCTTATTGAATAGAAGTCGTCAATAATAAGAAAGTTTATATAATGAGTTTTTTCTTAACAAATTAAACGTTTAAAAAAAGTGTAGTTATTTCCATTTTGTAGCATTTTTAATATACACAATTTTATTTGTTTAATTTTGTTCTAAAATATAATATATAAAATAAAATACAAACTTTGATTTATGTATGAGCTAAATAAAAAATCTTATTTGAGACATGTACCAAATAAAATATTTTTTGAATATTTTTCAGATATATTCTCTGTTCGATTATTTCTCTTATATGTTTTATGCACATAAACAAACATTTGAGCACGTTGAAATACACAGACGTGCTTGAAATTTATTGTCAGTCTACAAATTAAGTGATACTTGAGCAGAATTTAGATTAGTTTGTAGTAATATGGTCATCTTGTTGAATTTTACATACTGTGTTGCGTAATAGATTTTAAACAAAAACTCCAAAGAAAAAATTATTAACGTCGGCAGCAAATCCTTTCAGAAATAAACGTGTAATTTGTATATGGCGCACATCGGTTTTCGTTGCGCAACATAACCAAACTTTACATAATTTTTACACAATAACCGTATGACGTCAAAGCGTGTGACGCGCCGCCCACAGCCGCCCATGACATTGCAGACGACGCACCCACATGCAATGCCGTCGCGACGTAAAGTCGTCTTCGTCTCCCTTCTCGCACCTCGGCGAGCGTCTCGGTTGTCCTAGAGCTTCCGCCATTGATTCGATGCATTGATCATATAGAAAACGGTACGTGGGTGTCGGTTTTTGCGTCTAACCTTAAAAGAGATTTTGTTATGATATGTAAGGAAAATTTTGTTAATGTTGACACGTAAACTGTATCATTAATACATTTATTCTAGTGATGCGCAAGAATAATATTGGTTCTAGAGAATATTTTAATAATAATTTCATTCTTTTGAACTGTCTGTGTCGACAATACAATTTTATATGTCGTTTTGTTCTTTAAGATTTATTTTTATATATATTATTTTGGTTCTTTCAATCAACAATACCATAAATAAGTTATTTTTGTACAAGAAGTATTTATTTTCGAAGTAAAAAGAAAATACAGTAATACTTAGAAATATCTATTTTCATAATATTACGAAAATATCGATTTGAAATTTAAAAACATTACATACCTTGATTTGTCTTTTATATATCATGTCCTTTTAAAATAGGTATTAAAAAATAAAACTTAATTATATTGTCCTTTACTGATATAAAGGTTTATTTGTTGTTTTGGAACTGTGGCTGATTCACTTTACACAAATTAATTTTAACCCCAACACCACAATAATTTAAACTGTTCAATAATCACTTATTGTTCATTTATTATTTATAATTATATTGGCTGATGCATTTCGATGGCGACGCCATCATCGTCAGAGCCTTTCTGACAGAAGCCTTTCAGAAAGGCTCTGACGATGATGGCGTCGCCATCGAAATACATCAACCGATATAATTATAAAAATAAGTGAATAATAAGTGATTATTGAACAGTTTAAATTATTGTGGTGTTGGGGTTAAAATTCATTTGTGTAAAATGATATATAGGTTATTTTTATTCAATATTTAATACTAACGATAATTCAATTTATGGCATATCTATTGTAAATGTATTCCATTTTATTAATTAATGCGATTATTTCAAAAAAGGTTTACACAGATAAAAAATATAATTTTATACAATTTTCTACACTATTACAAAAGAAATAAAATCTATTTAATTTAATAATACTAATTAATTTATATATATGTTAATAAATCTAATACATAAATACTTTAAAAATTAAAAATGTAATACGAATTTAAAATCCAATAATGAATATATAAACTCACGCATCAAGAATTTATGTTAAGTATATTTTTAATATTGTTACTGTAAAATATTCATTAGTTTTTTTGCAACAAAATGTAGACATAATCAATGAATAAAAAATGAATGTGTCGATGTAACTGATTAGATACTTTTTTATATTTTATCTAAATTAATTTATATGTATTTTATGTGGTTGCCAGATTATGAACAATCTGAAGTAACGTGTTCCCTTGTTCGAATAAAATAATACATTCATACTGACCATCTTGCTTTTTACTAAATGTAGATTATATATCTCAGCAGGTGCACAATCCATACACGCTTGCAGATGTATTTATAAAGAAGACTCAGTTGTTATTTCGCAAAAATTATTATTTCTGTTAGATATATACCGACACACTGAACAAGTTTCATGATCTCAAGGACATATTTTCAACCTACTTAAGGTATACAGAACCATACAGAAAAGATATCTTTTCATTGTATTTTAAAAAAGATTATGTCTGCAGCTGTTCATTGAATTTGTAAATTTGAATATTTTCGAATTGTAGATGTTTAAAATTATTGAGTACATGGCCAGAGTTCACGAGCAGTTCTATTAGTATTGTCTATTACGAAATTTGTTTAAGTGAACATTAAAAAAAAAACTTTGAATAAACATATGTGTCGCTTGAACATAAATTAATAATATAAATTAATGATAGTTTCCTTATTTTTTTACATACATTATAATAAATCTTTGTTATTTAAATCACTACTAGAATAATCTTAATAAAAAATCATGTTTTTGGGAATTGAAAGAACAAATCAAATGATTACATTTCATGTGAAATCTTAATGTAACAATTATTCATAAAATTCTGAAAGTGCTAGTTATTTATTTTAGCAACCATGTAATAGGATAGTTATTTTATTTTTATTAATATTATTTTGTCATATTTTATTCTTCTTACATTTAAAACATATCTTCTACAATATGTACACACAAATATATATATATATATATATATATATATATATATATATATATATATATATATATGTATATAATAACTTTGATTACAGAGGTTCTACAAAGGGAGCTTTTTTTACTGATTCTATTTTCAACTCATATATTTATGTTAGATAATCATTACTCCTAAACAATTTTATGAATATATACTAATTTATTATATAACACTGGTGCAAATTTGTCGCTTATTTAGTACAAGAATGCAGATACTAAGAAATATAACATTTTGTCATTGCTAATTATTTTTTATTATTATTTTGTACGTTATCCTTTACTGATATTTTATCAGGTTGTCGTAGTTGAAATACAGTAGAAAAAAGAAGAAAATCTGAATGTTAATAAAATATTTGTAAAAAGATTCGTCTTAACGTATCTCGAAATTCTGTCGAAATGAAACAAGAAACTAAAATTTACTCGAAAATAAAAAAGCTTTCGAACATGAATATATTCCAACTTGAACGAAAACATTTTTTTTAAGAAACGAAGCACGAGTTATGAACCTAGTCGCCAATCTCTCAGACTTCAATGAATGACTTTGCTGTAAATTAATATATGTTTTCGTATATATGTTTTTATTTCTTATATACATATACATATATATATTATATTATATTATTATTATTTTAAATAAGAAATAAAAAATTATTTATTTGTTCATAGTGGGTTTATTTTTAGTATATAGTAATATGTAAGAAATGAAAATTGTAATGCATAATTTTATTTTTTTTCTTAATTCACCTTCCAAAACACACACACGCACACACATACACACACACACACACACACACACACATATATATATATATATATATATATATATATGTCTCAATTTATTGAATGAAATTCAAATCGAAATTAATAATTTTCAATGATAAAATGTAATAAAAAAATACTCATTCATCCATTTGATAACAGAATAATTTTTTTTCTTACAAAGATTATGAAATTTACAACAAATTAATGCATTAATTTAAAATAACATTTAAACTTGTATTTATATTTTTTTCGCCTAATTTGAAATATATTTAACTATTTTATTTTATTTCGTTCCAATAAGTCATTGATAAATGTTATGGAATAAAAATGTAATATATAAATAAAAATCCAAATTTAAAAAAAATTAAAGGTAAAATTTCATACATGAATAGTAATAAATATATTATTTTTTTGGTTTGAAAAATAATATAATTTTTAACAAAAAAAATGTTCATCTGGTTAAAAAAAAAACTGACCTACACACACATTATTTACACACAAGTTATATATATATATATATATATATATATAACTTTAAACGTAATACATTATGTATTTTATATGATACAAATATATTGCCATATTTTTGTTTTCTACATAAATGCAAAATGAACTATAAATTCCAAATAACAAATTGCAGCAATATTTTATTCAAATTTTTGAATATGTGCGTGTTTTGAAGAAAATCTCATAATTAAGTTCTTTATTATCTTTTTGTGTATTTTTCATTTGAAAAACATTGAAAATTTTCTATTTTTTATGTACATACATATCTAATGACTGTAAATATAGAATTTTCTGTTTTAAGACAAAGAATGATTACAATATTTCAAAAACAACATTTTAATGTTTAAAATATATTTCAAGTTCACAAATTATTATACGTATAAGTAAAATTGATATACATTTTATTGAACAGTTCATTACATTGAATATACATTTTTTGAATGTTCACCAAAATAATATTTTTTATTATAATCAAAAATTAAAATTAATATAACATTATTGAATGTAAATGAATACGAACAAATAATAATATGAATTCTTATACAAAATATGTATTATATTTATGTGTAATTTTAAAAAGAAATATTAAAACTTTTTCATAATATATTTAATAATAACAATTTAGTGTGAATTTATATATATATATATATATATATATATATATATATATATATATATCCATATATTCCTGTTATGTAAATTATGTAATCAGTCTTATGAATAAATATTTATCAGACATATATTTATATTTATATATATATATATATAATGTATATATTACTTATTTTATGTTTCATGAATATTATCTACTACAGTCATTGGGTGAATATATTTAATGTGTAATCTTTAGTAAGTCTGTAAGGACAGGTGGTTGTTACCTGCGTCTTGTTTTTTCCAGGTAAAAGTTCTGCCAACAAAAACATGTCTATTTTGGCCACCAGTACGACTTAGTCATACATTCCACATATATACAAAAGTATTTTATATAGGTTAAACAGTTTATCTATTAAATATTTTTTTTTGTATTAACGTTGTATATTCATGCCTTGATTTGAACTGATTTCTTTTAAAATTACAAAACAAATAGAAATGTCTGATTTCGTTAATACGTAAATACTTTTAAGACGAATTTTAAACAGAGAAGTGGATTTAAAGAATGGAAATTAATGAAAGTAATTTTATTAATTTAAAAACTATACAATTATAGTTTTATATAGAAATTGAGTAATAAGGAAATTATTTTGTTAAAAAAATACTATTTTCAAATAATTATTTTTTATTTCAACACCACAAGATATAAAAATGTTAAAAAATTATTTACTGTTCACTTTATTTATTTATAAGTTAATGCGTATTTCTATAGATAATACAAAATTCTGACGATGATGATATGGCCATCGAAATCTATTTTAATATGTAAATAAATAATTATTGAATTTTTTTATAATATTTTGTGGCAATAATTATTTTTTTAATTGTGAAAATGTATTTACCTTAGTTCAAAAACAAATATTATTTGTTTGATGTATTTTTCAAAAGTTTTTTTTTAAAAAAAAATATATATAATGATTTTTATTCAAATCATACTCAATCAATCAATTAGATATTTTATACGCTAACAAATTGTTATACTAAAATTAAATACAAAAATTATCATTTTTATCTCTAATTGTGAACTCATTATCAAAAAGTCGTAAATTTTATTTTATTAATCCTAATTTTAAATATAATGTAAAAAGTAAATAACAAAAAGTTACTGGAGTATATTTAACTTATATCAACTATTTTAAAAATATATTTGTTTATTTTATATCCTTTTAATTCATTCTTAATATGTTTTTTATATTTGTACATAAATTAAATTTATTTTTTAAAAGCTTATTGTCTTATCTTTAACTTATCCATATTAAAAAAAAAATGTTATTATGTTATTTAGAATACAAGAAGTATATTATTCTTTAATTATTTTTTCGTACAATAAAATTATCTGAAAGAGGAAAATATTTGATAAAATGAAGTACATTGTGGTAAGTAATCAAATATGTAACATATTTAAAAACTTTAATTTTATGACATATTTTCTATTTATAATATTATGTTGAATTTATATATCGGTGATGTAAGATAACAAAAATATATTTTTTATTAAATGGATTAAAGAACTTTCTTTGTCTTTTTTTAACCATTTATTGTACAAGAAAACAAATTTTATAATTTTAATGGCCAAAATTGAGATATTTTTGAATAGTTCAAAAATAAAACAAGCAACTATGTATTGAAATAATTTAGTAGTTTGTAAAAAAAAATACTCAAATGTACATTTTAACTAATAAGTTAAGTTTATATATATATATATATATATATATATATATATATATATATATATATATATATATATATATATATATATATATATATATATATATATATCCGACTGGGTAGTACAGTGGTTAGCATCACCGCGTGTCATGCGGGAGATTGCGTTCGATTCCCAGTCGGAGAGTCCCTCGTTTTCAAGTCGAGGGTTGAGCATGAAGGCCGACAACCTCATCTTGTAAAAAATAACAGTCGAGAAGGGAGTAAACCCCGAATAAAAAAATCTTCACCAATCCGCCTGGTCAGCGTGGTGAATATGACCAAATACCAATGAATGGGTAACATTCATTGTGGCTTTCGTCCAGTAGTGGACTGATGTGGGCGTTATGATGATGATGATATATATATATATTTGTGTGTGTGTGTTTGAATGTAGTCTAAAAACTATTGCAGGACGAGGAAAACAGTTTATGAATTTTTGTTGAAAAATTTGAGATTTTATGAATAAAAGAGCATTCAAATTCGAAATTTTTAATTAAAAGAAAATTTTGAATTATTGATAAACTGCACAAAAAAGTTGAGAATTCGTATACTATAATATTATTTAGAAGATTAAAAGATATATTTTATTAGGCATTTAGTAGATTCATTTATTTTATCATCAATTTATTTTATTATTTAAAAAATATAATTAATTTTTTTTGGAGTTTTAAATTCAGCCTTTAAAGAAATAATTTTGGAAAATGAAACTTAAATGTATATATAATAAGTTAAATATGATAAATGTATATTTTTATATTCATAGTCAGTATCAAAAAGTTTAATTACAAAAATAATTTAAAGTTTTCTGATTTCACATTTAGAAAAGTTTCTTAAACAGCTTTCTAGGTGCCTAATAGTAGATTATATTAGGGTCCACACATAATTAAATTGTATTCAACTACTTTTACTAATGTGTATCTTTCAGTTACATAGTTCTTTTTATTACTGGAGTCGCTCAGAAGGTTTGTATCCTATTATAAATAATTTAAATATGTCATAGAATTTTTGAACTCCAGACATGTTTTGTATTTTTTTAAAGAGATTTCATACAAATTAATTCAATTGAATGTCAAAACAGTCAACTATAAATTGATTGTTGAATTTGAAATGCAAAACTCTCTGAACTTATTCAATAACACACATCTTTAATGGCATGAGATCGCAAATGCCTCACAATAAACATTAACCACATGTTGGAATTGTTTAAATGTTTTTACGACACTTTGCAAGTTTTACAGTCGTTCAGATTTGTTGTTTGTAGTTAACGTTTCCGGTGCAATAGGCCATTCCAAGTCTGATTACTCATTTTTTAATGTAATATATATATATATATATATATATATATATATAATGTAAACATGTATGATATGTGCTTATGTGTATGTGCATCTGTATACATGTTTATGAACGAGTATAGAAAGGAAAAGGTTTTGTATCTAATAATTAATTTTAACTCAAAGTCAAGTAGCGTATTTTTTTAAACAACTGCATTGAGAACAATGAAATGGGATTAATGATAATTTATTTAAATTAGAATAAAACAAAGTCAAATAAGTTATCTCATAATTACCATAAAGTTTATTTTTCATTTTTTCTATTTAATATTCATGTGGTTGTAATAAAATAAAAAAATGAAACCATTCATAAATACACACACACACACACACACACACACACACACACACACACACACATATATATATATATATATATATATATATATATATATATATATATATATATATATATATATATAAATAAATGAATATACATATATATATATATATTATATTATTGTTATATTTAATTATATATTAATTTGTTATGACACTTACTTTGAGACATTTTAATATTATAAATACAACCAATTTAATCTAATATATGTTATTATCAAATATTTCTCCACTATTCGTTTCGATATTGTAACCAATTCACTTTCATTCAAATGAATAAATATGTTTATTTTTTATAAATATCTTTAATAAACAATTATTGCTCACTTTATTCGTAAGGATGTATTTAGATGGATTAGGCCATTATCACCAGAGAACTTGCATTATATAACATTTGAATTAAATTTTAAATTGTAAAACTGCATCAAGGATGGCAAGCTCATTGAAAGAAAGTCGAGACTAAATTATTATTGACTACATTTATAAAATGTTGTGGCAATTCGTTTATGATTTTGTTTCTTGTTGTTTTTATAATTGAAATTATTTTTCATTAAATATTAATATTAAATAACACCAAATTATTATGTGCTGTCCAATAAGATATGGAAATTTTGATTATCAAAGATATTTTAAGATAAAATTATTTAAAAAAATAATATTATAATTGAACTAAAGAAAAATATGAGTTTTAATGAACTCATATTTTTCTTTAGTATTTCATATTATTCATATTTTGTATTAATTTAAAAATAAAACAGGTTTTCTTTCAATAGCAGAAATAATGGAAATATGTGTTTTCAGCAAATATCGAATGATTTCGTATTATTTTGTTATAAATTTTTCTATACATTTTGAATCTTAACGTAGGAATACAATTAAGATGTAGTAAACTCTGATGGTCTATTGTCGCGCCTCACTTCACACCAGTTTATGTTTTATATGATTACTATATATGTAAGGTGGGGCCTCTAGGAAGGTTGGGAATCACTGATCCATAAGATCATGACTTTAAATTTTTTTTAAAAAAATGAAACATATTCGTTTCTTTGACAAGTTCTCATCAACTTTGTTGATGCATTATTTTTAAAAAAATGTGTATTTTATAACTCGTTATAACTTGAACATGAATTTATTTTTAGATTGAAATGTGAAATAAGTTGAATTGAATATCGATAAATTTTATAATATATACTTTTTCTATTAATATGCACTGGAATATAATATAATAATTATTTTTATAGTACATAAAAAGTATTTTTACATAAATATACAATTTATAACAAATATATATATTTATATATAATTAAAAAAATAATGATAATTTTATATTAACCAAACAGAATTCATATAACTTTGTTAGACTGTGTTTATATAAATATAAGTGCTTCACATGAGACTGAAGGGTGGTAAAGAATAGTAAATGACAATAAGCAAATAAATATAAGTCTAAATCAGTCTCATTTAGGCCACTGTATATATTTTTAATAAATACTTTTTTATTTAAAAATATTATTCCCTACTAAAAATAAATCGTTGTTGATAAAATAAGATATTTTATATTTTAATATTCTTGTACTATTGATTTGATTTCTTGAATAATACCATTTTGAAAAAGTATCAAAATGTATAAATTAATATTATGTTTTTAAATACACATTTTGTAATAAACACATGTTTAGAATTTATAATTGAAAATATAGATAAGTACACGTGTAGTTAACTTAATTTTATTTTTCTTCGAAAGCTATTTAAACTGCAGCTTTATTTTAATAATTTATTAAAATAAATAATACAGTTTCGTTTAATTTTTGTATACAAATATATTTCATTTATTAAGTCTGTCATTAATATAATAACAATTATGTAAAGATGTGAAACAATATTCACTAAAGAGGTAAATTTAATGAAAAACACGTTTTGTAAAGATTCAGAAACGTAAATTTAAGACATGGAATGAATTCATCTTTTATTCACAAATTTTATTTCTATGTATTATAGTAGTAAATGGAAAATTTGTTGAATTATATTCGATTAAAAAAAAATGTGAGAGAATTTTAAGAAATGTACTATCAACATTTATGAATATAAATATACAATAGTTTATTTAATTAAGTATCGTCCTTTGTAATGCAACAATGTTTTGTAAAAGCATTTCATTGAAAAGTTTGTTATAAATAAAATCATATTGTGCTTGTTTCCAACATAAATAAAAGTTAGTTTACAAATAGAAACTAATTGTGTCATGATTTATTTATTATAATTAAAAACATATTTGTTTAGTCAGATATTATAAAGAACAAATAAAAAAATAATATTCACGACACATTGTAAAACAATATATTCAATGAAATGTAATTGCTAGCAAATATTATGTACATTATTAATTTTTCAATATTCACCCGAGAAAATATGCATCTAAATTAATAATACTGTCCGCAATATAATGAAAAATATACAAGTTTTTAATAAATAAAAAAACATATCAAAAACAAAGCATTAATTGACCACCTATTCAGTTTGATAACAAAAAGATCCTAATTATGAAAAAGCATGTTCGCGTTTTCAAAACATGCAAAATCAATTTTCAAATGTAATGTATTGAATATCATCGTTTTGAAAATATAATGTAACGATTACAATTTAGAAACATAATTACACACAAATTGTTGATGCGCGTTTATTTGCATAACATTGTACGTTTTTTCTAATGTGTTAACCTTTTTCTTTAAAAAAATCTTTATTATATAAATATTAAATTATTAACAATTAGATAGTTTATATTTTAACATACGTATATTATTTTTTAAAAATAAAAAAAAATAAAGATAATTATTCCTATATCAATGTCTTAATATTTGCCATAAGTTTTTTTTGCAATTTCAATTCTAAATATAAATCAAAAAACTATATATATATATTATATTTTTAAAAATTCAAACATAACGTATATTGTACAAACTCGGACATGGTACATAAATGAGTATTTAACTATTTTCCAGTGTAAATATGACAAAGGACACGTGGCACTGGAACCAGTAACGTAACTTAATGAAATAAATAACAAATATGGCAAACGCTTCATTGTTCGAAACAACACGTTATTTAAAAATCATCATATTGCTATTACGACGCAGTTAGTCATTGTCAGCTGGTTGATAGCTGGCAAAACATTGCCGTGCTGATATTATTGACTCATTTCGGAAATTATAATTAACCATTATTATAGTTTACATCTCTCTGTTATAAATTTGAGTCAGCGTTTCTCAGAATCACATTTTTATATTGAGTGGTATTTTTGAATGCGGTCAAATATATGCAATTTCAGGTGAGATTATATACTAGTAACTCGTTGTAATCCATCATGACGAGATGAATACATATATAAAAACATATATGTGTATATACATAAAGTTATAAATATATATATATATATATATATATATATATATATATATATATATATATATCAGAGGCGTTTTCATCGAAATATTCATATTACCTAAATGGTTTTTATATCCGTATCATTATTTTTTATATGGATATATATATATATATATATATATATATATATATATATATATATATATATATATATATATATATATATATATGCATATATAAGTTGTGATTTGGTTAATTATTTTCATTATTATTATTAATAGTAATGAGTAAAATAAGGAAAAAGTTTATTTTAATTTATAATTTTTAAGTTCTGTCATGTAAGATTTCATATCACATGTTAGTTTTCCTTATAAGCAAAAATTATTTTCTATCTCTTCCATTTCACACAAACGATTTTTTTATGCTTCTCTATAAGTATTTATGGGTCTCTTTCTGGTCTTTTTTATATTTCTGGGTTCTAATTAATTTTTCTTGATCATCGATGGTCTTCTTTTTCTTCTACATGACTGTCCTATTTCCATTTTAAAGTTAATTAAATTTCTAAAATAATTCTATTATAAGAAATATATAAAATTTATCATTTTACTACTTCTTCATATACTACGATGTACTGAATGTTAAATGTATTATTTGAAATCATTCTTTTCTTAACTTGTTGAAAATACTTTTGGTCTCTTCTTGATATTCTCGATATTTTAAAATGGTCTTTCATTTTAAATAAATAATAACAATTATACGATACTGAATCAAATGAACTGGTATATTTCCTCTAATGTGAATATCAATAAAATTTGTGTTGCAAATTTTAATTTGTTTTATTTTGCTCTTTCAAAAAAAATATTAGTATGTCTGTGTAAAACCTAAGGTATTTAATTATTCTTCAATATTTTTTGAATAGATTTTTCCAGTTATATTAAGTATCATCTCAGCAAGCACTTCAATTTTTTTAAATTATTGCACTCACTTTCTTTACATTTTCATCCATTTTTGATATGAAAAATAGATTGAAGAGACAATTATTATTTATTTTTTATCTTTATTGCACTTATTGTATCGCAAGGTATACAATAATATTTATAACCTCCATATCATATTAATCGGATTTATTTTGTCTTATTAACAATTTGATATTACTTCTCTGTTTGATTTTAATGTCAATTTTTTTCTATTTTATTTAAAAAAAATTGTCTAATTAAAGTCATTATATTTTATACACTTAATTATGACATGGGTTAGAATGTATTTCAATACGTTGTGTTTTATTCGATATACATAATTTTAATCAAATATTTGTATAGTGAATATATGCAAATCAAATATAAACTGTTCTATAAATCTATAGCAACATGTATTTACAAAATACATACATACATACATATATATATATATATATATATATATATATATATATATATATATTCATATTTATTTTATATTTACAAAATAAATATCTATGTGTATTGCTACATTTATATTTATATATAATAAAGATGTGCAATCAAAACAATAATAATATAACACAAGATTTGCACAATTTTATTAACAAATCGAACAAATTATTAAAGATTAAGTAATCTTATTATCTTAACATTATTTTCATGTTTCATTTATATATATATATATATATGTATAAATTATATATATATATATATATATATATATATATATATATATATATATATATATATATATATATATATATATATATATATATATCAAAATACATTTATTTAGTATATTTCATTGTAAAAACACACATTAAGAAAAAAAGTATAGAAAATTTGCTGTCAAATATTATATCTCTATAGTATTGAATAAAACTAATTATTATATACATTTATACACGAATGAGATCATCAGGTTATAATGGGCCCCTTATATCCGTTGACTTCCGAATCCGTCAGTTCTTATATCCGTTATTCACTGTTTAATATTATTTTTTTCATATCCTGTTTTTTAATCATATTTTCTTCCATCGACTTATATTTTATATAAATGTTTAAATAAAACAAGTCTAGTATTATTTAATTAAATTTAAAAGCAAGATAAATATAATAAATTGATTATTATAAAACTAAATACAAATAAAAATAGTCATTGTAGAGAATAAAAGATCAGAATATTTAAAAGTAATGAGATGAGTTCATATGTTGTGATACATGCTCCTTAATGAAGCTGGAGGTAAATGTTTATTACATGCTCGAGGTTATCAACAATATGAAAACATTGAAGTAGAGAAAAAAGTTGAGGTAATAAATATTAAGATATGTTTTGATTCATAGTCAATGCATGCATATTCAAATGTAATAATTAATAACAATTTAATTCAAAGTAAAATAACGCATTTCTACAAATGTACAATTAATATTATAGAGTTATTACGAATCCTTTACTCTTAATGCTTAGGTCGTAATAAGCTTAATTAGTTATATGGAACAATTATAAAGTAAATGAATTTATAGAAGAGATGAGTTGTTTAATGAAAATTAAATAAAGTTAGCAACTTCAACAATGTTATATATTATTAAATACATATCTACAGTACTGAGAAATTATAATTTTTTGACATAAATAACTTGATATAATAATATAATTATACAGTTTAATTTTTCGAATTCAAAAATTAAACAGTATAATTAAAGTAATGTAACGGAAATTGGTAGAGAATTTATTAGTATTTTTTTTTAAAAAAATAAAGTACATAAAAAAATATATAATTTTATAGCATAGCATTTCAAATTTATACTAAAGTACATAATTTAATTAAAATATATTGGTAATAATAATTTCACTATAAATAACTTTTGGTTATATTGATCAAGATATTTTTAAGAACATCTCATTTACATATCTAAATTTACAGATAAATCTTTTTATATAAAAGGTGTACAGTTTCAATTCAATACTATCTGCACCATTTACTTAACTAAAACCACATAAATAATCAGTTTCTATGCTTGGATCACTTTTTGTTTTGTTTTCAATGTAAAGGTTAGCAGTTTTCATCGTTTTTAGGTTTTAGTAATACTATATATATATATATATATATATATATATATATATATATATATATATATATATATATATATATAAAGTATTTTCTTTTCATAAAAGTTTATTTCGAAATGCTTTCTTCAAAAAGTCTGTATTCAACAAATATGGCCTGTTCTTTTGATGAAAAGAATTTATATATATATATATATATATATATTTAGTGTAATATTTTTTTTATTCAGAAATTTACATAAATGTACAACCTACATTATATATAATTAAGCAAATTATTATTTATGAAATAATCAATTATTTACAGATTCGATTAAAAATACTAATAATTAAAAATAAAATAACTAAATTTCAATTAGAAATTGAGGTTATATTAAAATTTATATTCATAAATTACAATTTTTTATGAATTAATAAAAAAATTTTTCTGAATGAATTTCTTTGATAGTATACTTATCTTGCTATTTGTATCAAACATCTTCTATATAAAAATAAATATATGGTGTAAGATAACAAGTTCTAATGACTCACATGTAATACTAAAATTAGTATAAAATTATTACATTGTACGTTAATTAAACATTTTAAAGTGGTCATCATTAGCATCAATATATTTATTTAATCTTTTTATTATATGGGAGGCACTAATTCTAAGTTTTATTTTACAAGTGTTACTCTTAGATTTTATTAGCCTGTTGTAAATTTTCTAAAACATATTTAGAAAAAGTGATAAAGTAAAATAAATTAATGAATTAAAAGCTTATGTATATTAATGATTCATACACTTACAAAATAATTAATCTAAATATAGATTAAGAACGTAGTGTTACTAAATTCATTCTTTATTAATGTACTGCATCTATGTATGTACGTGTTAAATATGGTTATAGATGAGTGGCTATCATAATAAGTTACTGACCAATGTGCTATGAATTCAAATCTGACCTTATGTCAGTGTCATCTTTTAAAGAAAGCAATCATTTCAATGTTTCAGCTATGGGAATAGTCTCAACAAAAAATCTCTCACTCTCTAAGGATATGGTGGTTGTGTACAATGTTAACAATTCTGTCAAAAAAGACATTCTCAGAAAATATAAAAATTGAAAAAATGAATTGTTATTGAAAATATCATGCGTTAGATTATTTAATAATTTTATTGGTTATAACACAATGTACAGACTTCACAACCTAGTTCACAGTGAAGGGGTGTATCCTATTTATATATACATACATATACATACATAGATATATATATATATATATATATATATATATATATATATATATATATATATATGTACGTATGTAGGTATATGCAGTAACATTTGTATATATGTATATAGTAAACAAATCGAGCAATTCTACGAAATGATACTTTAATCAGTGATTATATGAATTGTACGTGTATACTAATCTATATCAGCCATCATAGTCTCACATGTATGTATATATTTATGTAAATAATGCGATATTACATACATAGTGTAGGCGTGTAGTGAGTTTCTGAACATGTGGCACAATATATGAACAATCACTTTCGTTTACTAGATAAATATTCGTCATAATACAAATAAAGAACAGTTTACTATTTGTATCAAAGCTGTATCGTACAAAATAAGATGTATGTATATATATATATATATATATATATATATATATATATATATATATATATATATATATATATATATATATATATATATGGTAGCTTAAATGAGACTGAAGAAGGATATAATCTTCAGTCCCTGTTTACAACCTTTACTCTTATTTGGACCACTTTGTTTATATGTGTTTGAATGTATATATATATATATATATATATATATATATATATATATATATATATATATATATACATATGTATTAGACACAACTATAATCAGCCTTTACATTTCCTAACATTAATTTGTTTACTTGTATATAAAGAACTAAACTTGCACAGACATAATTTTAATTTACAAACGTATTCATTCGATATTTTTGAAAATTCTTGACAATTTCAATTACTGGAATATTGGAGTAAAAATTAGATTTTACGTTGATTTAAAACTTTAATAGAGGTAAAAAGTGTTTTACATTTAGAAGATTTATAAATGGTGTGAACAGAATATTTTTCAAATTATTTTTTCTATCATTTATAAAAAAATCAGATGGATAATAATAATATAACATGAGGGATTTTTAATGTGTCACGATAGAAGATAAAAAAAAATAAAAATCATAATTGATTTGAATGATAACAGGTTGTTTTAATAGGTAATGTTAAGGAGTTTAGAAATAATACATGTTTATATATATATATATATATATATATATATATATATATATATATATATATAAGTATACCAAGAAAAATGTTGGAAAAAATCTTAGGCAATTTTCAAATAAAAAATATAAATAATTCTAGGATTTGATTCAAATCTAACGCTTATAAATTACTAAAACAATCACTTCATTTGGAGAGATTAATTTTTAAAGCTATTTTATAAGTAAAACATTTAAAATTAAAAATACAAGAAAACATATAACGCATTATTGTAGTATAAAATTCATTTTTAGAGAAATAATGCTAAAAAATAAATAGCAGGAAATATTTATTCAAATAAAAAAATATGGAGTTGACTTTTTTGATTGTGGTTTCTGGAAGAAAACCTTTTTATAGCAAGTAGATATATTACGGATTATTATTATATCCTTTTGCTTTTAGCCAGAATAACGAGTTTAAATGAAACAGCACTAGCCAATGAATTACTAGGGAATATAATGGTAAAATAATATTTGTAATATATATTTTAAATAAACAGCTAATGCTGTCTTAGATTATAAAGAACTAGTTAATGAAACCATATTATAATTTTAGCTACTAATAATTTTATATTAGAATAAAGTCATACTGATATATTAGTACTTACGTATAATAAAATTATATATATATATATATATATATATATATATATATATATAATACTATTAAAATTATGATACAAATTCCAACAAAAACATAGAAGTATGTAATATTAAAGAAGCGAATTTTTACGGAAATTCACTCAAAAACCAGCTTCTCAGGAAACAAACATTACTCATATATATAAATATATATATATATATATATATATATATATATATATATATATTCATATATATATATTTATATACGATTACAGGAAAATCTGTGAGACAAAAAATTATAAAAGGGTAATTTTTGTCGGACAAAAATAATACAAAAACGGAATCTGTTTTTTTGTATATCCTTATTTCTCATACCAGATTTGTTAATTTCTTAATCGCCGGATGCAAACGTTTTAAGATTGTGAGAAAATAGTATGTATGAAATATAATGAATTATTTAATAAAAATGATAATAAAACAAAAAACACGAATAAACTAAACATAGCTAAAAAAATTAAGTAAACATTTTTGTTGAAAGAAACAACAAATTTTAATTTATATATGAAATTTAATATAAAAACAATTCATTTTAAATGTAATAAATTTTTAAGGTATTGAATTTTTAAAAAAAAACTTTATTGAATTCGAATCAAAATTTGTACAATTACTTTGTTACTAATATAAATAATACAGTTATTCAATTATTATATTATACAGTTGATTATAGAATTGTGTTCGAATGATTTTTTTATAAAACATTTATATATATATAAAATATGTCCATTTTTAATTACTTATTCCTTAACAATTATTTATAAATCGTGAGAAAGAATGGGTATTTAAATAAATTTTAAAACTATTTTCTAAATTTCAATGTCAATGTATTATGAATAAACAATACTTGTTTTGCTTCACAGTGTTCTTTGAACTGCTGATGGTTGTGAAAAATTAAAACATAAGTTTATAAAATGGTTAAAGAAAAAAATAAAAACTTATATTTATTTATATTTTTTCCAGCACAAAAAAATATGACAAAAGTATACATCGTCCGACAACACCGTGCAAAACCTTGAACATTACACGATCCAAGCAACAAGTAAACGTACTACTAGTCACTGGTTACCAAGTCACTTCAAGTCAATTAATATTTTTTAATTTTAATGATTATATTATAGAGAATATTTTCATTCCATTTGCTTCAGTCGTTCGTATTGCATTGATATTCATTTTTAATATGTACTTAGTAAATTAAAATGTAAATACTTTCATAATGAAAGTATATATGTATGCACAGTTCGGTTCTGTTCCAATTCTAGATCATAAGTCTAGACTAGGTTATGTCATTGACTTGTGTATAATGTTCTTAATTCCTACAAGAATTTTTTAATGTGTGTATATATGTTACAGTCATCACTGAAGCATAAAGAGGCGGATTTAAGTAGTAATTATGTTGGTATATACGAAATAAATTAGGTGAATAAATGCAAAAATGTAATTATTTTATTCAATTACATCCGTACTAAAACGTGTTTTTAATATAATAATTTTCTATTATCGGGTTTGTTTCAAACACTAAATCGTACAAAAAGTGACAAAAATAATAACGCCATACATAAAATACACATACTTATATACAATCAAATAACAGACATTAAAATATAGACAGAACTTCTTTCATCAACCGTAAAATTTAACTAGATCTTTGGTTTCCTTAGTCACTAGACCATTTTATATATTATTACAACACATTAATTCATTCAGAAATTTCTTAATTGTTTTTGGAGACAGCATTTTGCATTTATATATATATATATATATATATATATATATATATATATATATATATATATATATATGAAGGATGTTTAAATATAAACAAAAATAAATTAATCTACAAAGGATATAAAACTGGTCTAAACATGACTTCATTAATAAGTACAAATGTCCCTTCTAACTCAAAAACTTAGCATAGTAATTATAACAAAGGACACCTTACTTTTATAATCTATTTCATCTGTAGCAAAATTTGTACTTAAATACATGCTGTGATGGCGAAAACAATTACATGTTAATGGATTATAAAATTTATTGCACAGATTTGTTGTATTTATTACAATAAATAGGGTTAAAATCTCTTTTCTGATTATTGATTATTTGGATCAATAAACTTTTTTTAAAAAAAAAACGATATGGATAAAAAGTAGTATATGAATAGAGAATATATTAATGAAAATACAATTTTAAATAAGATATTAAGAAGTATCAGAATATTTGCAAACGCATTAAATGTAAAACGTCCTAAAGTGAATAAAGCAATAATGTTGCTTTGATATATTCAGTAATTAAAATTTTATAGCCAATTTCTTATTTAAATTTGACTATCTTCCATTTCTATTTATATATATATATAATAAATTAATACATCCTTTTACACTGTGATTGTAATTATTTGCTGGATGTCCAAAACTACCCACGCATTCTACTGATATCATTACTAATTACTAAATAGTCTGCATTCACCTTGATCATGGATTATTACTGATTAGTATACTGACCATCCTTTGTTAGCAATCCCACACATATTGAACAGAGTCCAATTATTTCATAAGTTTTTATTTCATGAGTCCACAATCACAATATAAAGAAAGATAATTTAAATCACCTTCCCACTAAATTTTCCAACCTCCATCAATTTTAATTTATATGTATCACGATTAAAAATAAAAAACTTTCAGTCCTTTTTTATACTACTAAAATGAGTAAAATGCATTATCGTATACTAAAAGGCTATTCAAAATTGTAAACAATTTTACTTTAATAAATAATTATGAAATGTATTATTTTATGACATATTTTAGATAATGTAAAAATAAAACTGAGGGATAATTGTGTATGTATGTGTTTATATACATACATACATATATATATATATATATATATATATATATATATATATATATATATATATATATATATATAAATAAAAAAGTAATAGAAATAGAAGTTGAAAACTATGTGTATCTAAAATCATTAATATTAGAGAACTTATTTATAAATGAAATAAATATTTGAATGAAATAAAATCTCATATGAAATTGAATATTTCTCTATTTTGGAACAAAGGAAATTTTAATTAATGCGTCTTACTTGTTCTCAAATATAGATCTTAAATGCAAGAATAATTCAATAACTCTAGACAGCACAAAAAAGTATAGAGAGATGTATGTTATAAATAACATATAAAGTTAGGAAGAAAAATGGGCGAATTATAAAAAAACTAATGGACCAACGGACGTTATGATAAAACAGTGAAAAGTTTAAAATTGAAACAAGACAGTTATAAGCAAGAAGAGAAGACCATATATGGACAAAATAAATTATTGATTGTAAATCTAGAGATATAAAAATATGCATGAAGAGACTCATAGATAGATGGAATAAAGAAATAAGAAAATTTGTCGAAGGGGTATGAAAGGGAAAGATATTAGATTACTCGAAGTGGAATTCTGGAAGAGGTCGTTATTCAACAGTAGATAAAAAAAGGCTGATATATATGCGAAGATCGTTTGATAAGTATGGTAAATTTATTTATTGTTTAATTTAATTATTTTTTTTAATTTAGTTTTTCTTACTTTTTTACCATACTTATCAAACGACCTTCGTATATATATATATATATTCGTATATATGTCTGTGTATATATACAAATCTGGTAAGAAACTTTATTCTTGCATAATATTAAGTTAATACAGAGTTTTCCAATAAAAATGTCAAAACTTTGACAATTGGTGGCAGCCATATTTGATTTTTTAAGCTCATTTTGACATTTCAACTCAGTATTGTTTGGCAAATTATCATGAAACATTTAACATTTCAACAACGTTTAGAAATTGTAAAAACTTTAATAGACTTATTGAAATAGAAGTTTAATTAGTCCATTAATTCACGAAATGGACCCATCAATTGGCCACCAAGATCATGTGATTTAAGTCCATTGGATTATTTTTCTGTGAGGTTATGTGAAATCAATGGTTTATGGTGATAAACCACAAACAACAGAAACATTAAAAATAAACTCTGAACGTGTGTAATTCATGAAATTGGACCACAATTATATGAAAAAGTGACTAAAATTGGATTAAACGAATGCACTATGTCAAGCGAAGTCATGGTGGTCATATAAGTGAAATTGTATTCCATCTTTAATGCCATATAATATGTGTAAAAATAAAATAAATAAATAACTGATTAAATACTTTTTGTTTTATTTACATTTAAACTTCTGAAGCGCTTATTGGAAAACCCTATATAAATATATACAAATGATTAAGGATTAAACTAATGAAAATTATTTATTTTGATATTCATTTATATGGAATATATAAATGAAATAACTTCAAATTTAATAAAAATATTTTATATTCACATATTCTTTCAATGCAATGAAATTATATATTTTAATTTTAAATATGTTAACTATACTCAAAATTACATGATAAATCTAAAAATATGTGTTGATGAAGATATACATGTTCATTCAACCGAATTTTCATGTAACTATGTCATTAGCAATGATGTATGTAGTTTATAAAGCTGATATATTTTTTACATATTTTTATTTATTTTTTAAATTAAACTTTTATTTTAAATTGAAATAAATAACGATTTAACGATTTTAATAATTGTATGTTAAGGTATAAAAGCAATTATAATATATCTATATATATATATATATATATATATATATATATATATATATATATATATAATATATATATATATAAAGAATGAGTACTTAGTTCATACGAAATATATTTAAAAAAAATGAGGAAAATAATGTATATGGTTGTTTACAGTTTTAATAGCAAAATTATAATTGTTAAATATTATAGAATAACATTAAATTGTGTCCACTTAAATATTAAAAGATTTATTAATTAATATTAATAGATTGTAAAAGGTGATAGACTTAATAGGCAAATTAATGGCACGGTTATTTTTAACTATCATTTATTTAACATAAAAATAATTCATAAGAATTATTTTGATCAATTCTTTGCTCTCATCTAACAAATATCAAACATATTTATCATAAAAATATTATATATATATATATATATATATATATATATTATTTGAATAATTGTTATAACTTATTAAAAAACAGTTATTCGCTTTTATTTTTTAACATATGTTTTAGAATAATTGAAACTATTTGAAACAATTCATTCTGCAAGTATAATCAGTTTATTCTTATTGTTATTTCAAAATTTATCATAGATTTTTATATTTAACAAAATTGCACAAAAGTATCATTATTCCAATACCAATGTTTAATACCATTATAACACATTACAGTGTTGGTGTAATAATATTTGCATGAAAATTGAGTTAGAATCAAAATCAGATTGTGTTGACCAATAAATTTAGTATAGAATTTAGGATATATGAATTTTGAACAATAAAAATTTATAAAACTTATTCAATTGAATGTGTACTTTAAACGAATTTACATTAAAATTTCTTCAAATAAAATTTCAGAAATGTAATTATAATTAGATGATTAAAATTATATAAAAGACACAATTATATTTTGACGCTAGACTAGTAAACTTGTGCGCAACATATTAATTATTTTTGAAAGTATTTTAATTTATTATAGACATTTGCGTATATTTTTATGTAATATCAAGTTAATTAATATCGCATCATTATTCACTGCCCTCTTGTTGTATTAATAAGTTTATAATTAATTAAATAATGCCGTTTTTTATTATAAAATGCAATAACTGTCAAAAAATAATGGTCATAAATTAAAACATATTCCAAGCGGTTCATTTGTATTTAAACATTCGTTCAAATATACAATATAACATATTAAGTGCTTATAAAGATGAATTGAACAACGAATATTAACATAACAGTGCTATCGTCTGATGAGAAGTATTATTCGTAACTGTATCTATTATTTGCTCAACTATTAATTTTTATAATGATTTTGATATATATTTTTATGTCTTGTGATATTGATCAATACTTAAATAATTATTTGTGCATATATATATAAATAATTAATTAAAATAAATAATTACATTAACAAATTTAAAAAAGACATTTCCTCATTTCTTTTAAAACTATTCAAGTTATTATAATAAATAATGATCTATTTTTTATTAAGATTGTGATTTTATTTTACAGAGAAAATGTTTGAAATTACAAAATTTTTATATTACTTAATATCATATGTACATATATTTATGAGTTAAGGTTTTTCATGTTCAAAAATTCTATACATTATGAATAAAATATTTATGATTACATATATATATATATATATATATATATATATATATATATATATATATATATATATATATATATATATATATATATATATATATATATATATATATATATATATATATATATATAAACTTGTCATGATTAATTCTATATTCGTTCTAAAACAAAAATATTATTGAACACATATGAATTTTAAATATAATTTATATGGTAAATAATCTGATACATGTACTATATTAATAATAACACCTGCTTAGGGTAAATTAGACTGATGGCAAAGGTTTCTTTTGAAACAAAATTCTAATTTATCATAGATTTTTCGATTATGTCTTTTGCTAGAGGCAAATATATTTTGTAAGTACTTAACCTGATGATAACTTAATTATACATTTTTTTTCAGGTGGTCTTTTACTGTTTTTAGATGAAACTTTTCAAAAAATCATTAATAAAATTTTGTAAACATTATTAGATTTTTTTTGTATATTCTTTATATCCTGTACTGTAATTTATACTATTTTCTTTATTTAAAATTTCTTTGATCTGTTCATTGAGATACGAAACATTTTTGTAAATAATATAAAAATCAAACATATTTTTTCATAAAATAATTACAAATATCACAATATTAGTAATTCATATTACTATATATCTACTGTTATTTAATATCATAAAACATATATATTCTATAATTATGATATATATATATATGTATATATATATATATATATATATATATATAATTTGAATTTTGTTAAAAAATAAAATTAAATGGAATAATCAAACTTACACAAACAAACAAAATAAGTAAGAAGTAAATAATTATTGAATACTTTTAATAAAATGTATTGATTTTTAAGAAATTATTCTTCTAAATTAACTGAAGTACAAAACATATTAAAACTTGTAAAAATTCTTATTTACCTATATTTTCTAAATCTAATTTTCAACTCTCGTTATCTTTTGGTAAAATTTTTGAAGATGACGAAAGTCGAAAGAGATCACAGAACATACGAATTCAATAACAGTACAAGAAAAGGAATCTAAATGATATTGAACAATAGGTATATAACACCTACAATAAATATTATAACAAAAGATTTAATAAATGTGATAATATTACATAGACGTCATTGATGACATTTTTTTTAAATAGAGAATAGTATGATTCAAAGATCCCACATCATAAAAAGTTTAAATATATTTTGGTACATACGAATAGAAGCTACAATTTGTAATTATAATAGGTATGTTTACAATTATCAGGCAAACAAAATAAATAAATATTAATAAACATTTCTTATGAAAACAGATTTTTTTTAAAAAAAACACACTTTGCATGTGTGTTTGTAAATTAAGAAAATTATTATTCATTGCTACATGAAAAATGCAATGTATAAAAAAAAGGGACTAATCGTGTTTTGACCATAAATTATATGTTTAGATGACTTTGAAAAAAAGAGATTACAAAGAGAACAAGTCGGATGGACATTTTTACATAACGTTGCACCACATGCCAAAACAGGGAGCGCTAATTAGACAAATGAGTTCAACATAAATTACCTGATTTGAAATTCAGTGAGCGTCTCGCGCGCGCACCTGCCAACGGCGGGACGAACTAGCGCCCGTCATGCAATGATCCGAGCACATCTACTGCTATAATATACTGACCGTCAGCCCGAAGGTCAATGCACGTAATGCTGTGATCACATTCAGCAAGAAAATGTCGGTAACTTACCTCACTTATAGTTTTCAATATGATCGTGTTTACGGTGGTCGTTTAATCATCGGTTTTCATCGACTCGAACATGAAATTCAATCATATAAAAATGAGTATTTTTGAAAATATTACTCGGCGTTATTTCCAAATTGTATTACCTATGTGTGTCATGAGTTAATTTTAAACTTATTTTTACTTCGTCTTGTGTTTATCCTTCGTTAGTTTTCTCATAAATCAATATTATATATATATATATATATATATATATATATATATATATATATATGTATATAATAGATATTAGACTAATATATAGGTAATTGCTTTCGGCGCCATACATTTAGGGCGCCGGACTTACGACTTTCTGAGTTACAATATGTATATTTTATTTATCACGATATGTAAAAATGGAGTGAAAAACAAATATTACATACACATGTATACATCCATCCATATATATATATATATATATATATATATATATATATATATATATATATATATGTATATATACACAATGTAAAAAAAGTTTAATATTAATTTATGAAAATAAATATTTTATATGAATGTCTCAAAAATGTTTAACGTTTTTATATTAATCAGTTTTTTTTGGAAAAAAAATAATGAAGTATTAAATAAGCTATTTAGTTTCTCAAATACATAATATTTCTACTGACGTCATTTAATTTTTGTATATAAAGTGATGATGTATAAAAATAAATAAATTACATATATAAATAAATGAATTTAATAAATTAGATTTTTTTACTAAAATGTAATGTTACAATTGAAGAATAATGTAAATACGAATATTTGGAGTAAATTATGGTAATTATTTACAGGTACAATTTGTGAATTATTTCAAATATTTAATATCACAATAATTAAATCAATACTAATATTTGTTATTTTTTATTTAGAATTTTAAAATTCGTGTTTTTTTTTAAAAAAAATAATTGCACTTGAGCTATGTTATTAACAGTGATTTACAAATCGTTTACAATAAAAAGAAATTCGATTTATTGTTTTACATTGGCCTAAATCGTCATTAATTTATTAAATATCATCATATTAATGATCAATATTTATTTTTAGTAAGTTAAATTTATCTCATTTTTTTCTTTCATAAAATTGAATTATGAAGTATAGTCAAAATATTTCTAAAATTTAGTATTATCTGATATTTATTTCGTTACAATCATGAAGAAAATAAATATATATAATAACTTATTGAATAATTTATACAAAAAAATATATAGATGTCATATAAACTTTATTTTTTTATTCTTTTTTCTCCTTGTATTTTCGTGTTGTATTTTTTTGTTAAATAAAATTATATCTAAGTTATTTTACAATACAAATATAAGATTTAGTAATAATTTTCAATGCTTTTAATTCATATAGACACGCATATAAACAAAAATAATAATTTATATAATTATTAATATTCAATACATACATAAGCACAAACGTACACACACATGCATATATATATATATATAAGATGATCCAAATAAGACTGAAGGATAATAAAAAGACTGAAGGACAGTAAAAGATAGTAGAGAAGTAAATGTATGTCTAAACCCTTCTGTCTCATTTGGACCACCCTCTCTCTCTCTCTCTCTCTCTCTCTCTATATATATATATATATATATATATATATATACGAGGGTCGTTTGATAAGTATAGTAAAAAAGTAAGAAAAATTAAATTAAATTAATTAATTAATTAAATTAAACAATAAATAAATTTATCATACTTATCAAACGACCCTCGTATGTATATATATATATATATATATATATATATATATATATATATATATTAAATAATGCAAGAAAAAAGCAAAACGCAGAGTAAGTAGCATGTTATGAAATAAGAAATTATGAATAAAAAATGCTACTAAAATTTTATTTGCAATAATTTTATGAAAATAAATTACACCTTCTTTTATTATTAAAAATAGAATTAAACATGAATGAAAATAAAATTTATAGTAGAAACATATTATTAAAAGAATATAAACACAAGAAACAAAGAAATAATGAAATAAGCCTGACATCACTGCCAAACGTTCCATAAAATACATTCATATTTTAATTAAGACTTGTGAGATGTCCAATTAAACTATGTAATGATTTTTATGTATTTTTTTAATCGATAATAAAGTTTTCAATGTTGTTTCGGATATTAAACTGATGTTAATATCTAATTTAATATTGAAATATTATTACCAGAATATATTGAAAACATAAAAGAGAATAACTAATAGACGAGGATGGATATAATTTATTCACTTAATTAACATTTTGATGATTAAATTGGAATATGAAAATATCGACAGTGAATATATTTTAATCACGAGTTTATTATTTATTTATATTTTACAACAATTCTCGAACATATTTTCGTACGTGTTGAATATTCTATTTCTGCAAAAATG
The DNA here is from genome assembly GCA_029203775.1 of Neoneuromus ignobilis. Classification (NCBI taxonomy): domain Eukaryota; kingdom Metazoa; phylum Arthropoda; class Insecta; order Megaloptera; family Corydalidae; genus Neoneuromus; species Neoneuromus ignobilis. The sequence goes on along the minus strand of CP092090.1, from coordinate 21,972,672 downwards.
AAAATAGAAACATTACATTCGGGTAAAAACGAGAAGTTAAGACGAAAAATCCTTTTTTTAAAAAAACCTTAAATTTTATATTTTAATTCGCTGAATTATTTAATTGTTAAATCATTTTGCATATCTTTGATGTAATTACATATTAATTGATATTAATTTTATTTGAAGAATTGTAAATATGACCGATGATTAAATAACCAAAATATATATTTTTCGTGACTATAAAACTTTCATTATTTTATAATTTTAATTGTATAAATTTTGATATAATTAGTGTGTTGAAAGTTTTTTTTAATATAACAAAAATCGTTAATTTATTTTAAAGAATATAATAAATGAGTAATCAGTAGAAAATATATATAATAACTATAAAAATTTACATTTAACATTAAATTCTATTATACTGGTTATGTAAAGTATAAAGAGGTGTTCATAAAAATAAGAATTGAAATAATAAATATTAAAATACAATAGACCAGTTAATTATTTAAAGAATTTTTTTATAATTTTTAATCGAAAAAAAATTAATTAATTTTTTCAGTTTTTAGCAATTACTAATGAGTTCTACGTACATTTACTTTTTTAAAAAAATGTTATAAGATTTATTAATTAAATTAATATTTATTTCAATGGATTTTATTATTTGTATGTACATACTATAATATATATATATATATATATATATATATATATATATATATATATAATAACATAAAAAGTAATATATTTAATGGTATTTAGTAGACCAAATTTAATTGATGTATGTTAGAAATTAATTTTAAATAGAAACTATACATTCATATATTTTAAAACTATTAAAAGTATGTAAGTATTGCTAACTGAAAATATATGAAAAAGATGTAAACGTGTTCAATAATCAAATTTAATTTAAATTGCTACAATTTTTTAATTATATTATTTTTAAGTAATTTATATTTGATACATACAAATTTTATTTACTGCTTGATAAGGCCTCTGCCAAAACTTTTTAATGGTCCTATGCCTTTTTTTCTATTTTACACCATATATATATATATATATATATATATATATATATATATATATATATATATATATATATACAAATACTTTTGATTGAAAATTGTATTTAAAACGATTTTCTTATAGAATGGAATTCATATAAATCAATTTTATAAAAAAGATGAAATTGTACTTTGTCGAATTTATGGTTGTCCTATGAATTTGGTCACATAACTTCCTAAATATTATGTCTGTCATAATATGCAGCTAATCAACTATTAATGATTTTTAATACAGCTGTCTTATTTGAATAGCTAAAATGCCGAAACATGAGTCAAGCATCTCCTTCACAACAAAGAATTTTTTTAAAAGCATCGACGTCCTCTGAGTCATATGAACTCACTGATCCGACAAACAAATATGATCTCGTCATTCCTTTTATGTACAGAATGATTCTTTATATATAAAAATGAAATCTGTATAATATATTTATCAAGTATAGTTAAATAAGTATGATGTGACGTTTCCATGGTGAGATAAGTAGCTTTCATAGTGCATCAAAGAATTTGAACTATGAAACTTGAAGGGATTATGTTTGAATACAAATGAAAAATAGTCGTTATCTATGGTACCTTAAAATATTTAATGTGTCAAATAGATCTATACTGCGTAAGAATATGTAAGGCATCGTTTGGTATTCATGGAGAAATGAATAATTTACGTTTTGTATATTTACGTACCTGTTATAAATTAGAAGTAAATTTAATATTTAACTCTTAAAAAGAATCTTCAATTCATTATACAAGCGTGTTTTTCTTTTTTTATGTATATCTACAAATAGATTTTTTTTATAAATCAAACTGTATTGAAATTAAATGTTGTCTTGATTTTTATTATTAAAATAAATTATGTTCGAACATAAACCAGATTTATAACGATAAACAAATCAAGTCAATTTTTTTAATAATAAAAATATATATTTTTAAAAGAAATGTTTATTCTCGAGATAAGTATCTGAATTTATAAATAAAAATATAAATGAAAATATAATCTTTATTTTTCAGGATAAATATTGTATATGGTCATCTATGTATTTTATTTTAAAAAAAAACATATGTATAGGGTGATGTATAGGGAAACATGTGTATAGTTTCTTTTTAATAAAGCACAAATCTAAGCGTCAAATTTGTATGACCCTATATAACAACCTTTTTTAAATATGCAAATTTTTTTTATTATAGTTCAAAGAAAATTATGCCATAAAGATTCGTTTCCAGTAATACGTTTATATATATATTTATATATATATATATATATATATATATATATATATATATATATGTAAATAGTAATTACGCCGAAATATATTTATTGCTTAATTTTTATAACGACTAGACTGTGTTTTTAACCGCGGTGGCAACGATCTACTGGAGTCTCCTGGACATTGATAGGTATTTTCGCGTATAGGTTTTCATTGTCAGTACCTTGAACTGTGGAAGTTTCGAAATAGATACCGCGTTTTTAACGAGCCTGCTTCTCGCGTTCGCCCCACCTCAAGATGTTTATCGACAAACAAATTCATAAATCTATTCTTTTGGTCAATATGTTGTCTTGTCTGCATGTTGTCTAGTACAGGTTGTTCACTGTTAATAAATAGACCCCCAGCTCGCATTTCATTGGCTGACTGTGACGATGTTAAAATTGTAGCAAATGAATAAAAGTGCATCAAGGTCAAGGTTTTTGAATCAACAAGAGAACGTGCTTCGAACGAATGCGTTTAACAAATATTTTTATATGAGTAGTTTTTCTGTATTATATTTATTAACGATGATACCGAAACACGAATGTTTGCAGTAAAAGATAAATGGAGAATTATCTTTTAAAGAATCACTTAACAAAACATACACACAAAGCACTTAAGTACAAAACGTACATATGTTCTGCAATTGAAACATTAGTTCATAAATTTTTTTCAGATAAAATTCCTAAATGTTTTGTGTTATAACATTTTACTAAAAAGTGTAAATTATTCTTTATTTATCTTTTTCTAATTTTTCTTATGTACATTTAAGACAAAGAATAATAATTTAATATAAAAGTTAAATGTATACAGATAAAATAATTGATAAATGGAATATCTAAATGCAGTATTTACGATTGTTTAATAAAATGAAAATTAATTTACATATAATTACGAAATCGTTTTATTATATATATATATATATATATATATATATATATATATATATATATATATATGTGTGTGTGTGTGTGTGTGTGTGTATGCATATTAAAGAAATATAAATGGCACTTTGGTGTTAGTGTATTTATATCGATTATTAGGATTCATTTTAAGATTATTTTAATTTTATTTATATAATAGCAATTACATGAAATATCAGTTTCATATAATAGTAATAAAACTCGTGTATAAAACAATCGGATATGACTGTAATGTTTTCTATTGGATAGTGATTCTCAGTGTTAGTCATTATAATGCACCATGGATAAAAGTTCAATGGCTTGTGAGCCATTGCACCATTCAAGTATCAGAAAAAAGAATACAAAAGCAAAAGGGAACGAAAGCCTGTTTGGGTTAGCAACCAGTTGCTCTGTATTTTAATATCGCTGCAAATACTGACTGTGAGCATGGCTTCCTTTCGCGAGTAGTGAAAAAAATGTATGTACCGATTGAAAATGTTTAAAATATAGGTCACAAATTTAAGTAAACAAGAGTTTTGATTTGTCGCGACGACTTATTGTTTTATGCATATAACGTAATTTTCAACGGTAATAAGTACTCGAAGCCATTGAACTCCTTTAACCGGATATTGCGTATGTAAATTACTGACGTCTGGCGTGGTCCATTATTTCGGACACAAACGTTTACGAGATAACACATAAATGTTTGTCCTTGTTATGACTGGCGAACTCGTTTTTTACGATTATTTTAGAGAGGTACTTGTATATGGTTTACTTTACATTCTGGTGAACGATACTTCTGAGTCAATTTTGTATTGTTAGTTTTTGTTTGATGTGAAACGATGTGTACTGTATTTGTGGTTATTGGAAATGCGACTTTTAATATTCGACTTGTTTACATTACATTCAATAAACTGATAGTACAAATAATGTTAAATGTATGTTTGATCTTTATCAGTAATCTTTATTACTTTTTATTTACTGTTAAAGATTTTTTGAAAATTTAAACTCTAAACAAGTATCATTAAGATAAATCATATATATATATATATATATATATATATATATATATATATATATATATATATATATATATATATTTACACACATTTTTCATTTGCTATTAAAAAAGAGTATTGGTCCTCAAAAGTTACCTAACAATTTTTTAAAATACATTATAAAGAAATAAAACAAGATGGATGATAATCTAAGGTTTTAAATTCAAAACTGGCATTATAGTTTTACAAAATTTAATAATAATAAATCATTTTCCTAATCGAATTTATATTCATTTTTATGAATACTATTTTATTCAAAACAATTTAAAAAGAGTTAACGTACATACACTCTTTTACTAATCATATTTAAATTTAAAATATATACCTTTATATGTGTACGTTAATATATTTATTTCAAAATTAAAAAAGATTTGATATATTTATCATAAGTATTTCATATTGAAAAAAGTGTTGTGTTCATTTATAATTTTCTTCACTTATTCATTAATACCTCTATGTTTTAATTCGTCAGAAATTAAATAAAGGCATTTTAATAAAATAGCAATTTTGATGCATCTAAAGCAATTGAAAAGTTTTATTCCTCAAACTGAAAATATTTTGTATAAAAAATGAACATAACATTTTATTGAAGGAAATATAACACACCATTTCTAAATAAATCTACTGTAATTATATAATGTTTTTAATTTTCAAACATTGTTTGATATTGTTGCATAATTGAATGTTAAATAATTTATATTGATAATATGTAAAATTTAATTTTTCCATTTTTTAATAATAACAAATTTTATATAAGAAACCCTAATAATATTTACATATTGGTACTTTAATGTATTATTTCTATCATACATATAATTTCTTGCTTATATACATCTGAATACTTCACACTCATATTTATAATAAATTCAAAAATATTTTCGTAAAAAAGTGTTATTGAATTTACATTTTTTTTCCTTAAAGAATTTGCATTGAAATTTGATAATATAATGTATTACAACTAATTTATTTTATCTTTTGAATGAAATTAATATCAACGTAAATTATAAAAATAAATGAAATAAAATTTATTCTTTTACTATTTTATAAAATATTTGTAATATGGCAAAGATAATTAATAATGTATCTTTGTACATTCGTACTTGAAATTATTAGAATGATTATTCAAAACAATAAACCTATATTTTTTTTTTGTAAACTTAATTTATCATATAAATTAAAAATAATATTTTTAATTGCAAGGGCGGATTTTTTTCTATTTATTATCAATAACTGTAAATAAAATCACATACATCATATTTCAAATACACAATTATTTCACTCTAATATAAAATAGACGTTACATACATTTATGATTAGAAAATAATTTTCATATATAAAAAAATAGTTTCAAGCAAGTTCTTATCGAAGTATTCATTAACTGGAATATATTGTACCATAACCTTAAAAGACAACTACGTTACTTGATTAAGAATCTTGTTTTAAATATTCAATTAGCTATCTTGTCTTTGATAAACATGCAATTAAAGGGAAAACACATATGTCTCTTATTTTTTTACTTTTTCATGTATTATTTTATCGTAGTAATTTTTATATTTCGAAACAGGTTTAATAGAAATTCTCTCAAAAAGTAATTTAATACCATTCCATTTTCACTGAATATATGTACAAATAGATAAGAACAAAATTCAAATATTAAGAATTAAATTACAAAAATTATATTTGGAATATAATTATATCTTAGTTGACAAAATAGCATGAAGCTTTATTATATCATTCTAAATTTTTTTTGATAATAAAGTGTGTTTTAAATGCAAATTTTAACTTTTTTATAAAATAAATAAATTTAAAAAACGATTATGCAATATTTCTTAATGCAATCATAAACTTTCTCTTACATTTCAAACTAGCCTAAAGCCCGATTTCAGCTAACTACTATTGATTGTTTTACCATACAAAATGTCTTTTCATCTTTAAGAAATATTTTTCATCTTACTAGACATGTGAAGGAATTTTTTTGTATCATCTTAACATTTTTATTACAGTGTTTTAATAGTTTTTTTATGTTTTATATATAAATATATATATATATATATATATATATATATATATATATATATTATATTATATATATATATATGTATATTAGTTATAGTTTATTTACAAAAATTATTATTAACTGAATTAAAAATATTTAAGAAACAAGTATAATATCATTAAATAGATTGTTTATGAAATTACCGATTTTATAGATAAAAATTAATTTTTTTTTTCAATAAAACTAAATTTATTCAATCAAAATATATTTTATTATCTTCAATTTTTTTATGAAAAAAACAATAAGATTATATTTTTTCTACATGGCTCAATTTTTGGATTGAAAATTTTTTAAATGAATTCTTCAATTAGAGTTGTTTGGTTTTCGGATATTTTAATTTGGGGGTGTTTTTTAGTTTCAATTAATAGAAAAGGTTTTAATGTATTATTCAATAGTACAGTTAATAAGTTAAATGTTGAAAATTTTCATAGTCCAATTCTATTAATTTTATAATATTGGTTTGTGATGTCTAGTGTTGTGTTATCTTACAGTAAAATTAGTGCCTGTCTATTTATGAAAATTCTAATCGCTGACTAAATATTTGAAATTTTTACTTATATTATACGTGTATATTTTGTTTTGAAATAATGAAATTTATCGAATTGAAACCATTTGAATTAGACTTTTTAATCACTTATAAAATAATTTATATATTATCTGTTACTTACAGTTTCAATATTGCCATTGTTCTTGAACAATTTTGACACATACATGTTCATTTATAATTAATGCAAAAGCTTAGTGCTACAACAAAGATTGGATTTAAACAAAGCCGTATAAATCGAAAAAGAATAAAGTGACTGTGCTAAAATTTGTTCAGAAGCTACTGTACGATATAAGATTTCATGTTGACGAGTAATTTGATCAATGCTTGCTCAAAGAACAGTTATTATATACTGATACGACGATATGATACTGTTCAATGTAACTTTTACAACTCTCTCAACGACATTATTCAATGTTTAAATAATATACCAATTTTCTGATAAAATTAACAAAAACACAAAAAGTTATTCAGTACAAAAATACATCACTCTTTAAATAAATGCAAGAGAGCGAAAATAATTACGAACTGACATTGCAATTAAGTAAAAAGTATTAAATTTTTTTTTCTTGATATTATTACATTTGTAATAACTTTATGTAAAAAGGTAGTCATTTTATAACTTTATAAAATACAATTATTATATACGTTTCCAAACAATATTTTTATGTTTGGATTTTTTAAATATGACAAGAGAATAATGAAAAGATTCTTTATCTTTCATTTAAAAATATATCACATCAATTTAGTTTACAAAAAGAAATGGCAATAATAATAATTCAATAATTTGAACAGATTGTTTTATTTATATTAACTTTCAAATAATTATTTTCAAAATGAAATACCAAATAAATAAATTTCTAGTAAACTTTAAAACGTCAGAGTTTCTTTTAAAAATAATTGATTCGTGAAACAGAAAACATTAAATGTTCTTCAAAATAATTTTGTCAAAAGAGTCAAGGTTCTAAGAATTCAAATTACTTTATGAACAAAGAGTAATATTACTGATCAATATAACACTGAATACGTGTTCATAAAATTTTCAAAATATACGAACTTAATTGTATACGAATTATCATTTTAATTAATATAAAATGAAAACAATACGAAAAAAGTGATCCCCTGCTGAGCGTCTATTAAATGATTTATGTAAACGAATCAATGCTACAAAGTGCCTTCTCTGTGCATTTCGTTGGAACAGACATGTTTAAAGTGTATTCAATACAAAACATACAGACATTCTTTGAATTGTTCTACTTTACACGTTTTAGAAATAGAATTCAGATCTCTCACACTATCAAAGTATTCTAGTAACGGTCGCATTTAATAGTTTGAACTATGAGTAATGTTTTATAAATTTAAATATTTTTTATTCTATTTACTTCATCTTTATTTTTTTTATCTGTTTTATTGTATAAGAATATTTGGAGAAATATAAAATTATCTGAATTACATATATATATATATATATATATATATATATATATATATATATATATATATATATTGCATTTCCTTTATTAGACATTATTTATTTGCCTTATAACATCATCGTAAATCCATTCTTAATTCTGAACACATTTTAGGAACTATTTATTAGTTTTACGAGAGGTGGTTATTACCTATATGCTTAACCACTGAACCTGGAGGACTGGATTTTTTCTTTTAAGGGTTATTTCCCTTAACTAAGATGTTTCTGAATTCATTCACTAGGAACTCACCATTCGCATTATCCAAGAATTATGTGGAGGTGGAAATAAAATTTGTTAGCAGAATTTCTACATACACATTTGAGAACATGTAATTTTCAAATTCCATTGTTACCTTTAAACCCCCCCCCCCATATATATATATAGTTCCATCGCAAAATTAATATCATTAACGCCACACTATTCCGAACGTGACCAAGTACCTCCAAACTAATCGTAAAAAAACATCATTCACGATTTCAAATATCACGGAGGGTGCGAGTTTAGTGAACAGTGGGCTTAGCCTCCTTGGAGGTCGTCGAGCTTAGCAAGCAGGGGCGGAGCACCGTGGTACAAATATAAAATAAATGATTAAAAAATTTAGCTATACTTAGACGATATTTTTCTAATTTGAAATTGTTATAAAATGTTAAACATTCTTATGGAAATTAATTTGAATTTATTTTCTACAATTTTTTTAATTTTTCTGAAAGACATAGGGTTGGGTTATTTTTATTAAGAGATAATTTGAAGTAAGCACATTAAATGCATATCAAGTTACATGAATTCTGTTCGAGGATGTGTTTGTTACACTTAATTATTGAAAATTAACTGCATATGCAAGTGAATCCTCAAATAGTTTACATTCCATACAATGAAGTATTTAATATAGTGAATTAAAAACGTTGTAGTTATTAATAAAGTTTAAAAATATACATTTTAATAGTTAATTTAAAACGATAAATTTACTTCTATGATTTAATGATTCCATCTCAATGTATTTAATTCTTTACTTATTAGTATATAATAAATGAATATATAATTATAATTTTAAATATAAAAATGTTTTTTTATATCATTTCGCCTTTTCTTTCATCTTTTTCCAAATATTATGGGTTTGTTTTGAAAAATTTTTCTAATAGAGAATTTTTTATGATTAATAAAGTGCAAATCTATTGTTCTAAATTCTTAACCAACAAAACTAGGTTAATTTTGGTTCACCTCGGTATTTAATCATATTTAAGGATGTTCTCTTATCCATCACTTGAGAAGGCTTACAATGGGAAGTTAGTAATCTTGATTTTTAATTTTGTTATATTCTTTTTTAAAAAATCGAATTGGCTACTTGTTTTTATTTCAATTTTTTATTATTTTTATATATCAATTGTTAGAAAAGCAATGAACGTAATTTTAATTCCTTTACATTAAACTAAATAAAATGTTATTTAAATTTTAATGTAAACTCCCAAATATTTTTTACCTATTTTTCAGAACTAAGTATTTGGTAAGAAAAATTATAAAGTAAACCCAAAAATGAAATTTATTTTTTAAAAAAAATAATTCATTCTGTTATATTTTTTAAAATGTTAAGAGCAATAAATAGAGTAAAAAGAATATTTATTATCATATGCCTTAACTTAATGATTATATTTTAATAATATTTTTTAATTATAATAACACATCTCTTCACGATGACATACTTTTTTGGAATAAAATTGTCATTTAATATTTATTCTTTTCTGCAAACTTTTTCTGAAGGAGTATATAAAAGAATAAGAAAATAGGTCATAAAAGGTTTTAATTCACTTTAAATTTTTATATCTTTATTAAAAATAGAATATGTAATTACATCTTGTTGACAATTTTCTGTTTTAATTTTATATTTGCGGTTATTTTTATTCATAAAATTAACTTTTGTTGAATATATTCTCATGTCAGATATTTTTTAAATAATTTAGAGTCAAGTTAGTATTAGAAATTTTTTTTTCTAGATTATTTTTTTAATGAAATTATTTTTTATTGGGTGTATAAAGCGTTAAATATATATTCCAAATAAAGAAAAAAAATGTTGCAGTTACGTGATATACCGAATTTTACAGAGAAATTAATTATATTTTTCAAATAAAATAATTTCATGTTTTTTTTTTCAAATAGTATCATTTTTTTTAGAAAAATCAATTATTTAATTTGGAAATTTGTCTATACTTAATTTCCATGTTTGAGTGTTATTCAATTTTAAGTTAGGGATAATAAAAAATAATACTTTGTGAATTTTTTATGTTAAACTTTTTCGAATATAACTGTGAAATTCTAACTGCTAATCAGAAAGTTCTTTGTCTTCGTAAACAAATTCATTAGATTTTTAAAAAATGAATATTTTTCCGAGAATAAATTTTAATCTTTTTTTTATTTCATTCCTTTTTATTGACTGTTAGTTTGAACATGATAGTTTGTTCATGATATTTATACATTTGCGAATGGTCATTTCCGTGATTAAATTCATCTGTAATGTTTAATTTTTATGATGAAGCAAATGACTAATAGTATTGCACGTATTTTTAATCAGTGCATTGAACAAGCATTAACACGTCAATACGTGATTAGTGTTAGTCATAGTTTACAATAAAAATATTTTATTTATGATATAAACCATATTTGTCATATTTTTTTTGTCAATTAAAAACTAAAGCAATTATTTAATCGGCCTTGTAAACTGTTTAAGATTAAAAATAATTGTACTGAACTCTCTATATTGAAAATTTGATTCATTTATATTCAAGAGAATGTGTCTTATTTAAAAATTAAGAACATGACAGAGTATTTTTTAGTGCTTCTTGTAGATTTATTTATGTAGAATGTTATCATTAAATGTTTTAATTTTTAAGAATAAGGAATTTTTGATCTGTTTTAATAAAGACAAAAATCATATTCTCATTGGAATGTTTGTTATTCCTCGATTTCCAACGATACATTCTATAGACAATTTTCGTACTCTGTTAGCTTATATGTTTGCTTCGAGAATATCATTATCCATTTCAGTTTCCATCTTGAATTAAGGTGAAAGCAACGACAAAAAAACACGCATGCGTTACGATAATGGCCGCAAACATTACATATATATCGACTGGGTGGATTTAGTTATTAGACGTCGGGTCGAATGCACTTTATTGTGTACGATTCAATTTATTTCTTAGAAGAATGTGTGTTTGTTAGTTAATTATGCTTCATACTAATGCAAACAATCACTTCGCTTAATATTAATTAGAAAGTCGTACAACATGCCACCGTACACTGCCACCTACATGTTGGTTTACATACTTGTTTCAGGATTACAGTAGGTATCATTGCTTTGCGGATGTACGTCATCCAAATATTGATTTTCTATTAGATTATTTGCGAATTTCGACGATGTCTCCTAAGAACATTTTGTGCAAAAAAATAAAATAATAAAATGACTTATTAATCAAATATTATTAATTGAAATAACTTATTTGTCGAATTTCAACAACTATAAAATCTCTATTTGTGTTTGTATTATTTTATTTCATTTTCGGCTTTTCATTGATAATATTAATCTGTAAGTCAATTTAATTAAAACAAATTTCCACGATATTTACATATTTTATCTTTATATATGAATATTAATATTATCTTTAATAGTCATTTAATTAAATATAATTTTGTTGAAATCAAAAAACTTACTTTTTTAATAAATTTAAATGAAACATTGTGAAATATTGACATAATAGTTCCAATAACACGATATTTAAAAAATAAAAAAAATAAACACTGCAAATAATTGAATAAAATTGAAGTATCAATATACATCAAACATACATACATACATATACATATATATTTAATTTAATTTTGAAAGAAGTGCTCTGGAGTTTGTTTTATTCTTAATTTGAAAAATATAATTAATATACATCATTTCAAAATTAGAAATAAATGTAATATAGCTTTTAAATAAATCTTTTTTCAAAAAAATCCTTAGAGTTATATTTGACCGTCTATAAAAGATTAAATAGAATTGTATAAATTTACTTAATCTTGCGTCCTTGGTATTTACAATTATCTTGATTCTTTAAGAATTTTGATAAGTAAATAATTTATGATAATAAAATCAGAATGTTACTTTGTATAGGATATATTTAATTTGAAATCCATAATGTAAAATATTGTTAATAAAGATTAATTTTATCATTTATTCATGTTTCATAAATTTTCAAAACTATTTCTTAAATCGAAATAATATGTCTATTTAGATTATTTAGTAGATAACTAAAATAAAAAGAGTTCAAACAAAAATTGCAAGTTCTATTAATAATGAAGAATAGTTATGAGAAAGGGCGATTACTATCATTATTAGAATCATAAGTATTATATATTATAAAAAATAGATTATTTTATAATGTAGATATAGTAATTTGAAAAGAATTTTTAAAAGAAAAATTTTAAGTAATTTTTTTATTATATGTTATTTTAACATAAATGATTTTTTGTGATATATAAATATTAATTTATTAATATAAAATAAAAAAATATGTTATCGTTTATTCATTTTTTAATAATATAAACAGATATAAATCTCGAATTATGGACTTTAAGTAGAATTTCATGAAGGAATTATTTACTTATGATTAAATTCTTTTCTCAATTTTAATTAAGTATGAAAAATATACATATATAAGATATAAATAAGTTACTAACGATTGATTATATATATGCATATAAGTGTAATTCATAAACTTTTATTTTTTTTATTAATACATAACATTATTAATAAATCAATTTCATTTCGAGTAAATGTACGATGATATTACTCACTAACTGATAAAATCGCCTTGAATGCGTGAAAATTAAAAACCGGCCAATCAAATTAATCACAATGTTAATAAATAACAATCCCATCGACGCATACGACTGTTATATTATCTTATAATATAGTTTACCTATTATGTTTGTAGGAAAGTACAAGAAAAAAAACGATAAAGCGTCAAACGATCTGACATACGTTTTAATGTTATATTTTGTATAGCTGTAAATACATACAAAAGTGTTCATTACTGCGTTGACTATTGTTTGCAGCCTACTCAATAGCTCGTGCCCGCTGCGCACTGGCGATCAGTTGAGGGTTCGATAACCGGCTGGGCAATCCCTAGTGTCTGGCCTTGACTGGCCCACAAGGTTGCAGACTTTTACACTGACCGTCCAGTACACAGAACCGTGTAGGCAAGGCACATGTTTCGCATAATCAAGAAAAACGAGACATCATGAGTCTGCAGCCTACGTTTCAAGATCTGTCTTCTCTATTTTACTCGATATTGTTGCTGTTCGAGGATGTGACGTGCATTGTTCGCAGTATCTTTGTTTTGCATCATATTAGAAAAGAAGAGCGCTATCACCGAAATAAGATTCGGTGGTTCTGTCTCGTTCGAAGACGTAAATGTATCGGAATTAGATTATAGCCAATAGGATGACCGTGGTTTGCAAATGGAACTTGTGGCATTTTAGTGTGCTTTAGTACTCTTTCAAGGTGCTTTAAAAATATGCAATACCTTAAAAATCCATCAAGTGGTTGTAAACACACATATTATATATGTTGTGTAAAATAGATATCGGTTCACTCAATGAAAGTATATTCACCTTCATGAATAGATTACATTGTTACATGTGTAAAAAATAGATGTCTTCCGATGATCTCATTCCTTTATTATTTTTCAAAACTAAGCTATTCTATGCAGAATTACGCGTTATTAAAATTTAGATTTTTAAAAATGCAGACATATCTTTTTATAAAAATAAAATGATTATTAAAATGGTAAATATTTTTGAATTATATACACAAATATATACATTTCTATATTGCCTATAACTAAATGTATATATCTCTGTATTTAGAGCTTTATTGCAAAGGTAATATAGCATTGCTATTAAAATTTACATAAGGAATTGTACAGAATAAAACTATTATGTATATATATATATATATATATATATATATATATATATAAAAAAAATAGTATGAGTTATATTTTTTTAAAAAAAATATTTTTTGCTGTCAGGCATTAACATTAAATAATCTCATAAATATCTACGAATAGTTAACATTAAAAAAACTATTATAATAATAATTATTTAGCAATAAAAGGTCAATCAATAAATTGAAATTTATCAGTAATATCAAAGTATATTTTATATACTAAATATACTATAATATTACATTTTTTATGAAATGTGCAATATTTTAATATCATAAATATTTTTTTATATATATAGCAATGAAAAACTTGTTTCACATATTCAACTTTAATTTAATTTTATAAACTTACAGAATAGAAATATTAATTTACGATTTTTTTATAAAAGTATTTTTAAAAATCTAAATGTTCATTTCTGTACAATTACTAATTATTTGTACAAAAATCAACTCATATATTGTTTCAAAGTATTTATCGATTTATTAGAACTTAACCGAAAATGATTTAACTTACATTTGAATAGATAAGTTAGTATATTATGTATTTATTTAATTTTCAATAATTCATTTAAAATATAGTTCTATTATTTTTTTGAAAGTTTATTTATTTCAATACTCAATAGAAAACATCGCTAAAATGCAATTTTTTTTTTCGATAAATGTGATTCATTGATACAAATTTAGAAGTATTAAAGATGAATATTAATAATGGAAATAGTATTAAAAGAAAATATTCACAACTTAAGAATGTAAGTTGTAGATTATTTTTACTTTCTATGACAACTTTTCGTATCTTGTTGTATTCTACAATTTTTCTGTCTAATTCTGTGCAAACTTTAAATTTATTATAATTATGATGTAAATTTAAAGATTTTTTCATTTACAAATACTTAATAATGTTCTATATAAATTTCCATATATATATATACATAGTGATTTCGAAACGGATTTAACACAATGAATCACATTCAAGTAGTAAGAGAAGTTTAGTTGACGCAACAAATTTCAAACACCATTGTGTCTTGGATTTATAAATTATGAAAAAACCTTTGACCCAGTTAATACGTCAGCGAAATTAAATGCTTCAAAAATCAAAGAATTGAAGAAACATATATTGAATTTTTAGGAAAATCTATAGAAATACTACATTCTCCGTACAAGTAGACAAAGAAAAACAGATATTTAAAATTATAAAAAGAGTGAAACATAGCGATGTAAAATCACCAAAACTATTTACATCTATGTTAGACGAAGTATTTAAAAGACTCAACTGGGGATCTGAAGGAATAAAAGTAAATGGAGAGATACTTAGTCAGTAAAGATTTTCTGACGACATTATTATTTTCTCATCAAGCATAGATTAACTTGAAAAAAAGAATAAAGAGTTAGATAAAACAAGTCAAAAAATTGGTTTTATAATAAACCTCAGCAAGACAAAAATAATGTCTAATTAATTTTCAGATCAAAGAAGAATCGAATTAAATGAAAAAGAAATAAAAGCAATAGAAATCTATGTAAATCTGAGACAACTAATTAATACTAAAGGAATATTTATAGATGAAACGAACAGGGGAATAAAAATATAATGGTGTCAATTTAAAAGAAATTCTTTTATAATAAAGTCAGATGTTCCTTTATGTTTTAAATGAAATGTTTATGATTAATTTATCATACCTCTTCTCACTTATGATAGTAAAACACGGATTTAAATGCCAGAATAATTCAATGGCTTCAAACAATATAAAGAAGTATGGAAAAATGCATGTTAGAAATAACACATACAGATAGAAAGAGGATCGAGTGTTATTTGTCAAAAAATAGAAATAAATTTCTAAGAAATTAATTTAAAAAATTTTATATATATATATATATATATATATATATATATATATATAAATGATAACGTATGTGTTGAAAAAAATTTAAGATTAATTTATTATTATATTTTCGGTGGTCTAAAACTAGAAAGTAACCCTATTTGTTAATTGGTTATTATGTTCGAATCCAATACAAGTGACCTCATACTAGAAAAATGAGAAATGAGTCATGAGTCTCGAGTTTAGTTACAATGATCAGCTTAGTAACAATCGTGCGTCGAACCACTGGAATTCTAAGAAAATATTGCTTGTTTGAAACTATTATTTTCTAACATCGATTTTATTATTAACAATGCAACGTTTTATAAATCTAAATTTAAAAAAGCTTTAAACAACATCTATAAAAAGTATTCTATTTTTATAATTTTAGATACTACAGTTTTTAATATAAAAAACAAAATTTGAAATTTAAAATAATTAAAATTATTATTTCCAGTATTGGTTGTTTGTTTATACATACATACATATTTATATATATATATATATATATATATATATATATATATATATATATAATACTGATAATATACAAATCAATTATTTTATCCTATTAGATGAGACAATGTCATTATAATTTGTTTTAAATAATATACTACTAATAGTCATTAGTGGAATGTAAATCACCTTGTCATAATATAATCATTATGAATTGTTAACAAAAAATAATGTGAAACATATTAAAGTGTTGAACATATCAATAAAAAAAAACAATAACTATAGCGTTAATTTGCAGTTCATAATTGTTATCTGACACGTGTGATAACTCATTGAGCTCCACAGAATTTTTTTAAATTGAATGTTGTATTACACCATTACTGGTCAAGGCACGTATAAAATGTCGCACTGTGTGTCATTCCTCAGAATGGAGTTATTACATTCTGATGAATTTAAAAGTTGTATTTTAAACAGATCATGTTCTTTTAATAGCTACAATGCGTATAAAAAGATAAATAATTCTTATAGGACAAGAAAGTACTTTTTTACCCTTGTTCATTATTGTTTCAACGAAATCATTATATATATATATATATATATATATATATATATATATATATATATATATATATATATATATATATATATATATATATATATATATATATATATATATACATATGCACCAGATATTAAGGTGATTAAGTTGAAACAATAGCATTAATTGTATCTTAAAATTAGATTACTTTGAAAATATCTAATGAAATATAATAATGGCAAGGAACCGCACAAGTTCAATGTAAAAAAAATGTATCCAAATCATTTCAAAAAACTTTATGAGGTTCGCGGAACTTCGGATCGTAAAGCATATATCCGGTTTTGAAAAGAATGACACTTGGTATTTATAGATGTAGCATATTTGTAACTACTTAATATTTGCTGAATGTATTGTTATTGCTCATTATATTAAATATGAATGAACATTTTTTTTTATCAAAATATAAAATGTAAAAACAGAATTGTAGAATTCAACCGTAATTCAAATACATTTTTAATTTATTTTTCAAATATTATTATGATCAAGTTTAAAGTAAAAATTATTTTTTAGTAAAAATAACGGTGATATAAATTCACGAATTTAGTATTCATTTATTATACGTTTCTTTTGTAAAGTATTTATTATTTAATTTAATAATTACTCATTGTTTAAGTTAAATTTCTATTTTAAAACTTTTAATTTCACAATCATTTATAACAACATAAGACAAAGTAAAAAAAAAATATACGTTTAAAATAGTCTTCATAGAGAACAAGTATCCAACGTTAATAATATATTTCGTTGTCATAAAAGTAATAATACATATTATTATCTTTCGTAATATTAATTGAATGTTTAAAACAAAGAGCAATTTAAATTAATGTTGTTCGTTAGAAATGATATATTTATTTATCAATTTTTATAATTTCTTAATGTTTGTCAACAATTTTAATTATTCAAAATCAAGGCATTGACATCATTTAATATTTTATATTTTTTAAACAATATTTTTTTAAATAAAACAACTTTGTTACTAGTACAATATAACTCTTTTGGAGAGTGTTGCAATATATTGTAATTGTAGGTTTAAACATGCATAGAAGGTAATTAAATATTTTAAAAAAAAAATTGTTAAAATGATATTGATTGATTAAATTAAATATACTTTTATATATATATATATATATATATATATATATATATATATATATATATGTATATACACACACACACACACACACACACATATATATATATATATATATATATATATATATATATATATAACATTTTAATATCGATATTTAAAATTTAATACGTAAATAATGAAGGTTAATACAAAAAAATAATTTCAATCTGCTCTATCGCAAGTTATTTTATGGGATAGATAGATACAATGGCAGTTGAGAATTTTGAAACAGACTTCGACATATTTAAAAATTGTGGAATTTTAATCAGAAGATTTCTTGGAAATGAATTGAGATTTTGTTTCTTATATATTTCAAACATAGAAAGTTACTACAGTTGTCGGTGTAGATTGAATTAATGGGTTTATCACGTTACAAGTTACTCATTTCGGTAAATACAATTTAATAAGGACATTTTTTATTAACAAAATTGGAGTACACACACACATACACACACACACACATATATATATATATATACATATATATATATATATATATATATATATATATATATATATATATATGAGATTATATTCAAATATAATGTATTTTTTCTATAATATTTAATGAAATTAGTTAAAATGTTTTAAAAAGATTACATTTTTTACTAGTATGTTAAATAATATTTTAATGTCCTAATTTATTTTTTATATTTTTTTTGGCTAAAGTTTATTTCAATAATTTTAAATTATTTTTATTCTATATATTGAATGTTGTGGTTTTAAATCTAGAAATTTCTAGAAAAATAGTATTTTTGTATATATATTGCGTG
>CP092090.1:21893567-21948567 GCA_029203775.1 Neoneuromus ignobilis | reverse complement strand
TATTTAATAATTATTTAAAATTTATACATCTCTAATTTAAACATGATTATCAAAATGTATATAAGTAATATTCAGTAAACAAAAAATATTATTGAATACTTTAATAAATTATTTTGGTGATAAGGTAGTTTTATTCCCAAAAAAATATATTAAAAATGTATATCGAAACTACAATAAATTATATGCATATAATATTGAAAATTAAAAAATTAATAACAGATATATTTTTTAGAATAGTTTTTATACTAATGATAATTATTTGTTAATTATGATTTTTGAAATTTTTTTAAAGGCTGAAAAATCTTATGTTGATAGTTCATAAATCATTTTTATTATAATTAATTAATATTATTTAGTAATGGCATAATTATAATATAATTTAATCAAATTAAAATAGTTATAAGTGTAGAAAATAAAGAAAATATTTAAAAATAATTTATTTCTATAAATAATTCTTGAAATATTAAAAACCTTTGTCTCCGTAGGTGTATTTTCTCTCTCTCTCTCTCTCTCTCTCTCTCTCTATATATATATATATATATATATATATATATATATTTATATATATATAATAAAATAATTTATTTAACATTTTATTTACATTGTTTTTTAATATATTTTTTTAAATAGCTACACATATATTTCATAATCGATCTTTTGGAAATTTCTTAATTCTTGTTTCAAAAAGTCTATTGATTATCTATACATGCTAGCTTTCATTGAATCGTTGTTGATTTGGAATTTATTTCTATCTAAAAACTCCTTTAGTTTTCTAAATAGTTATCAGGCGGAGTTAGATGAAAGATATATGCAATAAATGGGTGTACATTCCACTTCAAATTTTATATAGATATCATAATTAAGATAGTGCATAAATTGAACATTTTTTTAAAAAAAAATAAATTGTAATTAGAAAAACTTTTTATGTAAACAAATTAATAGAGTAAAATTTTATGTTTGTATTTGGACTTCTTAAAAAATCTTAATTCTTTAATATAACTATCAATATTTAAAAAATATATATTCAAATATTAATATCATTAAGATTGTTTCTATTTTTAAAATATTTATTTTAAAAATAATGTACTATGTTAGTTATTATAAAAATTCATTTCAAATATGAACGTGTAGAATATACGTAGTCTGTCGCCAACAAACATGAATAAATTAAAATCAAAAATTAAAAGTGCGTTGGTTAAAGACCACAATATATACAGGAAGAATAGTTTGTAACATTTAACTTATTTGTTATATTAAAATTGTGTTTCATTCAATGACTCATTAAATAAAATATTGATTTAATATTGATAAATGATTAAAACTATTTTGTATTTATTCGTTAAACGTTTAAATAATATCAAATTTTATATTTTTGTATTATTTATATAAAATAAGATGAAAATAATAACAATTAACGAAATATAATTTTGAAATAATTATTTATGACTTATATAGATATTTCAAATAGATCTTCATTTTCTTATAAAATAATCGAAAAAAAATATTTATTTCATTAAATAATTTCCTTTGTGTTTTCAACATTCTGGCAGTATTATATATATATATATATATATATATATATATATATATATATTTGTTTTAATATTATATAATTTTATAATTATCATGGATACATCTAAAAAATACAAAAAAATTGATTTGAAGTCTATTTTTTTCAGTTTCTAAATTCGATCTACAAATGTTAAACTTTGAAATTATAAGGTTTCCTAAAAAAAGTCGTGTATAAATTAATATAAGAATCTAACTAACTAAAAATTAATAAACATCTAAATATTTAAAAATTTGATAGTATGTATATAATATATTTAATTGATTTGTAACACTACTGGTAAATGTTAAATTATTTATTACAGAAAGTCGTAAGAATTCATTTTATTGGACATAAAATTGATTTTATTTCAAATTAAATATTTATGTTTAGTTTATAGTTTTTCATAGTACTTTACACAAATATATGTGTGACATAAATTTTCAATGTAAAAAACGATTTAAGAATATTTCACATTAAATGTACTATTTAATTGATGAATATTTTATTAACTCTTAATGTTAGTTGTAGAGATTGAAAAGTAAATTTTGGTAATAAAATAATTATATATATATATATATATATATATATATATATATATATATATAAATTAAGTTATATTTTTATTTAAATAAAATAGGTAAATCTCAAATCATTAAATAATAATCTTTTTTTATTGCAAGTGACTATTGATTTTGAGAAATATTCAAATGTATATTAATATGTTTTTAATTTGTATACAATTTGACATATATTTATTTAATAGCATTTTGATAAATATTTCTTTTTTTCATACATTCATGTTTAATTTAATATTATTTGAGCAATTTTAGACTAAAACTGATTTAAAAATTCACTTAATAATGTCTTCATAAAATACTTCTTAATATTGCCAATTAATTTCATTACACTCTAATGAAATTTAAGAATTATTATAAATTTTAGTATTAATCATTTTCAACTATAGTTAATGAAATTTTATAATAATTTTAGTTTATAGAAAAAATCCAATCGAAAATAAATATTTTAAATGGATAATTACAAATTACATTCAAAACTAATTTTTCTATGCTGGATTATGAATAAAAAATATTCAAACACAAATTATTCATTTTATATATCAAAAGATTGTTTTACACTTTTTTTGATTTTACTAAAAGTAATATTGCATATAGTAGTTTCAACATTTGTGTATTAAAAATGATAATGTGATTTTTTTAAACGTTTAAAAGAAATAATAAAATGATTAAACAGTGATTAAATAAAAAATCTACAATCATTACATATATATATATATATATATATATATATATATATATATATATATATATATATATAATCGATGCGAATGTAAAAGGAATGCAATAAAATGAATACATGAATCACTATGTTTTATTGCAGTAGCAACATTGAGGGCAATGCACGTAGCGGTCGTGGAGAATGCACTTCTCTTGTCATTTATTGGTTAGTGTAAAGTAGATCTTTGAATCACTCCGTGTTCTGAAACATTATATTCATACGGAAAGAATTTTTGTATGTATAAAGTATGTTGAACTACGATCTGATTTTTGTTAAATGCAACAAATTTCTATATAAGATCAAACATTTAAATATTAAATGGTTGCATGTAGAAACATTTATTTTATTACAATTTATATTTTGTAAAACTGAATGTATTGAAAATTAATTACATGTAATAAAAGTTATATTACCGTTTAAATCTGTTTTGAATGTCGTATCGAGTTATGTGAAATTAATTAATGAGAGCGTGTGATATTTAAAGAAAAAATGTCTCAAGTTCAGTCTTTCACTTTGATTCAGTATGTCTGGAATATGTGTACATATATACTCGTTTATATGTATTCTCGCCTCAGGTTAATTTGAATGAATCAATGCATAAAAATATTTTTGGCATTAACAACGAAACTTTGCATTATATTATTGTATAATTTATATCATGGTTCCAATGAGTAATATCATTATTCACAAAAATGTTAATGTTATTCATAAAAGATCAATTCAAAATTATAATTTATTAAATTACAAATAACATTACATTTGTAAAATATGTATAACAGAGATTTTACAATTAATATTTGATACCAATGTTTATTTTTTTATTTACATATCTATAACAAATATGAACAAAATAGATGTGAAATAATATTTGGATTGTTTAATGAAATATTTAATTAAAATTTGTTCAATATTATTATAAATAAAAGTAAGTATTTTGTTATTAAACTGTATCTTATGGTAATAACTAAAAAAATATTTTTTTATAATTTCATTATTTGTAAATTATCTCAACACAGCAATTAAAATTATTATTTTTTAAACAACAAGCAAAATATTTGAAGGAGTTAACTTAAGAAACATTTTTTAATATTTTTTGAAATGTCTTATAATACAATTTGATATATCTATTTACTATAATCTGTAATAAAACTATATTGTCTTTAATAAAATAAATTCTATAATATTTTTAAATATTTTAGCATTACAATTTCAAATGTTTGAAATACTGATTGATTGAATTGTTCAACATTTATAAAATTGTTCTAAGGAGAAAATGAGTATTAGTCATCACAAACAAGAACAGTAACCATAAATATTTAATTGAAATGAGACCTTTAAATGAATTCAGAGAAAGTTTAAACACATGTATTTATAATATTCAGATAAGTAGCAAAAATATTTAAAAAGTATATATATATATATATACTTTATATATACAATATATATTAGGTTATATAATGTGAAATGTCGGATTATATCGGAAATAATGTAAAAATCTGACATTTCATATTACATAAACTGATATATATATATATATATATATATATATATATATATATATATATATATATATATATTTGTACACATATAATGAATATATAAATATAACCTGTTCAATTGATCATAAAATATTTGGAATTGTTACTCTAATAAATTTAAAATTACGTGACGAAACTTTAATGAAGTAAATCAATTCAACCCACCTCCACTTTTGATTTTATTGTAATTGTTTTCAATATGTATTACACCATAAAATATTACAACTGTTTATATATATATATATATATATATATATATATATAAATTGTAAACGTGTTCATGTGTGTTCGATTTTAATTTGTGTAGTCATTTAATGAATATTTGATTAACAAAATCTTTATTCATATAATCAATTATGAAAATTAGTGAATCTTTTTTTTATTGAAATAGCATTTTAAATACTGTACAAAAATCTAATATCATGAAAAGTTATTAATAAAAGATACAATTTTAAATGATAAATTCAATAATTTATTTTATACAATACTATTATATCAATTATGTGTCAATATTTCAAACATATTGCAATCAGTAATATTTTTAGAATTATTCTAAATTAATTCGCACGAATCAATGATTTCATCTCGTTAATTATACGTAGGCGTACGTTGTGCATTCATGTCTTAGTTATGCCGTTGTTTCTTCTTGCAATTGCCATAAAAGGTATTACAGACATAAGTGAATGTACCTTCGGAATGACAAGTGGAACATAATCTCGATAACATAAAGGAACACGATTGAGAATTCACCGTCGACAACAGTGATAGATTATATATGATTTCTTTATAATCGAAACTTGTAATAAAATTTTGATACATTTAAACAGATCGTTTAAGAGAGATTATATATATATATATATATATATATATATATATATATATATATATATATATATATAAAAGGTCATTCAAATGTGACATTTTGATTTGTGTTTTATTAAAAAGAAATATGTGTATAGGGTGGTATATAGGGAAACGTGTATAGTTTATTTTGTTTCTTTTTAATAAACACAAATCTAGGCGTCACATTTGGATGCCCCCCTCTCTCTCTCTCTCTCTCTCTCTATATATATATATATATATATATATATATATATATAATATGTGTGTGTGTGTGTGTATGTATGTTTCTGAGTGTAACTATAAAAGTACTATATATAATTGAAATAAACTTGTTTTTATAAACATTAAAATATTATATTGTATAATTGTTGAATTATGATTTTAGAAATAAAATTTATATTAAACAGTTTAAGTAAAAATGATTTTTTATATACTTTCTGTAACTTTTCATAAATAATGAGTATAAATAATATAATGTGTGAATATTGTACATTTAATATTATTTTTATTTCTTTTTTATTTTATGTAAATTCATATACCTAAAATCGTTTTCGTACAATAGAATTCTTTAATATTTCAATTAATTATTATACATTATTAAACTGGGTTTCAATGGCAGTGCTGTCATCCTCACGTGTGCCGTATAAAACTAATTTCTTAATTGAATTATTCATAATAAATCTATGTTCTTATTTTTATATCCATTTAAAAATTACTGAGAAACAAAAGATTTCATAAAATAAATTGAATATAGTTTCAAATTATGTCATGTATACTTAAAACAATTATATTTTTTAAATAATTACTTACCAGTAAGACAAAAATTATGTACTCAATAACCACAATATATATTTTTACTAATGCATTTTGTTATTCACATTATTATCTTCAGAATGTGACATTATAAATCTGATCAATGCTGTATTTCGTAGAAAATAGCATGGTCACCGAAATAAGCTTCCGCGAAAACGTGAACAATAATTGTTTATTGAAATTTATTTGAGTGCAATTACTTTTTCAAAAATAAATTAACAATAGTGCTAAACCAGTTGTAGCAATATTTTACTCCTATTTTATAAAAAAATCTTTAGAAATATTTTACAATTACTATAAAAAAATCATAATAATTATTTTAAATACAATTTATAAATAAATATTTTCATAAAAATTCTAAGTTTACTATTTCCAGTAAAAATATAATTAACTTAAATACATTTCCAATGTTTCATTTAGAATTTTGTTAATACCTTCATGATGTCATTGACTGAAAAACTAAATAACAGTAAATTTCAGGGTGAAAAATAAATGTTTTACCAATTGTTTGTGTACTTTTTATATTACTGAAAATGTTAAAAGTTATAATACAGTAAGACCATTTCTTATAACTGGATTTTTTGATGGAAATTTTTGTTTAATTTCGTTTTCCAACATATTACTTCACTTTTTGTTCGTAAGTTATTTTTTTCTGTTAAATTAGATAGAAACAGAAATATGAAAAACATTGAATTAATCCAATTCTTTTGAACCGATCAATTATCTTAATAATTAATTTAATAGAATGAAGTTTAGGTTAATTATTTGTAAATTTAAATTCTTAATAAAAAAATCAGATTGCCTTTTTTATATTTCTTAAGCTAATATACGATCAATCACATAAAATATTATATTTACTTTAATAAAAACTTTTGAAAATAAAAATATGTTTATATTACAAATCAGATTGAATTTGAAACATTAATAGAAATTTAATTAGTAATAGAGTAATTGAAATTCACGAATGTATTTACAAAAAGGTATTTTTTAAAATACACAACCAGTGAAAAAAAATGAAAAAATATTGAAATGAAGATTTTTGAAAATAATGCAGTTCATATAGGATATGGAATTATAAATTTTATCATATATTATATTTTTAAAAATCTAGTATATTATTAACAAGTTATTATTTTATTGCGTTTAACATAGGAATTTTTATTTTATATTTAATAATACATTAAAAATTATCGGTAAATTTTTGGTGGTTTTTGAGTCGGAATTTCTTTGAAAAGAGATATTTGGTTTACGAAAAAACACTCAGACAACAAATATTTTTATTAATTCCTTGTATTCAATTTAGAATTGAAAGAATTTTCAAATTAATTAATTTTGAGAAGCGATTGTTAAACTTATAGTGTATATATATAAGCAAAAAATACATATTGACTAATAAGTGGTGTAAAATTTAGATACAAGATATATTATTAAAATGAATATTATATGATGAAGCAAATATGCAAACTTGAATGCAGGTAAAGAATTATGACTAAAATATTTAAAGCTATAAAATCAAACTGACCGACAATTATTCTCTGATAAATCAATGGAGGTATTTTTATAAAAATCGGTTCTTTATTACCTTTAGAACTTTTTTGTTTCAATTATCAATCCAATATCTAATATTTAATTAGTCTGATAGAAAAAGTGCCTTGTTTACCTGTAGACAAAATTTAAATATTATTTAAAAATTATAATCAGATAAAATCTTGATCAATTTTCAACCATGAACAGGTTGTGTAGGTTTTTTTGCAAAAGAAGTACGAGCTACAAAGAAAAATAAAGTGGATGTTAATATTATACGAACAAAAATTATTTGTTACTGATTGTAATAAAGTAAAATAAAAGTACATAAATATTGACAATAAAAATAAACATTGTAAATTTGATTTGCAATTATTTCTATTGTCTTGTCGATTATTTTTCGATTAAGAATTACACACACACACATACACACACACACACACACACACACACACATATATATATATATATATATATATATATATGTGTGTGTGTGTGTGTGTGTGACTAAATATCATAAATTTAGTATATTATAAATTAAAATGATATAGTTTTACTTTAAGGCAAAAAACAGAAAAAAAATATATGAAAAGATGTAGACATTAATTTTATAATTGTTATTGTTTAAATTTAATGTTTTTTCATTTCAATAATTCGTAAATGTAAATTTTATTTAATAAACAATAACTTTTGAACGGTTTTAATTTTGACTGAACAATATTGATGTTTTAATACAATAATATTTTAATTGGGTATTTAACATATAAGATTATAAACATATATACATTAAATTAAAATTCAAGTTATATAGCATTATTATTTTTCATTAAAAAATTTACTTTCATTACAAATTTCTTATTGTTGGTAAGAGAAGTTTAATTTTAATAACTCTATCAATAAAACACAAACAAATACATACATACTCAAAAATATATACATACATACATACATATATATATATATATATATATATATATATATATATATATATATATATATATATAATCTCAAAACAACTTGATTTCCGTTTCCTCGAATAAAAATCTAAATCTGAAATATGTATTCATTTTTCACGCCTACATTATTTAAGTGATTTTCTTAGATATTTATTAATTTATGTTACTGTCTATTTAATATTCGTCAATGATTTGCTTATAAAAAGAAATGAAATAGTTTCCATTATAATTTGCCTAGATATTTGAGACAAATTTAAAATATACATATATATATATATATATATATATATATATATATATATATATATATATATATACAAAAATGATAAACAATGTTGTTTACTTATTATGATTTTAGTTTCATTCTTTTATAACATATATAAATTACTAGCGAAATATTTTTTTGATTAGTCGTTTCGAACGTTTGGGTGTAAACGAAATTAAAAATGCGTGCTAAGGTGTTTTGTAAATACATATTTGGTTATGATCAATTCAGATTTTCTATGTAAATTCTTTTGCATGAATTAACATAGATTTGTACTCGAGTCCTTCACATTTAAAATTAAAAGTACTCATAAAAACTTTGTAGACATTTTATGTCGAATTCGATAATGACACATTTAATTTTCATGTTTATTCAATCTTTTTGGAAATAAAAAATACTACTTTTGAAAAAACGTCATTATATTGATTTTCAAATATGTTTATAAAGTTTGAATTATATTTCTTCTTATTATTTAAATTATTTTTATTGTAAATGCCTTATTTGTATAAAAAAATATTAATATATATAGCGGTGAAGAAAAAATAATTTTGTATAAAAATTATTATAATAATAATTTTATTCTCAAAAATTTCATATACATATGTAAATTGAAAAAAAAACAAAAATAATTTTAAGTAAATATGTTATTTTAAAGAGCATTTAATGATAGAAATTAAATTTTAAAACGGTCTGTCTTAAAAAAAACTAACTTTTGATTAATAATGAATATAAAAAAGATAATATCATTAAAACAATAACAAAACAGTTTGAATTTTTTATTTGAATAACAAGATAGTTTGAATTTTTTCATTTGAAAAATATTTGAATTATAAAATTGTATACAGCTATTTATATAAAAAAATCCACATATGTTTTCAATATTTTCTAATATAAATCGCATATTTTGTGTAAAATATATTTATATTTGTTTTTCATTTTATAATAGAAAAATATAGTTGTTATATTTTGATACTATTTTATTCAACATTTAATTTATTCAAAAACTAAAACACACACTGGAAAATATACATCACTGTCTATACTACATACTTTTAAAAAAATATTAAATTCAATTTTGGAATCGAGTCCTAAAAATTAATGTTAACAATTTCTTCGAAAATCAAGGTCAAAGATATTCTTGTAATAACAAAACAATCAACAAAACCAAAAGTTATTGTCCTGTCGAGACGTGTAGGATGCGAAAATAGGCAATAAGTCCACAGTGGTGTTTAAACACAAGAGTAGAATCGCAATATTATTTGAATCCCCACGTCGTTTCGATAGAGGCGAACGACGAAAAAGAAAACAACACATGGGGATTCTTAGAAACGCGTCTGTCATATAAAAATGTATACACAGGCTGGCCGATACTGCAGATTCGGATTTACTACCTTTGTAAGTAAATCTGAACGTATTTTAATTTTGACACGGTGTTTGCCTGTTTCGAAGAATATGTATATATATATATATATATATATATATATATATATATATATATATATATATATATATATATATATATAGGGACTTTTTATGCATTTAAGAAATTATCGAAGCGTATTTAAATAGTACTATATCGAACTTTGTAAACAGTTATTGAATATAAAAAAACTGATTTATATGTAATTATTCATAAAAATGTGGTCATGAATGTCACTGTAAATACTTAAAAGACATGAGTCAGGTCTTTGAATTAATTTATAGTTGTAACATTTATTTATTTTTATTGTTTCAAAACGTGCTTTAAATACATGCATTTCAGTTTTTTGGTTTATATATATATATATATATATATATATATATATATATATATATATATGCGTGTGTGTGTAAGTGTGTGTGGTGTAACATTTAATTTCTACTAATCTAATATTAGATAAAAGGAATTATCATATTCTCCTGGTCAAAATAATACTTTATTTCCATTTTCAAGAAATTATTTCTCATTTGTTCATCGATATTCTTTTTAGTTTTCAGTCCACAATTTTGTATCAATTAATTTATATTCTTATAACATATTCCTTCCATTTCCACTTAAGAATTTTCACTCTTTTTGAATATATATATATATATATATATATATATATATATATATATATATATATATATATATATAGTATTTTCGATTAAATAATTTCTATATTTAAGGAAATTAAAAATACATTTGTATAACATGAAATTTAATTAATTTTCTAATATTAACGTTAATATTTAATTGCTTTAGTTTTATTTTATTTTACCATAACTAATTTATAAACTATTTTCAGCTAATAGTGTAGATACGTGTATTGTTATTTGCAGACAGCACAAGTTGCAAGGCAAATAATGGTGAAATATAACAAAAATAGTGATTATAAGATTTTAATTAAAAGAGTTAAATACAATTACAAGTTTACAGCAATCAACAAAAACAATTATAAGTAATAACAATAACAAATTAAATTAAAAAATCGTAACATATTTTTTAAGTACCAACTAAGTGTAACAATACGTATTTGTGTTTAAAATTAACAAAAATAATTATAATTTTATTTTCTAATAAGTATGCAATTTGTTAAAATAATAAATACTTTTAAATGTTAATAATTTAAACATGTCTGAAATATTTTTGAAATGAAATAAATAAATAATAATATATATAATCGTATTTTTGAAAAAAATAATTAAACAGTAACATAATATTCCTTATAAATATGTTATTAATATTATTATAATTAGTTAAATCTAAAAATTAAGAAAATACAAAAATAAACCTCTTGTTTCTTATTTTTGATTTCTATCGAATTTCAAACTTAATGTTGATTTTTATAAATATAAATTGTGAAATATTAAATTTATTTTAGAAAAACTTTAAATAATTTGAATAAAAATTACAGACATATTAAATAATAAAACTCAGTAAATAAGATGCAAAAATACTTAAACAACATGCAAATTTATATACAAAAATTGTATGAATTTTATCAAAAACTATTTAAACATCTATTGAAAATAAATTGTTTGTACAGCTCTGTTCTTTGTTTTGTATTATATTTCAACAACAAGAAAAAATAGTAAGGGAATTTTTAGCTGAACCAATGTATATACATATTTTTTATATTAGAAAGCTTCTTCCTTAGATGTCTACAAAAGCTCAATTTCCCTTTTCTCCACTTGCTAAGACGTACCATTTTTCGTTGTATGATTCATGTATTATATTTGAAACATAACTTTGATGGTATCTGTGATTAAGTTAAAAAATCTTAACGGTAAATATGTTTATACTGTAAAGAAGATAAATGTTTTTTATTTAACGAAAAATGAATTTTAAAAATAGTAAATAAATTCTTTTTTATTAAAAACTGACTATATATAAAAAAATCATATATATTTATATATAAAAGAAAAGCATGTTTTTTTTTATTAGAAAAAGCCACAATGAACATAGCGACTACGCGATATCAGTACAATAACGCGCTATAATAATAAAACAAATATCAATAGAGTGCACGTAGCACCACATGGCAATATTTAGCGTAACCACAAATTTCATTTAATAAAGAAGTATACAATTTTCTATTATATATTGTATATAAAAAGATAAATACCAATCTGTGAATCAGATAGAATATTTAATAACATAATCTGTCCTTAATTTAATTTTCAATTAAACGTTTATTTCATTTGAAATATGAAATAAAATAAATAATAATAACGATTAAGTAAAAATTCAAATCTAGATTGATTACCGATAGTGTGAATTATTTTATAATTTTAATAAAATATATTATAAAAATAAACAATATTTTTTATTGATGGAAAAGACGAAACTGTATACATTAATATTTCATTAAATATAAAGAAGCTCAACCTGATTTTTTTTTTTAAAAAAAAAAACAAAAAGAAAATTAACAATAAATATATATGTTAACCCAATTGCTGTTTAATTTAATCAATTTTAAAATAGAAAGTATTCTTAAGTAGCATTACGACGATTATTTAATATTCTATTTGTTCCTGGAAATAACCTTTTCTACCGGATTTGCTGTTCAAAGCACTTGTATCTAATTATCAATATTCAAATGTGTGCATTTTGAAAATATGATTACTTTTTAATTAAAACTATAGTATTCCTATTCTCAGCTTTAGATTAGCTACGTTTTTGGCTATACGAAAGCACAATTAGCAGTTATTAAGCGTGTCTGCAACGGTTCCATTTGAATATAATTTGTTCTTGGAAAAGAATCGTTATAACCGAATTTATTATCCTAAGCAGGTGTGTATATTTACTTTTTGAAAAGTAAATCTATTTAATAAAATTGAAAAATGTATAACAACATTATTTAAATGAAAAATTGGAAGTTTTATATAAAATAAAAAATCTTAAATTATTGAAAAAGAATTAAAAAAATTTTAGAAGATAAATTTTAAAATTTTAAATTTTAGAATTTAAAATTAGAACATAAAAAATTTTGAAATGAAAAATAATATCTATTTTTAATATTAATATAAATGGACTTTTCAAGCAAACAATATAAGGTAATCGTTTTATAAACAATCAATTTTGAAGAAAGTTTATGATATTAATCTAGAAAAAATGTTTAATCAAAATTTCTGTTTAAAATCAATATAATAAATATCGATTGTTTAGTAACTATAATAGAACAGGATATTTTCGAATTTTAATATTATAAATGAATTACTTTTTTTATTTATTAAAATGTTTAATTGAAAATTTGAATTCTTTATATTTCACTTCAAATAATTTTAAAAAATATTTCTACATGTAAATTAAACATCGTATTATGTTTAAAAAATATTACTTAACACTTGATTTACGGAACGAGTCAATTTGACTCATTTAAGATTTTGTTGCTATATAAATAGAAAACTTAAATATTATTTTTTAAAAACATATGTTGGTTTTTAATTACATAATGACACATATGCAAAAAAATATATTACATATTTGCATATATGTCATTATGTAATTAAAAACCAACATGTTTTTAAAAATTAATATTTAAGTTTTCTATATACTTGTATATATATATATATATATATAGCAACAAAATCTTAAATGAGTCAAATTGACTCGCTCCGTAAATCTAGTGTTAAAAAATAAAAATACATTTTTTATAATTTAAAATTTCATTATAAGAGAATTAGCAAATATGTGTGCATAAAACTCCATCAGAAAAATATATTGTTATTAACAATTAAATATTATATAAATTTTAAAAGTATTACAAATATTATTGTATAGTTATATAACGATTTAAATTAATTAATATAAAATTAAAGATAAATTTATAGAAATTAATAAATAAAAATAAAAATTGGTTCATAATTAAGATATTAAAAAAATCATTAAATTTTAAATGTTAACAATCATTAAACAAACTAAATTAATTTTGTCAAATTTGAAATTATTTTACTATTAAATAAATAATACATAAATTAATAATTATAATTGTATGGCAAAAAGTTATTCATAGAGCTTTTAAAAATAAAATAAAAAGTTTTATTATACGTTTTAAAGCTTTTTTAAAATAAAATAAAATGTAAGTAATTATGAAATGAATTAATTTACTAAAGTATATTTGATTCTCCAAATTTCATATTCATTTTAAATGAAATAAAAATTCTTAACATACATTTGTTTATTTAGGAAATTTTATAATTTCCAAATAAAGAAATATATTTTTATTTTAATGTAAATATTAAAAGAAGCTTTTTTTAAAAAAATATCATATGTATGAATTATTTTTAAAAAATTAAAAATATATTCCAAATTTTCTAAACGTATGTTGTTTTTTGATAGCTGTAAAAAATATATACCTGAGTCAAAAAAATGTCCGTTCCCATAAATTGATATTTTGTTTAGTCACTTGCAAATATTTCAGTTAGTAATGTTACCTCAGACTATCATTTATTACAAAAAAATGTTGTTGTGTGAGAATAGATGGACGAAGTTTTTTTTAAACAATTTTATATATATATATATATATATATATATATATATATATATATATATATATATATATATGTCCAACTGAGTATAGGTAAAAGATGGGTATAACAAGTCTTTTTTATTTAGAAATAATCTGTAGGTGAGCGAGCGGCATACGTTAACGGAAACCAGCTAGTAAAAATAAAACGAACTAATGTAGAAAGACTGGTACTCCTAGCGTGCACAATAGATATTTGCAAAGTACAGTCCAGTATTCATCTAACACTCCGGAAATGAGCGCATATTTGTGGTCGCCAGGCATTTCCGATTTGCGAGAGTGGCTGCTTCAAGATGGCCGGATACTCTTGTTGCATTCTGATGTTGACTCGTGGTCACGTCTCTCTAAGATTACCATTAGATTGCAATCTATATAATTACGTTATAAATATATATGAATTGGAGGAGGTTATTTTTAAATCTGTAAATCATTGTTCGATTTATTGTACATCTATTAATAGAATTGGGAACGGAAATGCTGTTGATTTTGTAAAATAAATGCTTAGTACATATTTTCACTAATGTGGGCTCAAAGCAGCGTAGGTTTCAAGTAACAACATTTTCAATGAAATAATTCATTCAAATATTTCTAACAATTTATATATAACCATATGTTTATATATATAATTACAGAAATAGAACTAGCGATGTGTATATGTGCATAAAGTGTTAAAACAAGATTATTCTCGATTTTATCTTAATAACAATTTCACTCATTCAATTTGTTTTAATAAACACATTCGAACGTATATATTTACAATTGTTAATAACTGCTTTATCATAATAAATATATATTTATAATAGTTTAGAAGTGAATTAGTATGATAAATTTTAAATTGGACTGAATAATGTGAACAAATGAAATAATTTATGTATTGAAATTTCCTATACATATAATAAAAATCTTGTTCATTGCTTAAAAAAATAATTCGTCCCTAAACTATTCATTAAAATCAGTATTTATTTAGACCAAAAAATTAAAGATTTCATAAGAATTCCTCTTTAAAAGCACAGTCTGGCAGTTTCTCAGGTGCAAACAATATTTCTAGTTGTTAAATATTTAAATAGTATCATAAGTTGGTAAATCGTGTTAAAAAGTTATTTTTTAATGTTTTAATTTATTCGCAATAATTCACTTTTTGTTTTATAAAGGAACAGAAAGTTAAACCCACTGTAATTAATTCTGCTTTATTTTCAAACATTAGAAAAACTTAATTAGACATTAGAAAAACTGAAATATAAATAAACATTTTTCAGTAATTTTACATATTCAGGAATACCTCGCATAGTCGGTTCCACTGATTTTCAGGCCTATTTGAAACCGGACTAATCGAAACATTAACTGAATGCAAAAAACGTTAATTGGTTCCAAATATTTTTTTTCTTGTTTTTCAGTAAATAAAACGAGGATAATATATTCAAATGTTTGTATGTATCAACAAAACAAAATCAGGGGTTTATATATTTATTTTAAATACATTTTAAATTCATTTGCAATTAAAATTTAATTATCAAAAAATCGACTTTACTCTAGAGTTACGAATCGAAAACTAACAGAAATAAAAAAAGACCACAAAACTAGAACTGCGCATGCAATGCATATAATGTGCGCATGCGCATATATATATATTTTTTTTGGAAATTTCAAACCGTACTAAGTGAAGCCGTTCTAATCGGAGACGTACTATACGAGGTATTCCTGTATATATATATATATATATATATATATATATATATATATATATATATATATATATATGTTTTTATAACTCTAACTTAATGATAAAAAGTCAGATTATATTAAAATAATTATAAAAATATATTTTTAACATATTTGCAGACAACTTTAATTAATGCCAAAACAAACGTATTTTTAAGTAGCATTGCAACATTTATTTAATATTCACTTTTTCTCGAAAATACTTTTTGCTATCAGATTGGTTATTCAAAGTATTTGTATTTAATTATGAACATTTAAATGTAGAAAATAAAAATGAAGTACAAGATTGAAGATAAAATAAATAGAAGGTCAATTAAAATTCATTACCATTTAACATTAAAATTAATAACAGAGATTAAGAATCTTTATTCGAAGTTTATTGTTTAAAATATTTAATTTAAATATTTGAATATATGACCATACCTATGATTAAAGTTTTTTACAAAAATTTTAGACAAAAAAAATTGAATTATCAGAAATCTACTATTCACACACATGTACATATATATATATATATATATATATATATATATATATATAAAATAAACATTTTTTTTATATTATTACTTATTTCATATTTTATTTAATTTGGTCTTATTTCTAATTTCAAATCCTATTCTTAATAATATTGTCAAAATGAACTGTGTTTAAATTAAATCAGTTATAGTGAAAGTTCATTGTGCTTTTCAATCGAATTTTTATGATAATGATTTTATATCAGCTGTTTTCATAACTAAAAAATAATAATATTTGTGAATTAATATATTAGGGATTTCTATAGATAATAACGAATTTTCTAAACATGTTTTAGAAACATTTGGGTGATATTTCACATTAGTATCTTGTTATGTTATACATGTAATTGATTTCCAAATTGTCTCTATTGCGCCAAAATTGCCCCCATTGCAACCCTTAGAGGAATACATACGACTCTGTATTCTATTCAATTTTCACTGTGGATTGAATTCTACAGCTATAACTAAAAAAATGTGATATCTATGAAAATGTGTTGAAAGTTCACAAATGTCACCGTTGATTTGAATTTGAATAAATCAATAACTTTTGTATATTTTTTTATTTTTATTTGCAAATAATAAAATATAAACATAACTGTAGAGGTATGCAAACAAGTCAATCGTATTTTAAGCTTAATCACCTTTTATTGTATTTTACGCAAAATATGGATTTCACAATAAAATAACTTATTTTTGAGTGAATGAAATCATTGGTCTATTTTCGTATTTCTTAGAATTATTGAATCGTGTGCCTATGCTATATTGAACAAAATAAATGAAAATCAGGTGGAGCAATGTCCGAAGAATATGTCGGGTGGGACAGAATTCTTATCACCCTCCGTTAGAGTTTTTCGAGTCAACAATACAATATGTGGGCTGGGATTATTGTGGACGAGAATGATTTTATATCGTTCTTTTGCAGAATATGTTTGCTTTTGAATCAATGCTCCGTTTAGTGGCCTCAATTGTTAATTGTTGACTGTAGTGGTTTGAAGCAACTGACTAGGGTGCAACAACTTATGATAAATAATTTTATAAATACTCCACCAAATACACAGGAGTATATTATGTATTTGGATATTTAATTGTGATATTAAAAAAGAGCATTCTCCAAGACTTACCCATATCATTTAAATCTCGATGATTGAAACTTTTGTGTACCCTAAATAATTTTGATTAGGTTTGTTGCACTTAAAATTTAAATTATTTTTAATTACAAACATCAATCTATATTCAAATATATATTTATATATATATATATATATATATATATATATATATATATATATAAATACATTACGTATTCACGAGTCATTATCTATTATTTTATTCAATGTACAATAAACATTTCTTAAATCGAATCAATTTTTCTTATTCCATTATATAATAAACTTTAACAGTAAGTATTTCATATCCTCTACTGAATCATTTCTTTGAAGCTGGCGATGGTTGGATGAATTTCAATTTACCGTTATTGTAATTTCTTGAATGTTACTCGTCGTCATTAAATATCCGTGTTGGAATTATATATATATATATATATATATATATATATATATATATATATATATATATATATATATACATATTCTTATACCGGAATGACTTTGTATATTACTTTTATTATTACAATATTAACTTTTTTTGTTTTCCGGTTTCTATTAACACAAGACGGATAAATTTTACAATAACATCAATTATTAAATAACTTTCAAACATTCATACATTGAAAGTATGTATATAAGGAAAAATGTAATTTATGAAGATACTTGTTAATTCATTAAAAATAATGATAGTCATGCAAATATAATTAATAATTATTAGTTTTTGTTACTTATCAGTAATGAATCTTTACTGAATTATATAGATTAGTTAATATTTAATTTATATATATAATAAAATTCTGCATATACACTAAATTTTTAAACAGTTCATTAATTAAGAATTAATTAAATCTGATTTTTATATTTTCTAGTATAATTATTTCTAATTTCCAAAAAAATAGTAATTATTTTTGTTAAAACTGTGTAATTGCCTCATATTAAAAACTGTGTAGAAACAAGGGATTTTACTCCATCCACCAAGTAAAGTTAAATTAACATTTATTTGAATCATTATTTTTTCTAGAAAAACAACAAAAATAAATTTTTGAATTATAGGTGCAAATATTAGATACACATAAGTAGCTAAAAAAAGAAATAACAGATATTTAATCAGAATTTTATAAAATGTTATGCAACTTCCGAGTAATTTATTTACGAAAAAGGATATTTTCTCATCAATGCATTTTTTTATTTAAATAGAATAAAACGTTTTGAATACAGTTTTGAAACAAACAAAAAATTTAAAGATTCAAAATGAATAAAAAGAAGCATTTCCAATACTAAGATTAGGTTTTTACACAAATTTACGGTAGTAAGAAAATATAATAATAAAATATGTCTATTAAAAATCATTACTTATAAAAATATTTTTCTTTTGAAAACATAAAGACATTAAAATAGTTTAATATAGTTATTTGTATTGTTTAAAGACATTTAAAATAAAAATTTAACAAAATTTTGGTATATATATATATATATGAAATTTATATATTTGTGAGATTTCAATGACATGAGAACTGAAATTAGGGGAGGTAAAAGATTGTTACGAGAAGCGAAATTATTAATTCGCATATATATATATATATATATATATATATATATATATATACGTGTGTATGTGTGAAGAGGTGGATATGTATATAGAGAAAAATGTGTTCGTATAGTGTTACTATGAGGCATGGCGTTGCTGCACCGGGCTGATCATGGCGGCGACCGGAAGTCAACGAGCATCACGCAGTCACAGTCTAGCGCTCTTAGCGCTGAATGATCTTGTACTCGATTCCTGGCTTAGATCAGATAACCCTCGTTGATAAGATTCAATATTACGTACACTGTTACTAGATTAATTCTGTTTATTAATTTTAATACAGAACTCATTCTTTCTTATCGCGTTGTCATGAAAATAATCAAGATTGTTTAACCAATTGTATTACATCTACAAGTTATCATCACACTTAACCATATTATACTACTAAAATTTTCGCGATAAGATGGGCAGTTTTTTGTCAAGAACTGCTTTATTTATTGCCGACTGTAAATTAATATCGTTATGAAATTTGAATAGTTTTATAATTTATGGAACAAAATCAAATAGTAACAGTAAGGTATTATGTTGTCTAAATATGATATTATTGTATCATACAGTGGGGTGCTACAATTAGTATAACCCATGATTCATACATTTTTCTAGGAATCTTTCCCTTCGAGATAGTCAATAATACTGAAATTATTACACTGTCTAGTCAAATAATTGGATTTTCCGTACAAAGAAATCATTTATATTAAGTACAATTGCAAAAACCGATTGTATTCATACGAACCAATCAATTCTCGATACTCAAATTTAGAAACAAATAAGAATTAATCAAGATTCAATATAATAATACAAATATCATTTAATAGAGAGTAAATTTCTAATTTCTATTTTATATCATAAGGAATTTTTTTTCACATTATACCAATATTTAAATACAAACAAGGTATAATAAATATTTTTTATAACTTTCCACATATAAATAAACAAAAATTATTTAACAAAAAAAATTAAAACATATTACTAGTTATTTCTTTTAATTAAAGCCTTAGGGTCGCAGGATGCTTCTCCTATATCTTGACCTAAATAGATTAACATTTTTTAAATGGCCTTGATTATTATACAATTCAAATATTTCTTGGATAAATACAGATTTTTTACATAAATACATTTTTCCCATAAATATTTTTTAATTTTTTCAAGAAATTCTAGGAAAATAAGTTATAAATATAAGAATTATTTCAAAATTGCCTAAAATCATTTTATAATTTTTTTGATAATGTATTGTCCAATAATTTTTGGAATTGAAGGATTAACGATTACAAATATTATAAAATCATTTAAATTAATGATAAGAAAAAATGAAACGAAATCTATTTGTAAAAACTGTAAATAAATAAAATTAAATTTAAAAATTAGTACATACTGTCATTACTTTAAAGCACGGGAAATGCAGATAGTTCGAGATGATTTTTTTAGACTTTTTTTAAAAGATCTTATTTTTTATTTACATGTTTTTATAAAAAAAAAATGTATCAATACATTATCAATAAATATATCAACAATATAAATACTTCTAAATTTTTTAACAAATAAAATTAAAAAATAAGAAGCATAAAGTGTTCAGATCGAAATTAAACATAGTATATATCAATAAAAATCAAACAATAATTTCATAAATTAAAGTTCTGATTTAAGCGACGGATATTTGTCCAATTTTACATAAATATTTCTATATAGACAAATATATTTCCATGAAAGATTATTTAGAAATCAGTATCAAAAATTAAAGATAGTAAGCGAATAAACACTATATTTGTATTAATAAAAATAGGCATTGAGATATGTATATATATATGTATGTATATATATATATATATATATATATATATATATATATATATATATATTAGGTTGGCAAGTATCTCCCTTCCGCTTTTTTTATTTTTTATTTTTTTTATTTTTTTTTGGACATAGCTGCGAAATTCAAAAGACCAGAATGCGGAAGGGAGATATTTGCCAACCTAATATATATATATATATATATATATATATATATATATATATATATATATATATATGTGTGTGTGTGTGTGTGTGTGTGTGTGTGTAATTATTAGTATAGTAAATTTGTAATTTATTTCGTTATTATTGTTAGATGCAATTTTTTAAATAATTATTACAAAAAGCATTATAAAATTGAGTTATTTTATTTTATAACTGAAAGTAAAACGTCAATAAATAAAATGTAAGTAGCAAAACCACTAAAAATGTTATTGAAATAGGTAATATTAACAACTGATATTTGAATTTTACTTGATAGACGAAAGTACGTAGAAAATATCTTTTTTTATATTGAAAATGTATTAAATACTAAAACATTACTTTTTATCTACATCTACCGTTACTTTTTTATGTTTTAGTAAAATCAATTAAAATAAATTACCATATTAAAAATAAAAACGAAGATGAATAATATGATATCGCAAAGATATTTTACATATAACAATTAAATGAAGACAAAATAATAAATGAAAATAAATTACCAAGAAATATATAAGTAAAATATTATTTATTTTTAAAATCACTAATGTATATTAATATATATATATATATATATATATATATATATATATATATATATATATATATATATATATATATATATATATATATATATATCGTTGAGAGAGATTTATAAAATTAAATTACTCCATGCAAAAGTTTAATTATTATCAGTCGTTAACACTAAATTATAAGTTTTAGTGATCTT
This sequence comes from Neoneuromus ignobilis, assembly GCA_029203775.1. Classification (NCBI taxonomy): domain Eukaryota; kingdom Metazoa; phylum Arthropoda; class Insecta; order Megaloptera; family Corydalidae; genus Neoneuromus; species Neoneuromus ignobilis. Next base: position 21,926,146 of record CP092090.1, on the reverse strand, counting down.
GTTTTATAAGTATAATATCATAAATTATTACTTACTTTTTGGTGTTTAAATGTATACCTTTGAAAAAATACTTATTAGATATCATACAAGAAGTAACCCGTATAATTGAGAAAAAATATAAAAAAAAATGTTTAGATGTTTGACAAAATCTACTAAATATCAAAACACATATGAATAACATTAATTTGTATTGATATAGTACGATATACTGATCTAATATGAAATAAAAAACTACAATTAATAAAAAATATATATTGATTAAAAATATTTAAAACATCATAACACAATTGAAAAAAGTTATTTAAATTATAATTTTATATAGACTTTTAATTATTATTTCAACACAGTGATTTAAAATCATATCGTATTTTCAAAAAATATGACGTGTATAAAAATGTCCTTATAAGTAAATAAAAAAAAATGTTTTTTTAAGAGAAAACATAGAGTTTATAAAATAAAATTCATTATTAAAAGTAGACGTTTTTAATATTAACTACCTTAATTTGGTTCTGTAAATCAAATATTCATTAATTTTTCATGTCGTCTGAATGTCTGACTTCAAGAAATGAGTTTGTTCAATATACTGATCATAAAGAAACAAATTAATAAAGCGTTGTTAATTATCAAACGTCAAAGTAAAATATTTAAAACATAAAATACAAAACTCGATAACACATTTCTAAGAAAATTATAAAAGTATATAAAAATTATGTTATATAGGTAACAAATACTATACGAAAACCTATGCATAAATTAATAACTAATTATAATATATATATATATATATATATATATATGTAATTAGGAAACTTTTAAACACTGCAAAACAATAGAAACAAACAATTATCAAAAACATTAGATGTATTTTATTATTTATATGTTCATTTGTATACAGCTTAATAATTAGTTTTTAAAACACACAACTTTAAATTCATACAAATACTTACAAAGTTACAATGTACATATAAGTTTTTTTACTAAAAAAATAAATTAAAAATACAATTTCCTAAAAACTTTATAAGACGAACAAAAATATTAAAAAAATATGTTTGTATATATACATATATATATATATATATATATATATATATATATATATATATATATATATATATATATATAATGCATGCTATTGAAAAAATCAAATAAAGATTATTTTATAAAAATAAAGTTGGTAAAATTATACAGGTATACATATATATATATATATATATATATATATATATATATATATATATATATATATATATATATATATATATATATGCACATATATCATTATATATACACGTATGAGTAACTTACAATGTGTGTAAAAAGTTTATATATATATATTTGCATAAGAATTCACGCTTTGTTCGGCGATAAGTCACGATTTGGGCATTTTAGGGCGGCCCCCTTTCGGAGGCTATACAGTCGTAGGGGGCGGTGCTTCAAAAGGTTTCCATCGTAAACATGACGGATCTACTTCCTTCACTAAAGAACCACGGCGTTTCATTCGTTCGACGTATTCGTCCAAAACATCCTGAAAAAAAAACAGCTCAAATGTTTCACTGCATAGCTTATTATTTTTTTAACCACTCAACAACAACCATGTACAATAAATAGACGTGTCATAGAACATGCCCTCATTTGTTATATGAAGGAAGGGCTTGTAATTAGCTACGATATTTTTAAAGCGATAGAAAATGAAACAAAAAATAGTACGAGATAGAAATGGTCACAATAAAACAATGTTTAATTAGCACACAAGGTCATCATTTACTTTATTTACATACATATGTAAATGACACTATATACATAATGTATTTTTAGGGACACTATACACAGAAACTCCTATACACAAACACACACAGATGTATATATATATATATATATATATATATATATATATATATATAAATATAGATATATATATACATATACATATGTATCGATATTATAATATGTTGTTTTATTGAAATGTTCTAAATAATATATAAAAAAGTGGAAATTTATCTACTATATATTGTTTACTGTTATATATTGGAATTCTTTAACAAATATTGAATATTTAAAAGCAATAAAGTGGAAATAAACTTTAAATTTATTTGAAATTTAAAGAAAAAAATTAACTTTTATTAGTATACATTAACTATTCATTTAATGTAAAATTTATATAAAAAAACTTATAGAAACAGCAAATGAATAATATAAATGTTTGTAAAAATTTAGAAGGTTGGATAAATAAATGAAATAAAAAATTTTATACAGTAATAAAATTATGCTGATATATTATGTTAAAAATATTCGTATAAAAATCACACACACATACAATTACATACATACATACATACATACATATATATATATATATATATATATATATATATATATATATATATATATATATATAAATTCTGGTTTATTTTATATAATTATAAACGTCGTTTCAACTGAAATTATTTAATGTTAAGATAAACTTTTTATAACAAGCCGAAAGTCAGACAGTTTTCTTATCATGATTATTTTTTTAAAAAAATAATTTAACATTTAAGACTTGATTTTAATTTGTTACGGATTTACTTATATTTTACGGTTGTTATTTGAGTGAAATTATTACATTTTTGTAGAACATCGAAATATGAATAAGATTTTTAATGAACCAATTTTTGAACTATATTTTGAAAAAGAAAAAAAATCATCGATTTTTATAAAGTGGTTGATATAAGAAAAGTGATGTAAGTTGTAGTAACGTCTTTTTAATGAATATCAAGATTTTATTCATATTTTTCCAATTAAAAATTTTTAGTTAAAAAAAACTTAAAACGTTATCGAAAAAATAAAAATCTGTATATACAGAACATACCTTTTTCTTGGAAAAAGATAATTAAAAATAAATCGGTGTAATGAAACATTTAAAAACATAATTGTATTTAAAAGTAATCTTAGAATAGTAAATTTAGCTATAAGCAAAATATATGTAATATATATTATGTGTATAACGAAATTAAAACAATATTTTTTATTGATTCTTGATTATAGAAAAAAAACTAACAAATAAATATAAAACTGACAATAGAACGAAGTTTGAAAATAGGAATGAAATAAGTTCGTTAATATAAAAAGGTATTTTTTTAAAAAAATATTTCAATACAATATATTTATGCACCTATGTGATTTATTGATTATTTATATACAAAATTTTCAAGAAAAGAACGAAATTATTTAATAGTTAATATTCAAAGGAACATTATTTTTAATAACACATTTTTTATTTATTTTCGTATTTTAATAATAAATAAATGAATAATACAAAAAGTTAGATTTCAATAAATTTCATTTACAAATTAATTTTTTATAAAGTTGTTAGTGAAGTTAATTTTAATTATTACGTTTATTTTTAATTGCTGCAACATGACATAAACGATGTAGTAAAAAGTAAATTACACTAACCTGTTTCTTAAGAATAATGTGTTTCCCTTTCCAATATTTCATCATGCCGAGCGCTTGCAGTGTGGATACAATATCATACGAATTGATAGCCATTTCTTGACTGATATCTTTAACAGAAAGCTGTGTTCCAGGCCGAGCGCAAAGGTATGCCAAAAGTACATCTTTCCAATATGAACGGTATGATATAAGGCCAAGATCTGAAAGTGGCTTTTCTGGTGAACCGATTTTGCCCTCTACTCTTGTCAACAGATAACCTAAATTTAAAAATATTATAAACATTTGGTATTTTTACGGTTGAGTTATTAAATTTTAAAAACTACAAAAACATATTTGTAAACAGTATACTTTTTTGACAACATTTCTATTTTATTTGGCTTTAAAATTATTTCTAAATAGTAAAATTACTACAAACGTAATATAAAAAATTAAGTATATACTACTATTTAGACCATATATAATTTTAAATTTATATGATATACGAATAGTTTACTAGAATAATTAAATGTCTTTTTTATGGAACTCGTATTAAAGACAGCATTTTTTTGCGCATAAATGTCATTTAGTTTAATTGCTATTGTGCAAAAAGAATAAATAACTGCGAATACAGAAATATTATGTGAATCATAATTGAAATGGTCTACTTTTACTAGAACAAATTATGCTAAAAATAACTTTTTACTTCATTCATTGTACTAAATATAACTAACAATTTTAATTATGTTATTGACAATAAAAAAAAGTTAAATAGTTGTAAATTTTAAATATCTCTGCACTTGATATTTAAAGAATGCTTTATAGAAGATAATTTGTAGACATTTTATTTATTAATTTGGTCCAATAGGTACATTTATATTGAAAGTTATCAAAAATAATTATAAACTTTTTAAGTATAATTTCATATTGTACTTATAAGTATATATATATATATATATATATATATATATATATATATATATATATATATATAATATCATCAGTCTCTTTCTATCCACTGCTAGATGAAAGCCTCTCCCAAAATTTTCCATTTCGACCGACCCAATGCCTTTTTCTTCCAGTCCATTCCAACAATTTTTTTTACATCTCTGTCACATCTATCTATAGATTTCTTTCTAAGATTTCTTATATCTAGATTTCCAATCAATAATTACTTCTATCCATTCATGATATTATTTTCTTCCAATATAATCGACATATTTCCATTTTAAAATCTTCATCTTGTTATAACGTCCGTAATTTTGTGTTTCTTTCGATTCCACTCGTTTCTTTTTTATCTCTAAGTGTTATTCTAAACGTATGTATATTCTGCTTCTTTGTGTTGTATAGAGTTGCTTAATTATTAAGTTGTATCATATGTAATTGCCAAATTTGTAGGTGAGAGTTAAAATGCAATATTTTTAACAAAACAAAATATATTTAATCAAAATAAGCTCCATCAGCAACAATGGTCTTTTGCCAACGAGAAATTAGATTGTTTATCTCATTTTTATAAAAATCGACATTTTTAGAGCTTATAAAATCTTTGAATCCTTGAATCACTTTTGTTTGATTTCGGAATTTTTTATTACTTAAATGATATTTCAAGTGGCGAAAAAGATGATTGTCTAGATCTGGCGAATAAGGGGATGTGGTAAAATGTCATAATTTAATAAATTTAATTTGGAAATGGTTATTCGAGATGTGTGTGGTCGCGAGCATTGTCTTGCAATAGTATTGGCCCACATCTATTGATTATAATTGGCTGTTTTGTTTTTAATTTTTTATTCATATTGTCGATTTTGCGATAATATGAATCAGTTGTAATTGCTTCGCCTGGATTTAAAAAAGTATAATGGAATAATCCTTTATTTTTTCACCATAAAGTAACCATAAGTTTTTTTTTGGTGTAATGACGGCTTGAGTGCGTGTCCTGAAGCTTTATTTTCATTTAACCATTGTCCAGAACTTTTTATGTTATCATACAGAATCCACTTTTTATCACAAGTAATGATTCGATTTAAAAATGGCGTTTTATCATGTCGAATCATCAATAAAGAGCACGCTTCTAAGCGTCCCAGTTTCTGACTATCTGTTAATTCGTGCGGCACCCACTTATCCAGCTTTTTCATTTTTCCTATTGCAGTGAGGTGACGATAAACAGTCATAACACTAACACTTAAATCACATGCGAGAGCTAGAACTGTTGTATGTGGATTAGCTTCCACCATGGCTCTCAAATGTTCATTCATAACGGTTTTGAGCCTTCTTTGAGGCTCATTGTCAAGATTCATATAACCGGAACGAATTTTTTTGAGCCATAATCGAATTGTTCTCTGGATAGCCAACCCTTCTACCTACTACCGCTGTATTGTGTCCCAACTTGAACTCATATAAAAAATTAGCCGCAAATCTTTTGTAGACACCATCCTGTTAAAGGGTATAAAAAAGAGAAATAACAACAATAACTCCGTACTTAGAGACAATTAAAGAGTACAGTACCCTAGTCAATTCCAAATAGCTGAACTTATAAAATATTTCACAGAACCTTTCTCAATCGCGATCAACATTTGACTGACTAAAATTCGACAACTTCATATAATACAACCTAATATTTTGACATTTCAGAGACATGTCTGTATAATATCTATACATAAAAATACTTTTCTTGAGGATTGAAAAACAAAAGGAAAAACGAATTATTAAGACAACATTAATTTACATTAAAAGACTTATTATCGGTAAAAGACTAAGTCTTAAAGACGATAAAATATAATTATAAGAACAACTCACACATTTAAAATTATCTAATATATATATATAATGAAAACGTAAAGGACATAAAAATATTTCAACATTTCTTATTTTAAATAATTATAATTTTTAATATGTGAATATTTCTAAAAATAATGTATGGCTGGAATTTTTAAACTAAATACTAAATAATTTTCAGTGTAATTAAACTTCGTGAAATGAATGAAATACAACTGGAAGTAGCATAAAACTGGAAATGGTTTTATGAAAAATGATCTTATTTTTAACATTTAGTAATGAATTATATTATTAATATGGCAAAATTTTTTTCATTGAAATTTAAGTATTATAAAAATATCAAATATTTTTAATAAAAATTCAAAACTATATCATTTAAATTAAAAGATTTGTAAAAAAGAAAATATTTCGAAAACTATATTTTTAGCAATATTTACAGAAATCATTAATGCAATGTTAATAAAATTATCTTCATTTCTAAAGAAAATTTGTTAAAAATATATTTAACAGCAAAAAATAAAATTAACATTTCTAATATATATATGGAATAAAATGTTGTTGGTATGCATATAGTTATAGCATTGGTGCTTTCAATGCTTAGGTAACTTCAAGCCGTCATTAAGGTGGTTAAAACGAATGAGTTTGATGTACACATATTTTGAATTAATTTATACTACATGAATGAACATCATATTTAAATCGTTTATGGATTTGATTAAAGACTATTATTATTAAAAGAAACAAATATTAATGATATATACTTTTAACTAATATTAATATTTATTTAGAGAAAAATAATTTTAAATAATATTAATTACCTTTTCCACAAATGAATTTAACACCTAAACATCAAATGAATCTAATATCTATACATTAAAAGATTTCATGTAAGTGTTCAATCACTTATTAGTTACTTTATTTGCTAAAAAGAATTTAGATGGTAGATAATATGCTAATTTATCAAATTTCGTGGTTTTAGGATGATAGATATTAAAAAATGAATTAGACATAAGGAAAATCAGTAATAAATAGTAATTATATTGCTGATAAGTTGTTTCTGCTTTAATATTTTTTGCTATACATTTTTCATTTAGCAGCTATAAATTTACTTTTGTATCAGATCATAGAAGAAGATTAACAGAATTAAATTATAACATTTTACAATATCTCTCTATTTTATCAAGAGATAATCATCTTTTCCATTACATGAATATGTTTATTTTTGAAATAAACTATTTCAAGACTAAGCGACCACCATTAAAACATTTAAGCTATTTTACAGTAATTATTTTTATTGCAATATTTTCGAGAGGAAACGACTGAAGCTAATACAATATTATTTTATTGAATATAATTTGTTTTGTTGAAATATAGAGTTTAAATTTTCATCTATATCAACATCTAAATCTAAAAAAATACATTTCATGAGGTACAAAATAAATCTGAGATATATTTATAAAAAACTTTGTACTTTTGTGTATCTATCATAGATAATATATGGATATTCAGTTTTGTCTATGTTGGGATGATATATAGATTCACACGTTCGTCTATTTATGCTAAACAGAATGAATGTATCGCTGATGTGATAATCAAAACTCACGATAGACGGTAAAGCACTCGTTTCTGAAAAACATGCATGGGAGATATTGGTTGTTAAACAGCAAAACGTGTACGCGATAGATGACGCTGCTGTGTTGCGTTTGTTGGTTTGTTCACTAGACAGCGCTATTGATTCGACGTTCGGCGACGGCGCAAGGTCATTGTCCTCTGTGACCCAACATGACCTCGACGGCGACGGCGTCGCAGCTGCCTGGACGCGACGCGGTCATTGCGAGACGGCAACGATAGTAAATCGTGAATTCTACGTGCAGGTTTTGATGTGACGACCGTTGTGTTTTAGCGTACTACTACGTTAATTCTGCAACGCCCGTTAGTGAACAAAAATGGTGGGGTGTGACGGTTACATTGACGTATAATTTTTTTTAGTGTGAGAGAGGTGTTTTGATTCATACAATAAGTACGTGCAAAGTACATTAAATGGAAATTGTTGTTAATGAAGAAAATTATTAATATGCTAAAAGTACAATTTTTAATTGCACTTACACATGCAAAATTACATAAACAAATATATATATATATATATATATATATATATATATATATATATATATGTGTGTGTGTGTGTCATACATACACAAACACATACATAAAATGTATATGAATGAATAAAAAAAGATTTATAATTCAGATATGATTTTATTACTAGGTTAGTCATGCGTGCTTCGATAATTTGTAATTTTATCATGCAAGTAACTTTTGAATAAATTAAATTTAAAATGATATATTCAATTGAATACTGCAGTAAATAAAACGAACATCGAAAATAAAATGATACATCAAATTATACTGAATTAGACGAATTGATGATATTTGAAGTTACAAAATATGTAAATGTATTAAATGATTATGCTCTTAGTAAAATTTGAGTACAAATAATATAACATTAATAATAAGTTGACAAATTATTTAAATTAATTTTAATCAATTATTTCTAAGACAAGTCAATGTATTATTAAAAAAAGTTAAATTGATGATTTTTATTCAAACAAACATTATATTTAATTGGAACTAATTAGAATGATTCATTATTTTAAATATTAATTATCCAATTCTAATAACTGAATGATAGATACATTACAGAAGAACAGAATTTTTAAACAGCAACCATTTAAAATACGTTTCGTAAATTCTTGTCACATGAAAAATACAAAAGATGTCCCGGATATATAGAAATGAAAAATTTTCTGTATTTCCAAAATATGATTTTCTACTTGTTGACAACCTGTTATTTTAACATAAGTTTTATTTAATAATCTTCTTTAGTTGTAACTTTGCCCTTTTAATATATGCATATATATATATATATATATATATATATATATATATATATATATATATATATATATATATATATATATATATATATATATATATATATATATATATATATATATATATATATATATATATATATATATATATATATGTTTGTATATCGTACTTTACAATTTGCATTATTCTGTTTGTAAACTAATTTAATTGAAATTCGAGAAAATTAATTCTCATCTTATACATCACGCATGCACGCAGTTATACTATATATATATATATATATATATATATATATATATATATATATATATATATATATATATATATATATATATGTATTTATGTATGTGTGTGTGTGTGTGTGTGTCTTTTTCGAAACAATTTAAACAATGTTCTCTACATTTAAAGTATTTAAGTAATAAAATTTATTTTCAAATAAATCTAACGAAGTGCATTTACATATACACTAACGCACATAAGTCATGGCACACATGAGTAACATAAGCAATTTAACATAAGTCGTTAAATTAAAAAAATATTTAATTGAAAATTAAATATAATGAATATTATATTTATTTTCAATTATTTTTTTTTAATTTAACGATTTAATTGAATTATATCAATAAATTACTTGTCAATCATGTGTGCCATAACTTATGTGCGACAGTGTGTGTGTGAGTGTGTGTGTGTGTGTGTGTGTGTGTATATATATATATATATATATATATATATATATATATATATATATATATATACGATAATTTTGAGCTTTGTACGAAATATTAATACAATATTCAATATTTAATGATGAAGAAACTACACAGAATACATTTTTTTATTATACAGTATTCGTAATCGATTTTCTAAATATATATATATATAATCGAAATAAATATAAAAATACTTTGTTCAAATTTCTGATTGAATTTGATAAAATGTAACATTATTTAATCATACTGAATTCTTTTTATACGTTTTTTTTTTTTAAAAAAAATGTAATATAACAAAGTAATAAAAGTACAAAAGTATTTATAAACAGAAGTTAAATACCAATCAATGAATTATGGCTATTTTACATGGAAAATAAATTACGAAACTATTATACAAATTATACAATTATAGTTATTAATGTATGTTTAATGTTTCATTTAATACATTAAATTGAAAATCAGTTAAATATTGTATATAATACAAAAATTTTAAAAGTTCGATATTAAAGCATGAGTACCTCTGCACTATAAATATGGGGAATGAACGAATAAATTGATACTACATCAAACTGCACTAATCATTGGCAAAAATAATATTGACAAAAATTTATACATACATATATATATATATATATATATATATATATATATATATATATATATATGTCTGTAAATATGTATATGTTTACATTTATATATATATATATATATATATATATATATATATATATATATACATATATGTGTGTGTGTGTGTGTTTTGTTCAGCAAAACATGGACAATCACTAAGCACAAGTCATTAGTGTAATTAGTTTCAAATAATGACATCAATAAGTAAATAGGTAGCAAATGTTGACAAAGCTAATATACCAGATGACATTGGTTCTATCGATTGGAATTGATTCTGAAATCAAGTCTCACTGAACACATCAACAATAACAAAAACAAATAACGATATAACGCATAGTACAGCGTGACAGGAGAGCAACGGGCGTCGTTGGGTTGGAACAACAGTGGGACAGGGTGTACACTGCATAACGTCGGGTCTAACGGCCTCGAGGTTGATGCACCGACGGCGGTTGCCTAGACACCGCGACGTGCGCGTCGCGTCGCAACCCCCGGGAGCTTTGTCCCGTGTTGGGGTAGGTTAGTGCCGTTGTCCGTTGCAACAGTCTGCTGTCTACGTTGTCTGCCAGCCTACCTCACTACTATACTCATTGTCACGTGTTCAAGTTATTGCGAATTGCATACAAAGAGCAACAATGTTGTCGACTGTTTAAATTTTAAATATTTTGTTGATGTGTAAATTTTAATTTTAGCACAAGTCTGGTGACTAAGTTGCAACAATGAAATGAAATCCATAAAGTGTACATACTGTTTATTAGGAAACAAGAAAATTATTAATTTATTTAGTGTACTTCGGTGTATGTACATTGCAGCTGATTTGCTGAACTAAAGAACTTTATTTACTTTTCAATAATCACTTTACAGTTCACACGCAGAGATTTAAAAATAAAACTGATTCACATGCAGAGATTTAAAAATAAATATGATTTTAAATGAATGATATTGCTAATGCAAAGTCATAACTTAGTTCAAAATACCAGCATAATTATTTCAATTTTACTGATTTTAAGATATTGCAAACGTTTATTGTCTTTCCATTTTAACGCCGTTTCTATTTTCAATAAATCATTTAACAAAAATCTCCCAATTAAAGTCGCAAGTAATGAACAATCAGATCCTATTAATAATAATTATTTAGTTATTAAAAATGTTTATTCATAACATCATTCATTTTTTTATTAAATTATATTAATACTTTAAGAAATAATTTACTTTCGGATTTAAGATGCTATGACAATGCTGATCACGTATTATTTATTTCTCTGTCTACACATATGTCAATATGAAAAGAAAATTTCGCCACTTTTTAAATTAAAAACTCGAACCATTACAATAAAACACAAAATACATTTAAAAAAGTACAACCGATTCAAAAATAAACCAAATTTTTATTAAAACGTTGAAGATATATATTTTTTTAATTATAATATTGTGGTATAAAATAGGCACAATTAAAACTTCCTATTCTTATTACTTGTAAATCTATTTATATATATATTATACAACTGAAATATTTTTTTGATAATTTTTCCTTATAACAAGAATATACGTGTTTGAAACATATATTAAATGATGAGTTTAGTAATGTTTTAAAATACATTTTCATAATTATTCTTGAACTCTCAAGAATTTATATTTAAGCCTTTATTGTAACTCATTTTAAATACTTTATTTTAATTACAAAAAATTAAGTGATAGAAATTCTAATTAGAAATTATCATTGAATAAAATTGTAAAATACATGAAATAGTAAAATATTTATTTATATATATATATATATATATATATATATATATATATATATATATATATATGTATATACATATGTAATTTGATTAAATGTACTATCATTATTTTATTACTAAAAAAACATCTGCGATAATAAAATACTATTAATGTAAATTTCAGTAATAAAAATAAATATGTCTACTTAAAATGAAATAAACATTTTATTGTAATATTTTATTCATTTCTAATTTATAAATAGTAGGCGTTATCATTTTTATACAGTAATTAATAAATGATTTGTGGAATTAGTATTTATAATGTCATACAAATACTGATATAAAAATAAGGGTAATGATATTAGTTATTTTCTGGGAAAACAACTATCAATGTCATTGTTTGAAATTAAATATTAATAAAGTTAAAAAATATGTTAATTACACACACACACACACACACACACACACACACATATATATATATATATATATATATATATATATATATATATATATATACACTATTTTAACTATGTTAAATGACATTAAGACCGTTAGATATATTAATTATTTAAAGCATTAGAGCGTATCAAATTATTAGACTTTTATTACTTAATGAACAAACGAATAACTTTCTATTTTTTTTTCTTAAAATTATTTTTAAATGCGAAGACCTAAATATATTGAATGTTCAGAGTATTAACTTTCTATATAAAAATATCTATTCAATTTAAATTCTAAGTTTTAACATACTGGTTTATAGATTATAAACTGACTACAATTATTTCAATGTTTTTTTTTAAAAAAAACAAACATGTAAAAAGTTTACCAAAAACTGAATTCAAGTTTAATGTTTTTAAAATGACTTCTAGTGAAACATAGCAAACTAAATGACTTTAAAAGCATTAAAGAGTATTATACATAATTATATAAAGATATAGATAAAAACAAGAACAGAAATTATTAAAACAAAATACACAGTATATAATTATAATTTAAAAATATAGCACATATAATAAAACCAAGTATAAAAGTAAACATATAAATGGCGAAATAAGATTAAATTTTGGAATGGAGTATAACTGTACTTTGCGAACGCGACGTGAATGGTTTGGGGCCAGACGATCGAGCCCCAAAGCTAGTACGTATATGTCTAGATCGTTGCAGTCCCTTCACTGTCACCCCAGTACAGTCTATCATGTGAAACAGAAATACTTATCGTTATTGCGTTGTTACTATTTATCTTTACTTTTTACATGTACGAATTTTATTTGTATTTATACACATACACACACATTATATATATATATATATATATATATATATATATATATATATATATATATATATATTATATATATATTGCATGCAGGTTTATTGAAGAAAGAATACAGATTTTTTTAATTATATTATGTATCGTGCTGTTTGTAAATAAGAAATTTAATATTGGAATTTATACTAAATTATTTCCACACAAAATTAGATAATTATTTTAACTATTTATTCAAATGAATGATGATAAATAATTAAATAAATATCCATACTAAACACGCCAATTTCATATACAAAAATTAATTTAACTGAAAATGTTTAAAGTATAATTTGGAAAAGTAAAGCAAAATAGAACAATGTTTTTCTCATTTATAAAGTTTTTAAAATTTCGAATAATAATAATAATTGTATAGTGAGGAAAAATATTTATTTAAGATAAAGTGCAGAAAGACTTAAAGCATATCTCTAAGTACAATTTCAAGTTACTAATAAATGTTATTTTAATTAAGTCTACGTAAATATGTATAATGTTAAGATGTTTATTGTTATAAATTTATGTACTAAACATATTCATAATTAATCGTATTTAATTGTTTTTATCTCAGGAGACATAAAAATAGGGACGTAAAAAAATTGAAATAGAAATCAATAAATTATATACTAATTAAAATTGTAAACTTATACATACAATTAATATATACATGAATAAAAATTTAAAATTACTATTTTTGTTTTAGTAGTAGTTGAAGAAAATATATAAAAAATATAATTTTATAAATCTACACAAAAACTGCTCGGAAGAATGAACTATTCATGTCGTTGTCTATATGAAAATAACTACACTTTTAAAAATGGCGGATGTCTGGAACTGAATGTTAAAAAAAATGTAAAACTTTACGTAATAGTACTACTATTACTACAGTTGTGGTTTTCGCAGGTTCAGTCACACTTGTCTCGTACTACAGATTCTCTCTTCTTTAGGTTTCGAAATGAATGTGCATGAAACATGCTCCCTCCTTCTCAGTACATTGCTCCATCGACAATAAAACAACCACCGTGCTCTCCTCGTCTAATACGTCTGTCTACATCTTCTGTTGTCCCATACCATAGATAATCTCGTTCTTCGTCGTCTAGACGCATTCATAAAGAACAGAGTATAGATTGTCCTCACGTTTTATACAGGCGTTAGAAAATTTTTTTGAAAACTCGTTAAAAATGTTCCATTTCATGTACTGACGTATGAGTTTTTTTTGATAATTTTTCTAATAGTAACATTTACTTAGATACTTTTTATAGATTATGAGTATAAAGAGGATTAGCAAAAAGTTGTACATTATTACGTATGAAATTAAAATAATAGTTTTATATAAATTAAAAAAATAGTTTCACGATTTTAAAAATTAGGAATACATTAAATGTTCGTACTCATTTTTTAAAAGAAAAAAATTTTAATCTGAATATATTGTAATAAAAATTAAAAAAAATTATTTTGACTATTCTTAGATATAATAAAATAAAAATGAATAAGTAATCGTTTACTTTTATTTAAAGAAATGATTTCGATAATGGATTTATATATTTAAGATCCGTTAACGAAATTTTACTGTGTGTTATATCAATTTAACGTAAATTATAAAAAACGCTGAAAAATTACTAAAAAAATGATACTCTCTATAAAAAATATTGAAAGTTAAAATATCTTTAGGAGTTTAAAAATTATTCAATATAACGTGATATCTCTCTAAATAAATAATACAAAAAATCTTCACTTTAAAATTAAATATTTTAATTATTTAAAATTATAATTTCACAGCGGGTTTCATAAAATGAAATAAAATATAAAAATTCCGAATTTCACATTTTATGAAATAAAAATTAAACTGTTTAAAATGGATTATATTAACAATAATTTGTAGAAAATATGAGGTACGTTATATAAAACTGTATTTAAAAAAAATACCACTTAACATTTTATATACATTATTTTTTATTATTTCATAAGTAGAAAAAATATATAAGTACTTTTTATTTATAGTTTAGTATGAAACATTTCTAACTCATCAAATGTATTACATTTAAAATATTTAAAAAAATTCTTAATAAATTCATTCTCGGTGTACCATATAACTGTAGATTGAAGATTACAGTTTAAATAGTAATTTGTTTATTTTTTTAGAAAAAAAAACGTAATACTTTTTTAATACCCATTACAAGAATAATATTTCATGACAAAGCATACATTAAAGTAGTAACGAAGGCAATGTTCTTATAGTAGACAACAACCTGAGTTGACCGATGTTGTTTACACATACATTTTTCATTGATCAAATTACTTGAATTTCAACGAAAACGAAAATATCATGACATTATACAAATATATATATATATATATATATATATATATATATATATATATATATACATGTACGGTCTGAATCAGAAATTAATGAAAAAGAACAAAGTAGATATTGAGGTAAATAACAATGTATGATATAATTAAAATGGAGAAAGATACAAAAAGGTCACACTGTAGATGAAGTAATCAGTGTAGGTATTTATAAGACGGTCAAATCGAAAGTTTAGTAAGAATCACACAGACCTAAGAGACATTATCACAAAGATAATATTACGAAATTTCTTGAAATGATTTGAAAAGAAATAGAAACAAAGAACTTAACAGTTGCTCTCTATTAAGCGAAGATAAATATTGGAATAAAAGTATTTATCAAAAATGAAGTATGTACATAAGAAATATAAAGTTAAAAAATATTATATTCAATTTTCATATTTTAGATTAAAGTAACTAGTGCACTTCTAAATCATAATTTTAATTACTTCATGCAGATTATGTTTAATAATTATTTAATTAATTTACTTACTAAAATCAATTAGTAGTCGTCCATAACCTTGACGTTGATATGGTGGTAAAGTAAGTATACACGATACGTTGTAATTTAAAAAAGAATTCTTCTCCTGAAACAACAAAATAATCAAATTTGAGTTTAATATAATTTCAAATATTACAGTAAAACTAACAGAATCAAATGTACAGAACTATGATCAATATTTGATTTTAATACGTGACCAAGAACCATTTTACACACGCACACATATGTATGTATGTGTGTGTGAATGTGGTAATATAACGTATTATAAAATTTAAAAATTAAATACACGAATATCCTTGCTATCATTTACAACATTAAAAATTTAAGTTATAATATTTATTAAATAGAAATGAGATTTTTTTAAAATAAGACAGTATTAACGATTATGGATATTCTTATAGATTGAAACAGTTCCTTAATAAATTAAAAAAATTATAATTTTGAATAATATTAACGGTAGAGATATAAGTTTAAGAATAAGATACATGAAAAGGACCGACATAAGCTGCAAAGTAACCATACATCACACGTAGTCACGTACGATTTTTTTCTAGAAAAAAATTAAAATTAATTACAAGATCAACAGGTCAATGTCCAAATATTCAATATGAATGTCAATTTAATATATTGAAATGTTACTGTAATTATTTTTCATATCTTATATATTAATCTGAATTTAAATTAATTTTTTCTAATATATATAAATGATATTTTTTTATTAAAATTTAATTTCAAATTAAATCTTTAAATGAACATATATATATATATATATATATATATATATATATATATATATATATATATATATATATATATATATAGTTTCTAAGTAACAGAGTTCCCAGGAACACCAAACCATTATTAGTATTATTTCTAGTAATTAGTATAATTTAGAAATCATATATAATTTGGAAATTTTATTTAATAATATTGGTCTATTTAAAATTACTGTAACATTAAAATTTTGACACACTGAAATTATAATTTTATATGAAATATTAAGATAAGAAAATTATGATTTTATAAATATAAAAAATATTTAATAAAAAAATAAATCACACATATATATATATATATATATATATATATATATATATATATATATATATATATTTAAAAAAATTAGTTTTAACTGAAGCGAGATCCAATGCAAAAATTAAGATCTTTTATAATAAACAATTATGTTACTACGTTGTATTGTAAAAATCACTAGCATTAATTTTACTTGGTCATTTAAAAAATGTAAATATTAAAATTACATTTATCCAAAAAATAATTTCACTCATCTAATTTTTTAACAATAAAATGTGAAATGCCTTTTACACAAAAAAACTCCATTATAAAATAATAAAATTTCAACTATCATTGTAACCTCATTATCAATTAAAAAATGTAAAAAATTAGCTTTAACTTTGTATTATTTTTAAAAACCAAGACTCATAAGAAACAAATCTACAAGAATTTGACAATTATAATTACAAACTACCTAACAATCATAAACTAAGTGAAAAAGATTATATACATTGCGCATTACGGTATTGTAAAAAATAAAATCAAATATATTAAGTTATATTACAAAATAAACTGGCGACCTCGTATCATATACATATGTATGTATATGTATAATATTATGAGTTTAAATCTGATTACAATTATATTTTTTATTACAAACAATACTTTTTTTACAAAAATTAATAAATTCTTTTTTTCAAATATTTTTGAAAAATGAAAAGATATTATCTATGTTTCTATAAATTGTATCTTTAGAGTTTAAACTGTCTACTAATTTCCAATAAACATTATTATTTATTACCCTTATGTGTTTTTTTTCTATATTTTTTTAAACATATTTTTCCAAATAAGCGAATGAGTTACTAGCCTATCATTCAACCATTTCTATTTTGAAAGAGCATTATAATTTGATTTAGATCCTTTCTTTCAACTTATACGGCTAGGATAACTATATGCTAGTAGCCACACTATCGCTGACATAGCTCTTACGCTTATTGGAGCACGTAAGCTTTTTCTCTACGTCAATGGACATATAGATGAGGACAAAAATATGATCCCAATTAAATCAAACTAACAAAGATACTAATTTATGTTGTGGGAAAAAAATACATCAAAAATGTTTATTATTAAAATAAAAATTATATATTTATTAATTAACTATTGCTTATCGTTGTATAAAAATTAAATATCATTAGTAATTTTAGTATAATTTGCAACAAATGAAACAATTATTATAAAATAAAATTTATTAAATTGTCTTAATTCTGTAATTAAATTATAATAAGTATTTGAATAAAAAATGAAATTTAATATAGTTCATTTTATATTTTTTTATTTCAATATTAATGATAAGAAATATAAAACATGTGTTTATTAATACAAATAACATATAAATTAATGTTAAAAAACTCATTTTTTTATATTTACTATAGTAGATATCAAAATATACTGAAATAAATCTTATTAAATATAATTTTATTAAGTGGCTCTATTTTTTATAATTTATAAACTAGTTACAACAATTTATTCTCTTTACAAAAAGAATAGAATAAAGACATGACTATTGCTATTAAACTAGAGAATAAATTAAATATTCCTACAAAAAATACACACATTCAAAACACTTTTACAATCAACAATAATTTAAAAGTATGTTAGTAACCTATTATTGTGTACATTATTTTCAGATTCCCATGTACTTAACACAGGCATAATAAAAATATCTATGTGAATATATGTGTGTGTGTGAATATATATATATATATATATATATATATATATATATATATATATATATATATATATATATATATAAGCTTAGCTATTTCTGGTGGTTGTGTCTACAGCCGGACATGGACTTCAAGTGACTCACCGACTAGCAATGATAACCGGTGGCCCACGCCGTCATGCCATGACGTAATCCGTGTCATACTTCTTATACAGGTCTAAAGCACCTTAGAGAATAAGGTTGATATTAACGTATTCGTACCGTTGTTTAGATTTGTTGAAACTAATGCTATTTTAAACCATGAAAAATAAACAAATATATTTCATATAAGTAGTTTTTGTTAAAAAAAATTGTTTGTATTTATATAATTTAGTGTATTAGTTAATTTAATGTATTTTAGTGGTAGATAATTCTTAATATAGACTATTTCCTTTGTTTAATACAAAATATTTGTACGTACATTATGAAACTAAGAGACAAACATAATATACGATTTAAAAAAGCAATTTATAAAGAGTATTTTATTTTTGAAATAAACATTTAAATTGTTCACGTACGGAAGATTAATATTTTTTTTAATACTTATACAAAAAACAATTATATGTCATCATATTCTACGGTATTTGCTTAGATATTTTTTATACATGGTATTAAGATATTTATTTTAATTTTAAATACTTTCATTACAAATCATCCTAAGTCAACAATATTTACAATAATTCTGAATTACACTTCATCAATAGCCCTTTATTAAAATATGACAATTTTAAAATGTATCTCGTAAAGAATATTACATTTATTTTTATTTTTATAACACAATTGTATAAAACCTGTTATTCGTCTCAAAGACACAAAAAAAAAACAATCAACATACTAGCTACTATTAATAGTATAACGTAAAATATTGTGATCTGTTCAGAAAGATATGTACACATGCTCGAAATTGTCTGCGTACAATTATCAATACGGATATATTTCTCAATAAAACAACCTTATTAATGTAAATTCAAAAAAAAAATATTTTTTAATAATTCTATAAAGTACTAATTATTTATACATGGCAATTCAAAACATTTTAAATTTATAACAAATAAAATAAAAAATAAAACACACAAAAATTCATACAAATTAAGCAGAAAATGTCTGCATCGATTTTTTGCAATATTTGCACTTATTGTTGTTTTAAAATTATCACAGTTTTATGTCCTAGTTCGTATGTTGCAATTGAAATGCTAAAATATTATTTTTAGTAACTAATAGTAAAGTTTTTTTTGCAAAAAATAAATACGATGAAATTTAAAAAAAAGGACATTTCTGTTAGAGAATGTAAAATTATTTTAAAGTTAGAAAAAGAAGGAAAAAGTTTTCGTGCAATAGGAAAGGGTGTTGGAAGACAACATTTTTTCATTCGAAGGGTAGTAATCAATTTTAAATCCATATTTGAAACCGCTTTCTGGCCAGCCGTCGAAGTTAACATTTAGATAAAGGCGTAAGATTGTGGCTTCAATGAAAGAAAATCCCCGAATAACTGAACTCCAAATTGCTAAAGATATTAAAGTACTATTTAAAAAACAAATCTGTGCTGACACTGTGCGAAAAATAATAAAAAAGGGTGGGTATTATGAAAGTGTTGCGTGTAAGAAATCATTTATTTCACGTATCAATAGATAAAAACGAATTGCATATACAAATGAACACATTAATACACTAATCCAGTTTGGGGAAAACATGATTTTCTCAGCCGAGAGCAAATATTACATTTTTTGAATAAAATGACTCAAAATTGTATGTATATCATTAAATAAAAAAATCTTGTTTCTACTATGAAATTAGGTGATGGTAGAGTAATGGTATAGGGGTGTATAACAAGTAAGGACGTGGGACAAATAAAGTTTTTAGAATCCACGATGGATAAATATGCTTACTTAAATATTTTAAAACGAAATATAAAGTAAAAAGCTGAAAAAATAAGTCTAGGTCCCGATTATAATTTTTTGCATGACAATGATTCGAACCACACGGCAGAAGTTGTTAAGCTATAGATATTATATAACGTTCCAAAACAGTTGCATGCACCTCTCCAATCTCTAAACCTTAACCCTATAGAATATATGTGCCATTTTCTCGAACGTAAATTCGTCAATATAGCATAACTGCAAAGGAGATGTTGAAGAAAATTATAGAAAAAGAGTGGAATAAGATTAGTGCTAAGGAAACCACAAAAATTGGACCATTCCATGCAAAAACGATTATAGTAGGTCCTTAAAAAAAGAGGCTATCCAACCAGTTACTAAATCATTTGAAAAGTTTATTTTACTTTATATTATTTTTGATTTTCATTTGTTGTACGAAGACATTTTCTGCTCAATTTGTATGAATTTTTGTGTGTTTTATTTTATTTGTTATAAATTTAAAATGTTTTGAATTGCCACGTATAAATAATTAGTACTTTATAGAATTAATAAAAAAATATGTTTGTTTTTAAAATTACATCAATAAGGTTGTTTTATTGAGAGATATATCCGTATTGATGAGTGTACGCAGACATGTTCGAGCATGTGTATATGAATTAGATTTTTTCTAACAGTAATCATGAAACATGTTCAAATAAATTTTACACGACAAATGCTAATGATTTACAAAACGACTTGTATATACAACTTACATTTATGTAGAACGTCTTAGAATTTAATATGAATTATTGTAAATACAATATATCAAATAAATGTACATATATTTGAGTATACAACAAATTAATAAATAAATTAGTGATACATGTGAGAGTGTATGTGTATAAGAATGAAAGACAGTGTATACGTGTAATAATTAAATACGAAAAGCACGTAAAATTATAGATAAACATTGAATATTACAGCCCACAATACTTAAATATTACTATTTTGCAAAATATTTTATAACTTCAAAAATAGGTTTCGTTACTTTATAACATCAACTACATAAATAGTAATAATCGTTTTTATACTATCTGTTTAGATGTTATCGAAATAAATCATATGAAATTATGTTTATATATATATGTAAAACGAATGGCTTAACATTTCGTGCTGACAAATAAAAGTTTAAAACCTTTTCTAAAAGTAAAAATTGAGACACGCACAATATAATTTCGAATAATTATTTCTTTGTCAAGTTTTAATAATTAGATTTCGTTTTAAAAATACTGATGGTTAAAAAAGGATAAGTAAAATATTTATCAGATTGGTATATATAATATATCCAAATAATATAGTATAAATTTTTATTGAAAGATTTGCAAATTGATTAAAGAAATATAACCACTGACCACGAGCAATTTACGACGTATAATTATAAAATTAAGTTAATTAAGATTCTTAACACTGTTTTGGAGACTAGACTTTAAATATGTATTAATATTCATTCCACAATAACTCGTACAACTAAGCATTAAAATTAAAAAAAATAATAATATTAACAAACAAGAATAAAAATGAACGCTCTAATAATGAAAAAATAAAATTCTGGGAAATATACTTCTTTATTTAAAAATATAAATATTTTTTTTTTAAATAACGATTCTGGGAAATCCATTTTTTGTATATAAAAATCATATTTATTTCTATATATTGTAATAGAATATTTCATTTTTAATTAAATATGAGCATTTACTAACATGACAATATATATATGACTATTTAACTCTGTTATACTTAACCAGTTATTAAAAGAACAACATTGATCATAATATAATTATGAGAAAAATTCTTTACTGAATAAAGTAATTAACAACTTTCATAATAAATCCGATTGTAATAGGATTATTTTGACCTACAATACATTATTTATTACCCTGTACGATTACTTTTATAAATTATGATGTATTTATACATGTTTTTACAACTAAATCAAATAAGAAAATAAAAATTTATACAAAAAAAAAAAAACACATAAAAGAAACTGTTCACAAAATTCTCATTTAGAAGGGTAGCATTCACAATTACTTTCAATTTATATCCAAAGGCATTAAAATATTTCATGTATGTTTGTAAAAATTTTTTTTTTTTTGATAGCGTACTTTATTCACACTTATTTCACCGACCTACTTCAAACAGCAAAAAGTGAAAACTATTTCTTGTATATAATACAACTTTTTGGTATATTGCCAATAATACAAAGAAATAATTTAAGGTATGAATAATGTTTGAGATATACTAACTTTACTTACATCTATATATATATATATATATATATATATATATATATATATATATATATATATATATATATATATATGTAAGTATTACTTAAAGTTTTATTTTAATTTTTTTAGAACAAAAATAATAATTCTCTATTTACTAAAAATTATTGATTAATTACAAATACACATATCTGACATATTACAAAATTATTAAAAAGGAAATAAATAATTTTATTCATTACATTGAAATCCAATCGTGATTAATTAATAAACTGAATGTTAATAAATGCGATTTTCAATCAAACAAATCTATTTTTGTATTGCATAAAAAATATTCATTTAAAATATAAGTACTTTTATGTCGTGTAATTAGGTATAAGATGTACAGGTCACAGTAAGTACATATGTATACGAATACCAGGAATGCATCGATGGATGCAAAATTATTTGATGATGCGGCTATAATGGCTATAAATTCAATTTTGCGATTGGTTTATTCGCCTTTCAATTCGATGACGTAAAACTATAAGATAATATACATAGAGCCATACACTGTACATACAAATAAGACAATATACGTATATGTACAAAAGAACAAGTCAATAACTGGATAAGTATGTGAAAAAGAAGTTTCATGTAATACAGGATGTTTGATTTGGTTTTAATATCATAAAGTCAATGCAGTAAATATTAGCTGTGTTTTTGTAAATAAAAGAAAAACTTAAAAATTACGATAAATTAAACATTTTTATTTTTAATTATTTTATCATTTTGAATTAGTTTATTATTCATATTGATAAGATAAACCAAATGTAATTGCAATATATATATATTTATAAAATTGTATTTTATTTTATTCAATACAATTTAAAGAAGAAACGGAAATATACATTATTCAGTCGATACTTCCAATATTTTTCTGTTAATTCGCCAATTTTTTTTTTGTATTTTACCATATTTTAATGTATAATATTGTTGATAATAACTTAAACATGAAACAATATATTCACAACAACTGAATTAAAATAATACAACCATCTATCTATATTATTTAGCTATTTTAATTAATTGGTTTAATTTAAATCAAATTAATTATAACTCCCAGGTTAATACGAATTTATTACTAAGATTTTTTTTGTTAAATTGATTATTTTCATTTCTATAAACTTTATATTAAATAAATACACATATAACAACATATCAATAAAAAAGTAGACGGTGTGATTTTGTTAATTAATTATTTAATTACATTTTCAACTTTTAATTCGTTACGACTGGGCTTTATTGCTTTACGAATTAATATTTAATATTTATTACTAAGTAAACAATAATATTTCCAAAAATATAAATTAATATATATATATATATATATATATATATATATATATATATATATATATATATATATATATATATAGACATATACACTACCGAAACAAAGTTTGTGCACACCCATTCTATCTTTATTAATATCGCCTGTAATATAAAAACACTATTGTTGATAACAAAGTAATTATTTTTTATTTTTTTATAAAGTCTTAAAAATTAAAAAACATCAACAAAACACTTTTGAAATATCAATAAAGTAAAGAAAAACAACAAAACAAACGAAATTTTAAAAAATTATGTGAAAAAAAGTCTGCGCACACCTAATTAAAAATGAAAAAAAAGCCTTAAAATGTTATTTTCAGTATGATATTGGCTAACCTTTCCATTTTAAAACTTCTTCCAATCTTTTTTTCATAAATTGCATTCATCTTTCAGTTTATTCAGAACTAATTTTGGCCCATTTTTCGATGATGATAGTTTTCGAAATTTCATCGAAATTTCCGAATTTTGTGCTAAAGCAAATTCCATAAATCTTCAATGAAATTTAAGTCAGGAGATTGTGGAAGCATAAACAAGTGCTTTGGAATAGTATAGAGTACCCAAAGATTGACAATTTTGGTCGTATGTTTGTGATAATTGTCTTGTGGGAAATAAAATTTACGGCCTAATCCGATTTTTGCCACATTTTCTTTTAAATTTCGCTTTAAAATATCGAGATAGTCGAATTTATTTATTAATGACTATAAATTTGATATTACCAACGCCGCTACTTAACATACACACCCATAACATCACCCGACCACCACCATGTTTCATGGTGAAAAACAGATTTTTCTTATCTAAGGCTATATTAGGTTTTCGCCAAAAGAAATTTCGTCCTTTTATGGCAAATATATAAAATTTACTCTCGATTATATTTTTCCAAAAGTCCTCCCACATATTTACATGCTTATTTTGCTTAATTCTGTTCACTCTTGAAATGAACGGTTTCTGTCTTGCAATCCGACTACGGTACCCAGCAATTATTAGAGTTTTTTATATCGTATTATAAATTTTTTTTTATCAAATTGTACATGGACACTTTCAGCAATTACAAAAGTGGATAATCGTGGATTAGTCTTAACTGAATTTATGATATAACGTTTTTCCCTTTCAGATAACTTTGAACGGCGGCCACAACAGGGCTTTGATGTTATGATATCGGTTGTTTTAATAATTTTTTTCACTCTATAAATTGATGAATGCTGTCTTCCTAAAATTGTTTTAATATTTCAATAGCTATTTTCTTCTTTCCGTAATTTTATAATTATGTTTCGCTCTGATATACTTATTTTATTCTTTTTAAAATTACACATTTTATTTTCCATGATATTCACTTGTATTACTTGTTTGACAAAAACTAAAATTAAGAATAACAATCTGCATTCCTTTTTCAACAATCACATAGCCAATTGTAATGCTGAAATTAAAAATTCTAAGGATAATAAACAATAAATGCAACTGTGCGTAGACTTTTTCTCGTGTCATTTTTTAAAATTTCGTTTGTTTTGTTGTTTTTCTTTACTTTATTGATATTTAAAAAGTGTTTTGTTGATGTTTTTTAATTTTTAAGACTTTGTAAAAAAAATAAAAAATAGTTACTTTGTTATCAACAATAGTGTTTTTATGTTATAGGCGATATTACTAAAGATAGAATGGGTGTGCGCAGACTTTGTCTCGGTAGTGTAAAGATATATATATATATATATATATATATATATATATATATATATATATATATATATATATATATATATATATATAAGTAGTATTTAACAAAGTATTAATGAACGTACGAACTACTTATAGGTTAACAAGTTTTCATTACAGTTAATTTTAAATTTTTATATCTAAAAGTATGAATTAAATATTACAAATAAAGGTTTTGGTGTAATCGATTGATACTTTGCATCATTATAGACTTGAAAGGTGTTTTTGTTCACTTTATATATATATATATATATATATATATATATATATATATATATATATATATATATAAACAAACGTATTCACAAACACTATAGATGTATATGTAGACACGAAGGTTGCTTTTACGGAGAAATAAAAAACTGAGTAAACACGCGACTTTCTGTCAAGCATAAACTGTAATGTTAGTTTAAACTTTATGTGGTTAATTTGTACTGTATGAAAAAATATTAGTGTGAAATATAAACTCCATAAAAATAATATATATATATATATATATATATAATTGGAAATCGTAACTCTGTTACATAACTTATACACTACAATTTCCAATTTTATCGTTTAAAGATTCACGTCTAGAAATACAGTCATGGAATCAAGTCAGATGCGATGGGTAAGTAGATTTTATATATCGGGAGTGAACGTCTAGGGGTGCAGACGTCTGGAGGTCGTTGGACCAGACATGCCTCCTTTAATGTCTCTCACTATTGAACATTCTCCATGTCTGCTACAGAAATCAGTGTACAAATCATATCTTATATTACTATCTTCATGAACGGTATGTTTACCTCCGTATTTTAAGAAATCATTTCCTCATAAAGAAATTCAAAGAAACTTATTTCGATAACTCTCGTCTACACAAAATTCAGTGAAAATTAGTAAAGCGAACTAACAGAAAGTTTTTATTTATTAAAAGAATTTCACTTTTTTCATATTTATACATATATATATATATATATATATACACGTATATACAATCAGGTATGCAAAAATTATTTGCAAAAAATTAAATTTGTATTCTGTGTAATAAATGAATATTTAAAACGACTGAATTATATTGTTTATATAAAGGTTATTATATACTTAAACACTTGATTGCATGATACAACGAATATTATAAACTATATTAATTTGAACAAAATATGCAGACTACCTAAATGACTATAAAAGACATGTTAGACACAAATCAAACGTAAATGTCCTTGTTATATATTGGTATTACAGGTGAACCAAGTAAAATTCTACTAATATAAAGTAAACATATATCATCAATTATATTATGCTTAAACTTACTTAAATTAGAAAAAAATATTTATGTATTCATAAATTAATATACTTAAATGTCTATCTACTTTTTCTATAAGTGAATTACATAATATAAATATTGTATACATTACATGTGAAATAAAAAACGTAAAACTTGTATTTTTTTATTTAATGAAAAAAGGAAATAATTATTATTTAAACAACTAACCATATCTCATAAGATTAATATTAAACTTGTATTTGTGCTGTAGAAGTACAAATAATTTATATTTTATTACATTAATAAATTAAAGTACTTTTAAAAAATATTTTATATATATATATATATATATATATATATATATATATATATATATATGATATAAAAAATGTAAAAATAAAATAAACAATAAAGCATTATTAATGTACCAGAATACGTTGAATTACATTGAAATAAATTTTAAATAGATCGTATTCTTAATAAAGCCATCTTTGAAGTTATAGAACTTTTAGTTTATGTATTAAAATGGTAATGTTATACTATTAGAATGACAAATTTGATATAAATAATTCATACAAATGCAAATATTCTTCCACTTTTATAAAAAAAACTAACTAATTTATGTCTTAACTTTTCCTTATAAAATAAATGTGACTAATAAGATATACTATTTAATGACCAATAATAATTTATTAATAAATTTTTTATACTTTGTTAAAGGACTACGAGTATATTTTTATTCATTTATTTTTAATATGTTCAGTACAGTAATATATATATATATATATATATATATATATATATATATATATATATATATATATATATATATATATATACACTGAAAAGAAATTGATATTAATAGAATAAAATTATTAATTATTAAAATCATTAAAATTCGTTTTTATCACAGTATAGTTTGGTAAGTTATGACTAATTCATAAAAGAATCACCCTAATACCACAGAATTTATAAACTATTAAATAATTACTTACTATCCACTCTTTATCTCTTGGATATACAATGGCAGTGATGATATCATTTTTATAACACAAGTAAATAAAAAATTATATTAGGTTGGCAAATATCTCCCTTCCGCCTTCTGGTCTTTTGAATTTCGCAGCTATGTACAAAAAAAAATATAAAAAAAAAGCGGAAGGGAGATACTTGCCAACCTAATATTTTAAATGATTAAGAAAGACACATTTTTAAAATTTTAATAACCGATGAAAAATTAGGAATTTTTCACAGAAATTAGATTCAAAAATGTGTATTATTATAATTGAATACATTCTATTCGAGAAATTTAACGTAGAAATATAAAGTGGAGTAGTATTAAATATTCATATTAATAAATGTAACAAAGATATGTGTTAAGAATAATTATATATAATCATAAAGACAATATTTTTTTAAATAATCTGTAAAACTTTTTTTACAGCACTGAGTAATTATAATATAAACTAATATAATTAAACGTAAAATATGTTTGTAGTAAAAATAGACTGTCAATAATAAATGACAGAATAAACATTATTTTTTTCATTTTAAAAATGAACAACATATTTTTGCAGTATAAATATAAATAAACAATTAATATCCGGGCTAATTTGTATGTCCGTCAATGAAAAGACAAGTTCAAATAAGCTTTATTATCGGTTGAATACTGTATGTTCATATAAACGAGACGTTTCATTGAACTATACCCTTGTTGTCTCAAGGTCAGCAGACACAAATAATAAAATTAAAATAAAAACTTTCAAACATGTGCATTTAAAAATTACAATATTATATATATATATATATATATATATATATATATATATATATATATATATAAATATATGATTTAATGTAACGAGCACTTTTCAAAGTTGTTAAGCATGATACTGAAAAAATATATTAATTGCTAATTAAATATGTACATAAGGAATAATTTAGTTATTGAAGATCTACACATACAATCACAAATTAATTTTTAAAGGAAAGAAAATTTACAAATGATGAGTGAAAATAAGATAAACAAATAATTCAATTGACTGCGAAGTAATCGTTTATTTTTTAAGAATATATTAGAAGGTAATAAGTAAAATTGCATTATACTGTTTGAAATAAATAAAAAATATATAAATAAAACTGAAAGTGTGCTAACGAAAATCTGTTTAATGAAAGATAATCTATAGAGTAAAAAAAGTTACTTTCATTGTTAACTTTTGATTGCTAGTATAGAATTCTACATACTGAGAATAAATTTTATCTTATTTGTGCACAATATTTTTTAGATACAAAATTAATTTTGGTGAAAGTATTGTAAAAACATTGTAATTTTAAAAATAAGTACACTGATTTTTACAGATACTGATAATAAAATAGTGATAGGCATTATTACTAACCTCAATGTATTTATAAAAAAAATCAACTGAGTTATCAAAATATTTTAGACCTTTATTTAATTTAATTCCATTTAAGAATCAATGGTATCTGTACCTTAATAATATTAACTGACAATGAAATATGATACTTTAGAACACAGATATGAATCATTTTCTACGACCATTAGTGGGATCGTGACACAAATTTGGTCAACAAAGTACCAAGGTAAACCCCAGAAAAATACTTTCTTACTGAACTCCAATTATTAAGCAATGAACTATGTGAATAAATAATAAAAAAAATATTTTAAAACCAATATTTAGGCCGAAATTATAACTTTAAAACCTCAAATTTTGAAAAATGCTAGATAACATCTTAGTACAAGCTTGTTTTTATTCAGTTGAAAACAGAAAAATTTGAAGAAGTAAAATACATTCCAAATTTTTTTTTTGAACTGAAACAGACTCCAAACAAATATCGTTGATTTTTTGACCATTTATGTATATATATATATATATATATATATATATATATATATATATATATATATATATATATATAATGTGTGTGTGTGTATGTGTATAACAAAAACTTTCGACACCAAAGTAAACAACGTAGAACAGATAAACAATTTTATTCATAACGTTTCGGCAATGATTTATGACTTCCTTGGTTGTATAATATATAAATATAATCAAAATAAATTTACAGTATTTATAAAAGTGTTCTCCGTGTATTTTTTGCCGGGTGTGATCAACATGCTGATAATTAACTTGAATATAAACGTCAATTAAAACTGTCATTATTGATGTAAAGTGTTGTAAATATAAATAAATAGTAAAAAAATCAATTTAAATTCCGACACTAACAACAAAAAGTTTCATAAAAAATGAAGCATTATCAAAAAACTATTGTAACTGTACTGTTTTTTTATTGAATTGATAGTAAATATAAAATTCAATTAAAACTAACTTTCCTTTCAAATAACATAGCTTGGATTTAAATATAATTAACAAGTGATACAATTATAAAAGTTAGTATACTTTTTTTCATGTTCAAATATTTAAATTTGAATGTTAATAATTAAACAATACTGAAAGTTATAAAATATTATTGTAGTGAATTACATGTTTTATTCAATCAAATCAATCTAAAATAGAATGACTGAAATTGTAATGTATTTAAATTAATTTCAGTATAAAATTAATTGTTATTCATTGAATGAAATTAAATACGAAACCGTGAAATAATTCAAATAAATAGTTCGATTGAAAAAAACGTAAGACAAAAAATTAAAATGAATTAAACATATTAAAAAAATGAAAAAAACTAAATTAAGTAATAAGTTTCAAAACTGAATAACCTAAATAAAAATTAACAATATAATTATTCAGATGGCAATAAAAGAGAAATTGTAACAATTTTTTAATATACTTAAGCACATGTAAAAAGTAGTACACAAGGCTATAAAAGACATCTTTGTTCTATATATCAATGCGTTTAACAATAAAATATTATTAATTATTTACAAATATTGTAAAACACATAACTACATAATACGTCACTAATATACAATTGAATATTTGTAAAACATGTTGCGAAAATATGTAATAGGGTCTTTACGTTATGTTTTCGCAGCACGCACATTGGTTTATTTCACACCTGTAAGGTTTCGT
Organism: Neoneuromus ignobilis; assembly: GCA_029203775.1. Lineage (NCBI taxonomy): Eukaryota > Metazoa > Arthropoda > Insecta > Megaloptera > Corydalidae > Neoneuromus > Neoneuromus ignobilis. The sequence continues at coordinate 21,894,560 of CP092090.1, read as the reverse complement.
AGTGCGTACAACCTGTACTCATTTTTAAACGCCGTTGGTGTTGCTGTAGAAATATAAATATATATGAATAAAAGATACGCATACTGCGGTATACATGATAGTAAAATGTAAAGTTCTATATATTATTTTAGATTGATATTCTTGTCGTTATCTGGTCGTTTTTTTTTTATTCAAAATATTTGTCAAATTCAAGCAGACAAATGTTCTGTTCCACAATTATTCATTAAAACAAAACGAAAATATTGTCTTTGTATCAATTTAAGATACATGGAAAATATTTCAATAAAAAAAAAACAATATATACTTGTCATTTTATTTTTATATTCCAATACAGAATGGTCCAAATGAGACTGAAGGATGTACCTTCAGTCCCGATTTATATTCTTCAGTTTCATTTTTGCCACCTATATTAGAATTCTAAGCAGAATAATTAACAAATTTATTTAATAAAATACAGATTTATATTTATATTTAAAATTATATATAAAAAATATATTTAATAAGCCAATTGCAAATAGAAATATTTATATGTTTATTCGACATTATATAGATAAGAATATATAAATATAAACAGGTAAATGTTATATAAGAATAAAAATATAAAACCCATTTATGAACTATTTTTTTAAAAATAATTCTAAAAATTTGTAATTAAAATAAAATAAACATTTTAAAACAAAATTGACTTACTTTCCTTCTTTATTAAATAAATTACAGTAAAATTTGCGATATTAGGCGATTACAATTGTTATCAAATTTCAAACGAATGGTATTAAGGATGTATAATTATTGAAATATTTTTAAAAATACTAAGTAAAAGATATCGTTTTAAAGTTTTTGTTAAAAGTTCTCATCCAATTATAAAACTTAATTTGTTTTAAATGCGTTTTTATTAAATTAGTAATTATTAAAATTTATATTTGTATTTTCAGTAGATCATTTTATTGAATCCAATAACCATAAAAACGATCTACAAATATATTGTTGTCATTT
>CP092090.1:21743567-21888567 GCA_029203775.1 Neoneuromus ignobilis | reverse complement strand
AGAATCGTTTTTCACGAAAACTTTAATTAAAAACAAATATAAACATTTTCTTGGAATTCATTCGAAGCAATCAAGAGCTACATTTAAAACAAGCATAACTGATGAATTAATATTCACTTTGGACTTTACACTATATTCTAATTTAACAAATATTAAACATTTATTGTATGCTATATAATGTTTCTTTTTGAGGTCAACATGATTTATTTCAAATATTGATTTAAATTTAAGTGAAGACCTTATTCTGTTTAATTATCTGTAACACAATATGCATGCAAATAAAACGATTATCTATAAAATATATTTATAAACTTTAGTAGTTTTATACATTACTTGTGCATATTAACATACATAAGGGTAAACATAAATTGATTAGTGAATGTGGAACATAATATATATATATATATATATATATATATATATATATATATATATATATATATATATACATATATATATTATACGATCACTTGGTAAACTAATTTAATTGTTATTAACCTTGCAACTATTACGTTTTCTACGAATCATTAATAACATCGATTTCAAATATGAACAATTCTGCGTAGTAAATCGCTGTAGGTTTATAAATGAAAGAACTGTATGAATAATTATCTCTGAAAAGAAACTGTAATAAAAATAATATTAGTATCAAACATATGAGATTTATTTTACCTTACAATGTTTGACAAACATTAAGTAGAAATAAATGAGATAATTTTCATTTTTTTGAGTTTAATGAATACAAATTTTGATATTATGAAAAAAGTATAATAACAGAAAATTATTAATGTAAATGAAATTAATTTATAAAAGTAATTATTTCAATTATGAACATTCTGAGAAAAATTATCTTTTTGTAAATGTCACTTTTACGATATAAGAATTTACTGAATAAAATCAAAAATATAATATAATCAAAATACTCGTAATTGTATAAATAACATCTATACATGACAAATTAGCATGTAATATAAAAAAAACTATATTTCTTTTCATAAATAATGAATGAGTGATTTTTTTAGAAAAAAAATTGTAATATTTTATTTACTAAATGAAATAAATTTACTAAAATAATTTAAAACTGTTTCAAAAATTATTATATACTAAAAATACAAATCGTTATTAATTTTTTATTTAAATAATTTAGTTTTAAATCACGTAACTTTTACTAGATATTATAATACATATACAAAAAAAAGAAAAACAGGATAAATATTTTTTTGAAATGTAAATTTCGAATATTTATTCAAGGTTTTGCGTAGAATTTTATAGAATCATCTTTATTTATATTGTATAAATATTTATAATAACAATATTGATAATAAAAATGAATGCGCAAACTCCTCTATAACAAAAAATATATCGCCCACTTTCATATGTATACAAACATTTTTCCATCAATAACCGAAAAAAATCATTTAGCTTTTATGAAACTATAATCATCTTGCGAGAATTTTCAATTTGTATTTATTTATTACGTACATACATTTTTAATACAAAATAAAGCTTTATAATATAATTTTAATCCATTTATTTAATCTTTAAAGAGAATTCAATTCTTTTTATAATTTGTTATTTGTAATTATTTATAAAATTATATTTAATGCGATATTAAATCTCATTCTTTCTGTTTAATGATCTAATCTATTTTCTATCCATTTTGGTATTTTACAAATATCTTTTAGTATCATAATGACATATATTGATAATAACGTACCACAATGACCTACTTTTTTATCGATTTTAATCTTGAAAAAGGTTAGCTCTAATTCAAGAAACCAGGTACTGTAATATACACGAAAGTAAATATATACAATCACATTATACACATACACACACATTTATATATATATATATATATATATATATATATATATATATATATATATAAGTTTATGAACAATTATATTTAATAACTAATTATTTTTTCAAATACAAAAAAATAGTATTATAAAAAGTGAAATAAACATATAAAAATTGACAGCTTAAATTACTTACAATTATGTATATATATACACACACACACACACACACACACACACACACACACACACATATATATATATATATATATATATATATATATATATATCTGTATGTATGTATGTATGTCTATATACGCATAATGCAAGAGTTATAAATATATTTTACTTACATTATAATTTTCAACTAAAAATATATTTTTGATAAAAAAATATAAGTTTACAATAATTCACAATTACATTCATCGGTTTAATTCATTCTGAAATTATTTTACGAGTGAACTGATAATGTCTTTCTAAGAATTTCTCTGATTGATTTATTAATATAACTTCATATTAAATATGATCTCTTCTCATGTCATCTTTCATTAAGAACACGTTTGTGTCTCAAGTTAAACAAATCTTAATTGATCTTACAGAGCGCATACAAACTTAAAACGTTATTTTTTCCTTGTAACATTGAAAATGCATATAAAATTATTTTTGTGATTTATTTTGATAATAAAACAATTTTATTGAAGTTCTTATATCTTATAATTTTAATTCGAATTTTTTATTAGTATTTTTTTAAAAATAAAAAACACTATGATAAGAAATATATTAGAAATTAAATGTCGTATTTTTATTTAAAATGTAATTTGAGACTCTCAGAAAACAATAAAGAAAACATATATTTATTTTTTGAGAAGATATTTTTGAAATTTTTAATAAAAAATCTTAATTTTTTAAATCACAATAAATATAAAAATATTTTATTATTAAATTAAGGATTCCAGAAAAATAATTTAGGAATAACATGAAAAAATCTCATATTTGAAGTATTTTAATAAACAATGAATTCAGCAATTTAAATTTCAATACACATTTTCATATTTTGTTTCTTAATCTAAAATATTTCTCTTAAAACATTAAATATTCCTGATATTTTGTAATCATTTGTGATTTTGTCAATTGTAAACATTTCCAATAAGCAATGATGATCTAATATAGGTAAAAATGTACAAATAAAAATAATCTACACACAATTTTATTTTATCGAATTATCTTATAAGTAATGAGTTTTATATCTCAAAAATATCTTTAAAATAAAATAAAAACAAAACTTAACTTTGTAAATTTAGAATTTATTTTTGAATAATGCTAGTTTTACTAATAAATGTGTTTTTTATTCTTTGTTCATAATTTATTGACTAATTTAAAAAAAATGAATTGAAAAATACAAAGTCAAACCAAAAAGATAAAAAATAAAAAAAATATTTTGAAAATTGTATTCAATATTAATTTCTTAAATTATTAAAATACACAACTAACGGAGTTATTTATATATTTTTAAAAATACATTGAAGCTTATATTCTTTAACAAATCTATGCGACTTTTGCTCGTGCATTTGCATTTGAGAAATTACAGAGGGTAGGAGTACATTTTTCTACGTTATCCTATTTTTGTAGCAACAATTCATCGATAACATACTTTAACTAACTTGTTGGTCGATGCAATGGCGGCAGACAGTGCTTGCAATGATATCAATTCGAACAATAAAATTCCCCATGACATTTTCCTGGCACACTTTGTGGCGTCAGCGCTTGACTGGAAGTGTTATTAAGCGATGAAGGAAATGTGATATATAAGATAAAGTGGACCTACCAATGTTTTTGTACATTGACGAAAAACATAACACAAAAAATTAACATTAATATGATCTGAGAAATGTGTTTCTTTCATAAAAACTACAATTACTTAATTCACACTTTCATATCAATTATATAATATATATATATATATATATATATATATATATATATATATATATATATATATATATATTGGTAATCACATATACATCACTGAACACATGATTTATTCTAAAAGAGCTTTTTTTGATATTTCGTTAGAGAATGTAATAACATCGCAATTAAAACGGTTTATTTAAAGATTAACAACATGTTGACATTTTCAAATAGTCAATATCAAATAAAATAAAATCATCCGTAATTCGTAATACTCAGAATCATTTTTTTTTAATTTTTCCACGAATAATATAATTAAACGAATAAAAATATTCTTATTCTTTTTATATTCGAAATCGTTTTTATACAACTTAATTGAAGCACATTAAATAACATATTAAATAAATTATAAGCGACCATTTTATACTAGATCAAAGTTATTTCATTAATTTTTCACAATAGAGGTTTTGAGGTTGGGTCAAAAATAATTGCAGATTTGGTAAAAATTCGGTCAAATCAATAAAGTAATAGAATCTATTTTCACAATTATATTGTTCATTCTAAAATTTACAAGCTAGTAAATCTTCAAACAAATAAAATACTGCAAACTTTAAATGTTACATGCATAATTAGCGAATGTGAAATAAAATGTAACTATTTTATGGGATAAATCTATTTAAATCATAGATGTATAAAGGTTTTAAATTTCTAATAATAACTGTTATCTAATTTAATAAATGATAATTGAAATATTAATTATTGGAAATATACAAGAATTTAACATTAAAATTGAACTGTTCATGTAATATTTATTACAATAATTTATGAATTATAATGCATGATTTAAAATTTGTTTAAAGAGAAAAAATCTGTCTTAAGATTTTTGTGCGTCATTAGAATTAAAAAGGTAAAAATAAAAAATGATCATATCACGTATTCTTATGGTTATTCCTATTTGTAAGAAATGCATATGAAGGTAAATGATGATTCAAAGAAATTTAATATAAGAATGTCAATATCCATGAGCAATACAATGAATGACTGTTGGGACAATCCATGAGGTGTTGAAAAACAAATTAGGTAAAAAATAAATATTTATGAGTTTGCACTACGTAGTTTAAGTTGTAATTTGATGAATTAGAAATAAATTAGTATAAATTTGCACGAATTCGTTTAATATAGGCAACAATAATATGTTACACGTGTATCTCAAATAAATTTCAACTAATTTCTGTATATTTCTTCTATTATTTATATTTTCAGAGTAATTTTAGTCCTTACATTATAAAAAAATCATGAAAAAAATAAGTTTTTTTTGCATTATAGAAAAGCTTAATATATATATATATATATATATATATATATATATATATATTATGTGTGTGTATGTGTGTGTGTGTGAGAGAGAGAGAGAGAGAGATGTAGTTACTCTAATTAAATTTGTATAAAGTTGTTTAAAGCAAAATAAATAACGAAAGTATAGAAGTTTCAAATATCCGGTAAATAAAATATAAAACACAACGATGAAAATCAAAAATGCTTTTCAGCGTAATAGACTAATATTAAAATCAATCATAAAATTAACAATAAATGTTAATAAGACTAATGCTATTAAAACTTTAAGTTTATTATAACACTAATTTATAATAATATAATTGTACATTTCGTAAAATGATATTTAAATTCTACAAAAGATTCAATAAAAATAAAGAAATTTTTGATAAAAAAAAAACACATTTTAGATGATTTTGCATATAAAACGGTACAAAATAAATTATACTTCTTAAAAAAAATAAGAAAAAACAATGAAAAAGCAAGTACCATTATATTCAAACCGATTTGCAATAAAATAGTACAAATCACATTTAAAACATTTTTCTTGGGCCTTAATTAAAAACTAGGCTCAATGAAATCGCTTTTCAAGGTGTTGAAGAGACGAATAAAAATGTAGAGGTTAAACATGGAGAATTAAAACAAACAACTTCAAAGATTCTTTCAACAATGAGAAAATTGGCCAATGTTTAAAAATAGAAATGATATACTAAATTTTTCATATAATAAACTACATATATTAGAGAATTACATTTTTTTATAATCAATTATTTATATATATATATATATATATATATATATATATATATATATATAACATATATACATATGCTTTTAAACATAGACTACGAGTTAAATATTTTATCTGAATTTAGAGTTTATCTCATATTATTTATCTTTGTTGAAAATGGTTTCAAGGGTTTTCTATTGTCGATGAGAAAATTTCAATATAAAAGTCTTATAAAAACATATTATTTTTTATTTAGTGTTAGTCAAAAATAATTTCATGTACGATAAGAATAAATCATATTTACTATTTGTACTTCTAACTAAAAATTCAAAGAATAAATAAAAAATAAACAAATTAGTTACTTTAAGTTATAAAATACTAAACATTAAATCGAACTAAGATTATATACCAAAATACAACATATACTTTTATTCGATTCTTTTCTTAATAAAAAATTAAAAGTTTCCATTCAGCCTTTCAATGTTTTATATGTATATCAAAAAATAATTATGAAGAATTTAATAAATATATAGTACACATTTTTCAAAATTATAGTATTTCGATATTTATATGAATATTACTTTAAAACCGATACTTTTTTAAAAAAAACTTATAACCAATAATTTAAACACGTTCAAAATTTTAAGAATATGTATTGAAATTTTTAAGAGACGCTTTTTACTTTGTTACTTTTCAGGGATTTGATTATTTTTAGATACATATTAAAATAATGTTTTATTTCTACATTATTGTAAAAATAATATTAAGAAATAGTCAGTAGTGTGCTTATAAAAAAATAAGACATTTTTACAAATTTTAATTAAAAATATACACATATACATAAATGTATAAAGATTTATGTTAAAACAAATAATATAAAAAGTAACAAAAATCGCGATTACAATTAAATAAAAAAAAATATAAAAAGTACCATTTGATTTTTTCCACGAAAATTATTTTTAACGTAAAAAAGTACATTTTTGTAACTCTAAATAATAATTAAAATTGGGAAATAAAAAAATACCACAAATGCATACATATATATTGAAATGACAATAATTACATTTTTAAATAATTTGCTATTTCTGATTAAATTAAGAAGAATAATTTCGAAAAATAATCAACAAAAATAACAAATCAGTACTGAAAAACAGTGCAGCACTTGGAATTGCCTTTAATTATTAGTAAAAAGTAATATAATCGATGCAACTAAATTGCACATCGTCGCATCCGAATAATTGCAAGTGGTCCACGACGAATCGAAATCTGCCGCATTGGCGATGGGTGCGGCCGCGACGCGCGGGAATAGAGAGGGGCGTCTCGACGCGTCGGTCGATGACCCCGACGTCTGGTCGCACAGTAGCAACCGCCGCAGCTGTTATAGCGAGGTCGTGTCCGCACTGTCGGGGGTGGGTGACGCAGACAAGGGGAAATATACGCAGGGTGGGAGTACTTGATGGATACGCGGAGGGATACGAATTAGATCAGCACGCACGCAGACGCACCTGGCACTGTAGGCAGAAATAGGGGATGATTGAGAGCCACTGACGAAATTTATACGGTATTGCGTAGCAAGTAGGGATGATACTTCCGCAATATATATTTTTTTAATATGTTAAATAATATTATATATATATATATATATATATATATATATATATATATATATATATTAAAAATACACTCATTAATTTTTGTTGCCATACGAAAATTACCAATTTTCTTTCCTCATCGATCACGGTATGGGACATTGTAATAAAAATATTTCAAATTTTAAGTTTCATAGAAAATAATACGTTTTATATTTCTTTTCTTTTTAAAAAACATACAGCAACTTACGTGTATAATATAAAAAGATACTGTAAATTAAAATTGTATTGTCCGAAGAATAAACATTATCTTATACTTGAAAGAGATATTTTACTGGTATGTAATTATTTACCCAGACATTATTGAATATATATATATATATATATATATATATATATATATATATATATATATATATATATATGGGATTTTCCAATAAGAATGTCAAAACTTTGACAATTGGTGGCAGCCATGTTTGAATTTGTATAAGTTGATTTTGACATTTCAACTTAATATAGTTTGGCAAATTATCATGGAACGTTTAACACACTTCAACAACACTTAATTGTAAAATTTTCAATAGATTTATTGAAACAAAAGTTTAATGAGTTCATTATTCCACGAAATGGACCCATCAATTGCTCCCAAGATCATGTGATTTAACTCCATTGGATTATTTTCTGCAGGGTTATGTAAAATCATTAGTTTATTATGCTGATAAACCACAAATAACAGAAGCATTAAAAATAAACGTGTGATTTATGAAATTGAACCACAATTCTGTGAAAGAGTGACTAAAGATTGGACTAAACAACTGCAATATATCAAGCGAAGTCGTGATGGTCATATGAGTGAAATTGTGTCCCATCATTAATACCATAAAATATGCTTAAAAATAAAACAAATAAATAACTAATTAATTAAATAATTTTTGTTTTACTTCCATTTAAACTTCTAAAGCGCTTATTGGAAAACTTTATATATATATATATATATATATATATATATATATATATATATATATATATATATATATATATATATATTATACAATCAATTAACATTTAGACAATATTTAGGATTTTTTTCATATTGCAATAAATAGTTATTCCTAGTTATTGCATAATTTTATTAATTTGAAATTTTTCATTTGAACGAATAGTTTATTATAAATTAAATGCAACTTATTAAACTTCCTAAAAATAACCTTAATATAAATATATGTATATAAAGGTTCGTACGTACACACATACACACCCATATAAGTATATATGTACATATATATATATATATATATATATATATATATATATATATACATACATATATATATATATATATATATATATATATATATATATATATATATATATATACATGTATATGTGTATAAAAGAGAGAAAAAATACAGATTGGTTTCCAACTTTTCAAATATTTATCATCATTGATCTCAAATTAATTTAAAAAAAACTGTAAAAATATTAGTGGCATTAAATTAATAACCATAAATAAAATGTTTAAAATAACATTCCAAAAAAAGTACAAAAAAATATTTAATAAATTTATTTTATAAGCATATAAATTTATAAGAAATCGTACACGTTTATAAAAAAAATATTTAGCTATATAATTGTTTTATTCACTAAAAACAGAAAAAAGAATAATAATAAAAATGTTATAGTATTCTAAACATAAATCATAAAAATTAGTTTTGAGTGCCACTTAAGGCACAAAATTATTGATTGACTAGCTTTGTTTCACAAAAATATTTACAATAAATGATATTAAAATATTAAATTCAACATGAAACTTTATGATATAAAATAATTAAAGGGATTCAGATAGGAACTAGTTCCAGAAGCTAATACTTACATATAGTTATAATTAGCACATGTGTATAGTTAGCAAGTGAAAATATCTACTAAATGCATAAAAATACGATAGTTGTAAGAAAATAATTATATGCAAAACATGAATCTCGATCTATTCATTACTTTACAAATTAAATAAATTTAATAGCTATTTTTTTCTATGATGAAAAAATTAAAACAAACTTTAATGGGATAAATATAATGATTTAAAAAAATATGTTCTTGAGAAAAAAGTTGAACATAATAATTCGTTTTTTAATAGTTCTGAGAAATATACAAGATTTTGTACGGTATAATAAAAATGGTTTATATTCGTGTAGGTGTATTATATCCTTAAAATGTAAATAAAAACTTGATTTAAATGTGTGCAATTTTTATATTTTTGAATAGTTTAATTTACAAAAAAGAATTATATATAAACAAACATTTCTCGATGATGTTATCATAATGTAATTAATTAAAAGTATTCATTAAGTATGAAAGTATTAAAGAATATCAATTCTAAGCAATAAATTATAAAGTTAATTACTATGTTTATTAGACGTTTCTTTATAAATTATTAGTCTTAATATCTTGTAATTTTCTTACTAAAATACTTTCATACTGTTCTAGTAATATTACTTTTTAATTCATTTTATTTTATAAATAACAAAAATCGTTATTTTATTTATATTTTTTTTTTAAAAAAACAAATAAAATATTAAAATATATTCATTTTTAATTAAATAACTCATAATATTTACACTATTAATCAACAGAATAATAAACAATTTATAGTAATTACATTAATAAAATATTTTTTTAAAAAAAGGTACTTTAATTTACTGAAAAGGTAGGATTTATTAGCGACTGTTTCTTTTTTATTTTTTAAAGATTTTGAAGTTTCTTTCTTTACCTTTATATATATATATATATATATATATATATATATATATATATATATATATATATATATATATATATATACACAAACAGAAAATAAAAAATATTAATTTTACGATAATCTTCAAGGTTATCAACCCACTGATCATAAAATTGCTATATCGTAGACAAAACACATATTGTTTTCGAATAGTTATAGTACGAAGGGGATGGATCATTGGCTGGACAAAATGGATAGATGGATGAAGGGTTTGCGACGAGACGCAACTAACGAAGAGTAGGGCACAGTATAAATTGAAGGGGACGTCAATGTTACGGGATGAGGCATGTCTAGCCAAGGGTTGTAAGCGTTCGAGGTTTGAGTACATCGAATGAGGGTTTTCCAACACATTGATGCATATTTAATACTTCCGTCTGTCTGCTCCGACGTAGTTTTATGTACGAATAAACTTCCAATGCGAAGGTGTGAGATGTACAACATTGCTTTGTAATTTATAGGAAGAGTGAAATACGTTGGCGATTTGATGAAAAGTATAGAGTTGTTTTCGACATACGTTTATTGTCATTTATCTCTTTGAAAATTCATAAACATACATACATATATATATATATATATATATATATATATATATATATATATATATATATATATATATATAAGAATATTTCAAATTTCGTTTTAAAATAACAGCGTGATATTTTTTTTATTAAAAAAGTGTGTACAGAATGTTTCATCTAAGAACAATAATTTAATCAATCTTTTATTCATTTTTTTGCAAATTGCTTTCATCATACAATAAAATATTTAAATTCGTTTTTTCTCAAGTAGAAATATAAAATTTTCAAAAATTTAATTTTGTCTTTTTAATTCAAAAAGAATTTAAGTTTTGAACATTCTTAAGACGAAATTATTCAATGAGTGATTAATTAAAATTAAAGTTCATATTTATTAAACGTAAGACAAAATTAAAATTCTTTTTATTACAAAATTATTTAAAATATATTTCTTTAAAAAAACAACATTGATATATATATATATATATATATATATATATATATATATATATATATATATATATATATATATATATTAATAATCATCCGATTTTTCATCCATTGCTGAATGAAGACAGTTCCAAAAATTGTTCATTTCCAGTGATAACATTTTCTTCTATTCCACACTGATATGCATATATATATATATATATATATATATATATATATATATATATATATAAATAAAATGTGTGTGTGTGTAATGAAAGAAAGGTCAAAGACATTTCAGTAAATCAAAATGGATAAGTATGAAATCATATTACATTACATAGAGTAATGTAAAACTAATTTTTAATGATGTATAATTTCAATATTATATCATTTTTTAAAAGTGTTTATATTTAAATATTATTGAAAGTAATATAAACAAGATAAGTATACTTTGTTATTAGATATAATATTTTGTTTGCAGAAAATATTTTTGTACACAGTTTATAATTTTTAATTTTGGTAAAGTTTGAATTAATAATTTATAAAACACATTACAAACGTTAATATTTAATAATTAACAAAAACGCCGTTTTATTATATTGATGTACATATTTTTGATTTATTTTTTATAGCCTTGTTAAAATTTCAATTTATTTATTTTTTTTACCCGAAATACTACTACTTCTTAATGAATAATTACATATGTAAGAACAAATTAAAAATGTATATTGGTTAAGAGTGTTACATGTTTCCAAATAAAAATAATCACTGTATTCATTAACAATGTGTATTTGATTCGTATACAGGATTCTTCTGTAAGATATTACAAAAATTTGAGTATAATTTTATTGCAAATTCTACAAAATATGTTAAAAAATCAAATATAGTACTGAACATTCGCTGTAAGGCGTAAAGCTTTACTTCAAATAAAAAGCCTATTGTATTTCCAATATAAAAACGAAATTTTCTATTACACTAATGTATATTTCCAATGATTCATTTCTCTATTACTATTATATTGAAACGAATGTTTTCTATTACTATCAAAATGAAAGAAAAAGTTTCCAGTTTTACGTTTTGTTGCTCATTGGAAGAACCGTTTTCAATCACCCCTCAATGATTTTATAAACAATAATAGGTACTTTGTACATTTGTTTTTAAATACATTACACCGTGAAAATAACGACACGTATAATATTAAATGTTTTAATTAAGAAGTTATAAGTAAACATATTTATTGATAAATACTAGTACAAAAATTAATGTACGAATCGTTTTCGAACATGTAAAATAACATATGATTAATATATTTGTGGACAAATCATTTAACATTTTTAATTTTATAAGAACAAATAAAATGTAAGAATATATAAAACAAAATTGGAAAAGTATGTCACTTACGAAAATTATCAAATATAAAAATTATACAAGTTTAATCAAATTACAAATCTATATTAGAAAAAAACTTTTTATTATGAAAAATATTTTTTTTAAGAATTTAAATTATTACATAACAATTACATATAAAATAAAGTCGATATACACACAGCTCATGCGCATTGTAAATTATTTAATAAAGCATTTTAATTAGTATTTATTAATTTTAATTAAGAAAATTAATTAAAATTAACATTTAGATTAAAAATATTATTATTTACTATTTTTTACGAAATTACGGAATTTTTTATATAAAATTGAAATATTAAAGAAAGAGATCTTTTGATAAGAAAGTGAAAAAAGTTTACATGTATCTGTATGTTATGTATGTGTATATATATTATTGTAGATATATACATACATACATACATATATATATATATATATATATATATATATATATATATATATATATATATATATATATATATATATACATATATCACACGTTTTCATATTGCTTAAGTAAAATTTTAATAAAAAATATATTTGGCCATTAAATAATAAATATTTTTTTAAAAAACTATAATATACACATATTGAATAACTACCGACATCTGTGAACAAAAACGATAATGAATGAAGTATAAAAAAAATTATAATAATTAAAAATTATTATTATCTAATCTACATATTATTGATATTTTTATATACATGTATACATATATATATATATATATATATATATATATATATATATATATATATATATATATATATATATATATATATATATATATATATATATATATATATATATATATATATATATATATATATACATATATATATATATATATATATATATATATATATATATATATATATATATATATATATATATACACTGTACATTTAAATATATGATCATCCTAATGTGATGTCTAGATTTGTGTTTTATTAAATAAAAAAAACAAAAGAAACCATACATATGTTTTTCTATTCACCACCCTATACACATATTTATTTTTAATAAAACACCAATCTAGGCGTCACATTTGGATGATCCTATATATTAAAAAAGGGAAATAGGTAATATAGAATGTTTTTTTAAACGTAATAGAAATTTACATTGAAATCAATTCAAATTTCTACCAAACTTAAAAAATTACACTATATTTCAAAACAATCTTTTGTAATCAAAAATATCATAGTGATATATTATAAATACACACATACACACTATCATCATCATTATTATTGCTTTTTTACAGTTCTGTAAGTCCAATTTCAATATCAATAATACCTGTACCAAGAACAACTTAATGAGGTGATTTCCCACTGCCTTCTACAAAATCATACATAATACATGTGTGTACGCATATGTGTGTGTATTATATATATATATATATATATATATATATATATATATATATATATATATATATATATATATATACACACATAAATACACACATACACATATGAATATAAAATATAAATATAATTCATATATTAAAAAATGAAAATATCAATATCCCTTTAATATTGAAATGTTAAAAAATATCTAAAAGTTCATAATTATGATTAATTAATAATAATCATTAAGAAACAAAATGTGGATTTGAAACAAATGATGAATGCCAGTCCACAAAATTTTATAAAAGTATTCATTAATCATTTAGTGTTTACTTTTTTTTACTCAATAATATGTATTTGATGTTTATGCCTTTATTATCAATGCAGTATATTATAAAATTTGATGACACGCACGGTCATTGAAATGTATATAAGTAAATAAAGTGAACAATAAATGATTATTGAACACTTTTATAAAACATTATAGTATTAGAACTAGTGATCCATTTATCTTGAGAATTTTTTTGGCACCTAAACGATCAGTAGCAAAACATAATATTTATATTAAAATTTTATAATTTAAAATATAAAAAAACCTACCTTGCTAAAATACCCCACTGTATGACAGCCTTCATTATCAACCATTGTCATTACATAAAATAAAAAAGGTTCAACATCATAATATAATGTTTTATGATCAAGAAAAAACTTTGCAAGTAAACACAAGTTCTGACAATACAATTTATATTTTTTGCCATCGACTTCCCATACACAAATTTTGTCTTTACGATACACTTCTTCACCAGGTGGATGCCTCCACACACACTTAACTGCATGTCTTTGTAATATAGTCCGCGATTTCATGTATCGTAAACAATATTCACACAGGTACAGTTTTGGAAGACGAGCATAATCTTCTGGATACGGACTTTGATACCAGACTTCCATTTCAAATTTACCCATTTCTATATACTTTGTGCCTTTTGTATGTGGCAGTAATTTCAGATCTTCTTCTATTTTTTCACTGGCAAGAGCCTGAGCATCACGAAACAATTTTAAATCATAATCAGGTACAATACAAGAGAGATTGGGCTCTCGATTTTTATTGCTTGTTGTATCGTTATCAATTCCGATGCTCTCTCCTTTGAATTTACTTCTCATATCTTTTACTTTTTGTAAATATTGTTTTTGATCAGCAGTTTGTTGGGATCTAGGAGATTTTTTAAAACATTCTAACGCTCTCTTACGTTCCTCTTCTTGCTTTTTACGTTCACTATAATTTTCTCTACATTTCTGTGCAGCGGTATTATGATAATTTGGGCAAGCTTCTACAGTGAAATGCTTTTCTTGTTTTCCTCCTAAATGACCCATACTATCACAACCATCAAGAGGGCATTTTCTTTCTTCTGTAACAAGAACAGTGTCTATTTTTGATTTCGTATCATTACGCTTTGTGTTTTTAGTTTTTCCTTTAGTTACTACAGGCGCTTTTTTTACAGGGCTACGAGTCAATGATCTTTTTGTACTTTCAGTGTCAGAATCAGTATCAGTGAACATCGATGACTTTCCGATGAGATGTTTTGATTTTCGTGTACTTGCAGAACGAGTCAATTTTCTCGTGACTGTTTTGTTTTTAACGTTAATATTCGTATTCGTTTCATTCTCAGAATCAGTAAGATTATCTTTATTTGTTTGCCTAGAATTGTTGCGTTGTGCAACTTTTTTCAACGGAGCAGATTTTTTCTGAGGTTTTTGTGTTGCTGAAGAATCAGCACTTGAATCAGAATCTGATGATGAACTTGAATCACTTGAATCACTACTAGCAGAACTTGCAGATGATACTGATTTAGGTTTTACTGCATTTGTTTTTTTATCATCTTTTGTAATAGTTTTTACTTTTTCTAAAACTTTTATAACTGGTTTTTCTGTACTTGGTCTCGGAGAAACTTTTTGCCTTGGTTTTTGGGTAGGAACAATTTTTGCTTGACTCTTCATAGGAGCTAATTTTGATGATATAGGTGTGTCACTTTCCGAACTATTTTCTGGTGAAAATATACTTTTTTTCTTATTAGGTTTTTTATCATTTGTACTTTTATCTAATTTTGTACCTAAAGGTTTTTCATTTTTTACTGCAAGAGGTTTATTTTGAGTTACTTTAGAAACAGCTGAATTTGAAGCACTTTTTACAATTGTTTTTGGTGGTTGAGTCCTTGTAGGCCCTGATGGTTTAGGAGTTACAGTAGCTGAACTTTTTGGTTTTGCCGGAGGTTTTCTTTTAGGTTGTTGTTTAGGCGTAAATTTAGGAGCAGGAGCATCATCTTCTGATGATACATTGTTTTTTGTTTTAATAGGTTTTGAGATAGTTGTTTTTGATTTAGCAGTTGGCTTATTTTCTTCTTTTTTGTTTGTTTCTGTTTTCGGTACTGAATCTGTACTTTTACGCTGTGAAGGTTTTATCGGTGCATTTTTTTTCTGTTCTGTATTAATTTGCTGTTTATTAATAGGTGAAGATTCATCTTGTGACGATGACGATTCAGTATCACTAGATGAAGAACTTCCCGATTCACTCGAACTAGATCCACTCGTTGTACTACCTGTACTTGATCCTGTAGATGATTCTGAAGTACTACCACTAGCAGCCTAAAAAAATATTCTCATAATTTATATATTTATACTTGTTAGTTTATTTTTTTACTAACCCTTTTTTTTGAAGTCATACTGTATAAATATCAACAACACGAGTTTTAAAATCAGAACGTGTACATAAAATAGTTAATTAAAAATAAAAATAAAAAGGGTACATACAATATATTAAAATAAACACATATTTTCTAAATAAAATGTCAATGCCATATTCGTTATTGGTTATGTTTTGCAATATACCCTCTAGTGTCATCTATACTAACAAATTATAAACTACTTTTATCATTCAAATATGGAATGGTATATTATTAACAGATTTCTGTTTTCACGAATAATAGTTTAGCTTTTTTTGTTATGTTTATATATATATATATATACACACACAAATTTAAATAAAACTACTGAATATTTTTTTAAAATTATGATTAAATTACATTAATTTTTCTATAAACATTATGGATGTTTACATGTTAATTTATATTGGCTATTTTAAGCACCTGTTGGTGAAATTCTAAACTTGACCAGGTATCTTTTGTAATGTTGATAAAGTAAGAAACTTAAACGTCATCTATTTGCATTATGTTACTAATTGACAAACGTGGTGTGTAATAATTATATCTAAAACATGTTATGTCACGTTTTGTGTGTTTCTTCAAATTAATGTGAAACATACTAAAGCGAAAAAATGTCATGGAACAAAACATCAAACCAAAACAGCCAGAACAGAGCTGGCAATCCTGTTACTACTGTTCCTTGGAGTCTTTTAAATCTCCTCAAGAATTCACTAGGTAATTACATGAATATTATTATATGGATATTTGGATGTGTAGATATGGTATATAGATATTTTAATTGGATGTTACTTGTTTTTAATATATACCTTTTAAATTAATTTTTTATACAGGCACCTCAGGGAGAGACATTGTACCCGTGAAGGTGGTTCGTACGTCTGTCGATACGGATATAATGGAGTGTGCACTTCACTCCCGTTAGATGGAGTCAGTGATCGTGACTATGAAAATCACGTTAATAGACATCACGTAATGAAAATGTCAGCTGTCGAGCAATGGTCTGTTTATTCGGCTGCTCAAAACTTGCCAGCTGTATTAAATGATCCTGGCCGTGGAAAACAGTATAATTTTTTTACAAAAACATGGGGTGACAGTTTTATAGACAAAATTGAAGTTATACCGAGCATTTATTTACCTGAAATAAATTATAGTCATTTTGAGAATTATCTTAGGAAAAATGCAAAACGTTACAGGAAACATACTCGTATCACTCAAAGTAATATTGAGGCTACTAATTTTAAATTAACATCACAATTAAAAACACAAGTGCCATCGAAAGAAGAAGATTTGAGTGTAGTTCCTGAAATATTTTTAAAATCTACATTACCGTTAAACGATGCTGGTACATTTAATGCAGTATTTCCTTGTGTTGGGAAAGAACCGTCTGCTGACTATCGTAGTGGTCGTCTTTTACAAGAAAAACTTAGTCACTATTTAGATATTATTGAAGTGCAAATAGCTAATCAAGTGTCTCAAAAATCTTCTGCATTTTTCCATGCTATGACATCTCACGATGCTATTATGGAGCAAATGAGTAATACAACTGAGGAAGTTAAAAATTTACGGGGTAAAGTTCAACAGTTAGATCAGAATTTGGCTAGAAATCCATTAAAACTACTTGCATTAAGTAGGTCACATGTTAATCATGCTAATCTGTTGGGAAAATTACGTTTAATGGCTACTGTTATGCAAGCACAACCAACTTTGCAATTACTTCTAAGTGCATCAGATTATGTAGGAGCTTTAGAATTGATTGCTGGAACTCAAGATGTTTTAAAACGAGAACTAGCAGGTGTAATAAGCCTTCGGCACCTGCCATCACAATTAAATGAAATGTCAGGTTTAATTGATAAAATGTTAAAGACTGAATTTGAAAAATATGCTTCGAATGATTTACTTAGACCTTTAACAACTGAAAATAAAGTTCTTGAACCAGAACGCCTCACAAGTTTAGTTGCTGGCTTGTTACGTCAATCTAATTATCATTTTTTAGATGTATATAAACAAGAAGCAATTATTGCTGCACAAGCAATTGTGAAGCAATTACTAATTGAGCATCTTGCTGACTCAGAGTTGGATGGAGAAGTTTGTTTAACAGGAGCTGGTGAAACAACTCCCAATTTGACATCATCACAATGGTTACAATTATTAAAAATTTCTACTGACAGATTAATTAAAATCATATTGAGAACAAAAGCAGTTCATGATGTTATTCGCCAAACTGCTGATATAAGTGCTGGCTGCTTATCAAATTCAGATTTTGATGAATCATTTCTTAGTACTGAAGATCATTCAAGAGTCAAATCTAAATTGCAAGATTTATTAATTTCCGTTTGTGATTATTGTCATGAAAAATGTGCATGCCTTGTCAGTTCTCAAACAGATAAAAATTCATCTATTACAACAAATCAGATATCTGAATTTTCAGAAATCATTCATAATTTTACAAATGCCTGTGAACAAATTTGCGGTAGACAAAGTCCTGCATTGAAAGCAGTATTTAACGTTCAAGCTGGACGTTATGTACAACGTTTTCATGAAGACAGAATGTCAGAACTGACTTTGATTTTAAACACGGAAAGATGGCGAATTGCAGAAGTACCTCCTGAATTTCAAATTTTACTTGACCAGTTATCTAATAATGAATTTTCTTCAGAAATTTCACCTAGTACCTCAACAGAAATAATATCAAACGGTATAGCAACATCAAATTTACAAGTGGAATCTCAAAATTATGCTGTTGTCGGAGCAGTTCTTATGTTATTAAAATTCGTCTGTGAATATTGTGCATGTGCAAAACAATTACCTATAATGGCAACAACTATTGGCCGAAATTTAACCGATCTTTTAAAAGCATTTAATTCTCGCACTTGTCAATTAATACTTGGTGCAGGTGCTTTGGAGAAAGCTGGATTGAAAACTATTACAAGCACCAATTTAGCTCTTGCATCTAGAGCGTTACAACTTTTATTATGGTTTTTACCATTTATTAAAAGTCACTTTACTTCTTTAAAAGCTGAAGGTTTGCATAGATTTGAAAATGTTGAGAAAGAAATCATAGATCATATTCATAAAATAGAGGCGAAGATACTGTCCATTATGAGTTCACTTGTAGAAACATTATTAAAAGATTGGGTTGCTAGACCTCCGGTACCATCCCAGTCTTTTAGAAGTATATCAAAACATTTAGTTAAACTTCATGAAGCTGTTGGTGATATATTGCCATCAGAGCAGGTAACAGAGGATTTATTAATTGATTTTTGTTAGACATTTCTATTAAATAAATAAGCGTTTATAACGAAAAAGAATAGATGTATATTATGGGATTATTGAAATTTATTTTACATTCAGAAGACAAAAAAAGAAAAAAAGTCCAAGTATTATCAGATTTAATTTAATTCATAATTAATATTAAGTATTGTTAATGAAAATAAAACTTATGACATTATTATTTTTCAGGTTTGTGCAATTTATTTGGCAGTTCATACATCATTTAAACGTCATTTACACGATCAACTAGTCAAAATGAATATTATAAATAACGGGGGCCCACAACATGGTGTTGTAACATCAGAATTAACTTTTTATCTCGAAACGTTACGGACATTAAAAGTGTTATCGGAAAAAGATATTTCTGATAAAGCTATGGATGATATTTGGCTAAAATGAAATAATTGTTGTTTGTAGTGATAATGGCATACGGGTTTTCCCTCAAATAACTTGAATAACAAAATTTATAATGTCATATTGTTTTTAACTGTATATTTTTGTGTAATGTCATTTTGTATATACATATATTTAAATTCATTCCAGATGTAATGAAATAATTATAGAATTAATAAATTATTTCACAAATAACTCGTAAGTATACTTATGTATAGAAATATTTTTACACTGAAAATATTAAGTAAATTTTGTTACATATATATTGCATTTCTTTATAACATTTTCATCGTTTGTAAGTATATATATTCAAGTAAATATGTGTTATGGTTGTTCAGTATGATGATATTGTCAGTAATAAATTAATAATATAAATTTTCATAAAGAATTAATATTTTATTAAAGATTTCCTATCATTAATAAATATTGGTAAAAGAGTGTTCTGTACTGTACAATGAAATTTATGATGGTTATAATAGATGCCAGTATAAAATTAATAGACTTGCGCAGTTGTAAATTGCTTATCACGCCTTATCTTTTATCTTAGTTACACCAACAATATAGCACGTGAGCCAGAATAAGATCGCCTGTAGCGAAAATAAAACTAATCCTCTTGTTCTGTAATTAAATTCACAGAAAAATTTCAAATAGGGCTTTATTTAATTACAATAATGGATTAAAATATAAACTCAAATACTGAGCTGCATCAAAAAGATTCCCATACGCATATTTTAGTCCATTTTCACCTATTCATTTCGATTATAGAAACGTCCATTTTTTTACATAAAGTACAGAAGTCTATCCTTTTCTCTCTTAGGTCACATACCTGCTGAAATGTTTTTAGTTATATTTATTAAAGTAGCATTCTCTTTGTTTAAAACTTAATGTCGGCGTATATTGTACAATGACAATCTGATATCAAGAGATGGTATAGTGTTGTTTCTCACCTCGGTAACTGGTCACCTCCCAGTTTTATCCATAGTTATGTGTGCGATTTTTACTAGTGTCAGATAGATTCAAATGTCAAAAGTGTTGTAAAATATACACATATGTACCTGACTGACGTGTTTTGCATACATAATATAATGAATCAGTGTTCTTTGTGTATTCGAATTAAGTGTATATAAAATCTACCGCCGAATAATCATAACAATGATAGTTTAACCAATGAATACGTTTCCTAGGTGAGTGATTATAGATACATAAAATTGTAAGTGACCTCGATTGCTAAAATATATGTATCAACTACTTAAGAAGCTATCCTTGCTCTATAATATAAAATTTATTTCGTTCATACAAATATATATTTTAAAATAATTGATAGTATGCAATAATAACGTGCATTTTGAAAAATAAATGGTAGCTTATAAAATTAAATACATATACATTTTCGTTTTATTTCAAATTTAATGTGTGATATTTTTAAATCAATATATAAATTTGAATATCTCTAAAATAAAATCAAGGTTATAAAAACATTTATTTTTTCAATTGTTGGTACCTTATTTTATATACATATATATATACTTGAAAATTAATCTTTCAGGTTATATATATATATATATATATATATATATATATATATATATATATATATATATATATATATCATGCACACCTTTATAGCTCCTACATTACTTAAAGCCCAAAATATTTTATTGTTTTTATAATTCATGTACAAAAAAAAAAAAATAATTATTCAAAGTAAAAAAAACCATCAAAAATTACTATCTTGTTCTTGTGAAAATAGTTGAATTTTAATATTGTTCAATATATTAATATTATTTATATATATATATATATATATATATATATATATATATATATATATATATATATATATATATATATTATTAGGTTGGCAAATATCTCCCTTCCGCCTTCTGGTCTTTTGAATTTCGCAGCTATGTACAAAAAAAAAAAAAAAAAAGGGGAAGCCAACCTAGATACTTATATAATATATATATATATATATATATATATATATATATATATATATATATACACATACATATACACATTTGTCAGTTTGTATTGATAATTAACTATTTCTGAAAATGTAAAATAATATGTAGATTGCAACAATACTGTTTTTTATTATTGAAAATATTTCTTAATTTATTTGTCTATTTCCTTGTATATTATTTTTGTATTCTCTGATTGAATATTTACCACCTTATTTTCTGTATTACTTTACCACTAAATAAATATTTTATTAAGTATATAAATTTCGACGGTAATAAATAGTACGTTTTTTAGTTATTAGCCGCGTTTATGCAATTTTAAATACATTTTTTTTACAACGGATATATAATTAAAATACATATGTACGTATATATTGTTGTGTTTAACTATGACCTAGGTATTAAATTTTTCAATATCAATATTTAAATTTTCATGTTGTATCACAAAATGATTTTTTTTAATGCCTTATAAATATAAAATACGTGTCTTATAATTTAGGAATTTTTTACAATCCTTCTTTATCTATTATAAAATGATTAAAAATAGAATTTTGGATTTTTTAAAAATATTGAGTAATTCAAATGACAAAAAAAGTATTTATGACGAAAGATTTTTTTAACGTGTATAAATGATATTTTTCATAAAGGATTTATAACACACGTCATGAGAGTTTATAAATTGTTTAATAATTACTTAAATTCTATTGTTTCCCCCTTATGTATATTTCAGTGGCGATATTATTATCTTAGGAATGCAAATTCACTTTAATTAAATGACATACTTCCGAGCTACAAGATTTTATAAAAGCTTGTTCAATAATCACCTGTTTACTTTATTCTCTGATGCTCATTTCGGTGGCTATATCATTATCGTGAAAGCGTTGCGTTATAAAATCTCTAAACAATAAATGATTATGAAACAATTAATAAAGTATTGTAGTATTATGATGATCAATCATTTATGTGTAGAAATTCAGATTGTATATTATATCTTGGCGGGTAAAAATTGGTACAGTATATTAATGGAATACTTTTTCATCAATCAAAAGTTGATTTATTAATTTTCAAGTAATTTTATATAAACTATTCCATTTGATATTCGCATATATATATATATATATATATATATATATATATATATATATATATATATATATATATATATATATATATATATATATATATATATATATATATATATATATATATATATATATATATATATATATATATATATATATATATATATATATATATATATATAACATGATAATACATTATTTTTATTACTAATTCTGCAGAGTTTACGAACAACAAATATTTTAAAATGAACATTGTGCGGTTTTCCATAGGTGACTGATGAAACGAATAATCTTTATTTCAAAACCTCAATTAAAGAAATGTGAGATTACTAACATATATATCAAAAAAACATTTATTTTTACATTTCATTACGCGTTTATATATATATATATATATATATATATATATATATATATATATATATATATATATACATATACATACACACACAAAAGGGTTTACCCCCTGCTCGCAAGGCTCGCCGACCGTCGTTGGCGGTTACGCTCACTCCCCTTGGAGGCTCTGCTCGCTCCTTCCGTAATACAATTGTGAATGGTGTTTATTTGCTATCGTTAAAGTTCGGAAGTAATCGTTTACGATCGGAGTAGGTTAATGTTGTTAATTTTGCAATATATATTGGGTCATTCAAATGTGACCCCCAAATTTGTGTTTTATTAAAAAGAAACTATACACACGTTTCCCTATACACCACTTTATACACATGTTTCCCTATACATCACCCTTTACACATGTTTCTTTTTAGTAAAAGACAAATCTAGGCGTCGCATTTGGATGACCTTATATATTTATTTATTTTGAATACATATTATCAGATCAATTTTATAGATGCAGGATATCAAACTTTTATACTAGTAAACTTTGAACAATATAGATGTTAAATTTGAAGATAGGTCGATCAGTTAAAAAGCCCTCTTATTGACATTTTTCGTTATAGTTTTCTTGTAGAGATTTTTTTTATTTTCTATTATCTCTTTTATTAGGTCACTAATCATAATTCTATGAACAACACTTGTTTCAAAACTACGGAGTAACGTTTCATTATATTAATTCTAGTTGGAAAACTTTTTATTATATTGTCATTTATTTGGTACTAGAAGTGAGGAATATTTTTAGATTTTATTTCGTTCGTTCTTTATTTTTATTAATGAAAGTAGATGACTAAAAATTGTTTAAAATTTTACCTTATTTATTTCAATAAAAAATATCATTTAATTTACTATCTATAGTGTGAATATATATTAGTATTATTCATTTCTATGCCAATATTTCCTTTAAGTATTACGTTTAAATATAACTGTATAAAAATTTTTTAATTAAAATAAAAATTTTCAATTGAGTAAAAATACGTTATCTGTTATTTTAAGAAAATATTAAATCATGTATTACTTGAAATCATCGTTATAACCAAAAATAGCCATTTTTTAAAAAAATGGCACATTTAGTAAAAAAGAATATTTTTAATACAATTGTTTATTAAATGATTGCCTTTTAGTGTTTTTCTTGTCCGAAAATAATTCAATATATTGATTAATTTTTATTAATTTGTATCATATATATTGTTATTTTTAATTTTATGTTGCATTTATATATGCAAATTTTAATAACTATTTCTACATGTGCACTATTTGATTACGAAGTGAATACCTGAAGGTTTTTTAATTATAACAGGATATCCTTTTTTAGCTATGAAATTGACGAAATTTCTAATGATGAAATATTAATATCCGTGTTATACATTTTTATATTGCAAGTGTAATATGTAAATCTAAAACATTATTATTTATTTAAAAAATATTTATTAACGTTTTTATTATCTTCTTATTTTATCTTTTTTAAGGTTCACTTTAAAACAGTAATTAATTAGTGAATGTACATTTTTTTAGATATTATCAAATTTTTTCATATAAATACATACATATATATATATATATATATATATATATATATATATATATATATATATATATATATATATATATATATATAATATGTAATAATTATTTACTTAGACGATTTTAGAAAATTGTCAATATTTGTAGGTTAATAAATATTTGGGTAAATATTTCTTTACATATTTTATTAAACTTTATTATTTAAGAATTAAATAATTGGTTATTTTCGATATAATTGTGCTAATTGACCATCTGTAACAGCTGTTTAGCATTTTAATTTTACATGATTTATAAATGATTTTAAATTATAAACATACCATATTTTCATTAATGAAAAGTTCACATTACTGATTGGGGTTTTAACCCTCTATGTTCATTTTTAGTACTGTATGGTTAGACTACCCTTGAAAAACGTGCACATATTGTATTGTAAACATTTGTTTAACTTTTTATAAAATGTTTATTGTATTTTTCGATTGTATGAAAAATCATTTCATGTTTTTTTCAAATTAATGTAGAGATTTGATCAACGTTTGAAAATTTATTTTTGGAAATTTATGTTTGAAAATTTATTTATGTTTGGTAATTTATTAAACCCAATGTGAATAAAAATAATTGTAGTTGATATTTGTAATATCTTTCAATATTATATTTCTTTAAAAAAACTTTTTTTAGTCAAATTTATTTAATTTACTCAAATTCAGACGCGTACCAATTGGAATGTTCCACTTACAAAGAAAGGTACATTTCTTTTAGATACTAATTTTATATTATATTTATCAATTGCACATTCACTTATCATTTTTGCACATATATTAAAAATGATTATACATTTTTTAAAACTGCAAAGAAAGGCACAGAATTAATTATTTCATTATTACACGTGTAGATAATGTTTTCTTTATTTTATAAATTTCATGTATATTTATATAATTCAGTTACTCTTTATTATTAAATTGTTTATTTTATATCTTGAGTGAAATGTCTTGTTAATATTAATTCGCACATCTTGTTTTATTTGCAATCTCAACTGTCTAAATCTCTTTATGTCGATCATATTTTAGTTTATTTTCAATCAATAGAGGATGAAGAAATAATAAAATAGTTTTTGTACATATCGAATGTAAAATATTATTCACACTTCATTGTATATATCTTTAATATAGAATAAAAAGATAATAAAAAATCATTAGAATTGTAGGTAATTATATTAAAAAATATATTTTTTCATATGTAAAATATTCACGTTTAAATATATCGTTTTCAGATCCTTCTAGTATTTAACTTTTACCGATACTCAGTTTCTTTTTCAGAGATTTGTTGTTTTTTTTGAGATACTTTTAATGTATCTGTTTATATAAATATATATAGTGTGAGAGGGAGATATGTATATAATTATTGATATAAATCAGAATTATTTGTTATTAAGTGTTTATATGAAAAAGTATCGTTTTTTATGTATAGATAAAATATAGTATACAAATTAAAAAAATGTAGTTAAAATGTAAAACATATTTATTAAAAAATTAACTTTTAATCATTAACTGCTTTAATCTTTTTTTAAATACGTAATTAAATGTGATGCAAAGATGTAAAAGTAATTAAATAAAAAAGAAAAAAAACACATTCCATTATATGATAATGAATGCTATAAACAAGTCTTTTTCCATAAATAGTTTTGAGGTATAATTATTTCATTCGATTATTAATTGATTCAAGTTAGATTAATTGCGAACATAAAATAGATCATATTTTATATGTAAGAAGAACGACTGTGAAAATTGATTTTTATGACACAAAGCAGATACAGTATTGTACTTGATGTACAGTAAATGCGATTTGTAAAATGGAAAGTAGTATCACATGTGAAATTCATAAAAAAAACACATCCATATAGTCTTGTAGTTTACCATTGAGCATATTGAACAAATAAGAACATATGTATGTGCTTATATTGCATATTTGTTTTAAAGGTGTTCCAGTTAAAATTTCTGCGACCTACTGAATATATACACATCTTACTTGAAAATAGTGCCAGCTGATTTTTGGCACAAATGCTATTTTGTAACCATTCGTTGATTTTTTCATGTTCTATGCTTTGTAAGTAAACATACAATATATAAAAGTTTAATAGTTATATTTTGTAATTACATATATTTAATACATATGCACATACACACATATTATATATATAGACATTATATATATATATATATATATATATATATATATATATATATATATATATATATACATACATATACGTACGCATATGTATATGTATATTCGCATGCATGCACACATAACATCAAGAGAAAATAAATATGTATAAATAAGTTAAAATTAAAGTATAAAACATGTTATATATTATTAATCTGTGCATAACTGGTGAACATTTTTGCACGAATAACAGTTACACGAAATAAGAAAATAATATTAAATATTTAAAATAATTTCACAGATTGAAATTCAGTTTAGTAGAGTGTTTGTAAATATTTAAAATATATTTTACTTATTAAGTTACCTTTATTCGATTATATTTTTTTGTTATAATTATGAAAAACTTGTTTTCATATGTAGATGAGATTATTTGAAATGTGACGTGTTTACAATCCCAAGTGCATAATTATTTCAAAAATTAGTTACACATTGTCTATGACAGAGGTAGTCAATTATTAGGCAGTAAAAACAATAAACCTTTTGATATGAAGAGTAAACAGAAGTTATTTTAAGTACCTAGTGTTTGTTAATATTTCATTAACTTGTAATTAAAGTACTTAATTGTATTATTACTTTTTCTACATAAGTCATGTATATTGTGCAAACTCATTTTCTTTGTGTGTGTGTGTTTGTATATACTCATATATATATATATATATATATATATATATATATATATATATATATATATATATATTAATGAATTTTAATAAACTTTTATTTATTATTTAACAAAATGTGAATAGTTTTTTTACATATACATTTTTATATTGTGATCTTTCTGTTAATTTAAAAAATAATTGTTATAAAAATATATAAAATAAATGAAATACAGGTAAAATAACTCTTTTTTATTTAACAGATCTTTTAAATACATGTGTATGAAATTAATTCTGTTTTGATATTCATCAAAGTAAATTGTATTATCTTTATGGTATATAGGTTCTGTTTACTTGTTAAATAATAGCGGTTTTCTAAGAACTGTTACCTTGGAAATGTTCTACTTGACATGTTCATCTGCAGTGAAATAATACCAGTCGACATTTAAGTTCTGTATTTTAGTTGAATATTTTATTAACTATAAATAATTTTTATTGTATTATCATGTATTTATATAATATTATCATTATACAAACCTGTTTAAAACACGTACACACACACATACATACATACATACATATATATATATATATATATATATATATATATATATATATATATATATATATAAATATAAATATAAAAAAGTACTTATATTATTTAGAATCACTTACGGAATTACTTATTTAGTTGTAATCACTTTTTTTTATTTTTAATTTTGATAAAATATTATTTAATGGCAATGCTATTTTTAAAGATTCTATATGAAAAAAAATTTGTATTCAAATTTATTTTAGTTATATCATAATTAGATACATTATTTTTTTTTAATCAGTTAAATCCAGTATTTTGTTGAGTATTTTACTATCTATAAATCATTTTTATATTACTTTCATGTATTTGTATACTATTATCATTATACAAACCTACTTAAAACACACACATACACACACACACATACACACACACATACACACACACATATATATATATATATATATATATATATATATATACGAGGGTCGTTTGATAAGTATGGTAAAAAAGTAAGAAAAACTAAATTGCTAAATTTAATTTAATTAATTAAATTAAACAATAAATAAATTTACCGTACTTATCAAACGATTCTCGTGTATATATATATATATATATGTGTGTGTGTGTGTTTTAAGCGTGATAGAACTTTAAATTGAATCCCTATCGAAAGTTCTATCTAACCTAAAAAGACATGCTTTATATATATATATATATATATATATATATATATATGTATATAAAATAATAAGTATATAAAATAATTAGTCATTCGTAGAATTATGCAACTTCGAGAATATGAAACAAATTTTTAGATCTAATTTTGATAGAATGTATTTTTAATGCTAATATTACGGTATCAAATTCTGTAAAAAAGAAAGTTGTTTATTGGAAAATCGTTTCAGTTTTATTATAATTAGGCTTTCAAAGAATTTTGTTTAAATTCTCGAATATTTGCTATTTTTCTTTCATAGATTTTATCTTATTTAGATATTTCATAGATTTTATGAGATTTAATAATATCGTTTCATATTTAAATGTTTATAGTCATATTTTAATAAAACATTGTAAGAGAACCTAACATTTTTGTCATAAATATTATATTTTTTAATATTTTAATTTAAAAATATTTTTAAATATTTTATTTGACTGTTTTATTGATTGACGTAAATAACTAAAAACTCCTTATTAAAAAAAGGGAATAAAAGAAAAGTGTAATTTTAAAATACCTACTCAATGAGAAATATATTATTTTGTATTGATTTCACTACTCGGTTATATTACATACCTTCATTAGATCAAATACTAAAAAATATCGTACTGCAAATATTATTAATTATAAGTTACACGAAATATATTTTTATTGTTTTTGTCATTAATTTCAAATATTTATCTCACTGTTTAAATACCGTAGATCAGTCTCCTACAATAATTTTATTTGTATATGTATATTTGTTATGACTGACTGTTATGATTGATTCGAAAACATATGTGAAAAGCCATCGCTTGTTACTCATTTGTAGTCTTTTATTTTAAAAACGAATGATTTTTTCACTTAATGAGCTTCTTAGACCTTGTGTTCTAAATTAACTAGTACAAAAACATATACTGTATATATAACTGTATTGATCATGAAGTTGAAAAACACTTCACTGTTACTATTTTTTCGTCTCTAATATTAATTAAAAGGATGAAATATAGCATTAAAAATCTTATAAATAGACAAATATGCATTTTAATTATTTAATATAGTTTTTTTTATTCTATAGAATCCTTTATTTATTTACATGTATATAGATATATAATGGTTATGAATTTTGAATATTGCTATATTTACGGTATTTATATTTTAGATTATATTATAGTCAACATCTAAATTATTCTCTTTTTTTCTTAGATACTGTATTATTTAGCAAATATTTAATTTACATTTTTTCCAGTATATTTTAATGAGCATAAACATAAATAATGGTTTGTTAATCTTAGAGTGTAAGCAAAACTTTTACTAAAAGGATTAGTTAAGTTACAAGTAGAAATATTATAATGCGTTAGTGTATTTTTTAATAAAGTATAAGGTGTTTATAAATTTTTATAAAACATTATTACTTTCGTATTAAAAATTTGTAATGTATTCGTTGTTTTTATAGTATTTTTTGATGTAATATTCTATAAATAAATCAATTTCCATTCGAATTATTTATCAAAAATACAAATAAAAATTAAATATTATAAACACCTTTTTGCCATTACATTTTGGTAAAATTTGTTGTTGTGAACCAGAAAACAAGTTTTTGCAAAAAAAAAGTGGAAGTTGTTTCAACTTATAATGCCGTACTAAAAAAATAGAATAAAATTAAAAGTTTAAAAATTACATGTTTACTCTATGTAGATTATTCTAAATTAAATGATTTTTGTTTTTCAATCAACTTTTTATTATGAAATTTTAAGGATGAAATTGTAAACATTTTTTAAATATATAATATATATCAGGAAAGTTCGAAATGTAATATTTTATACCCTATATTTTGTTTGATGGAAAAATTACTTTTTTTTATAAATAAGTAATCTGCCATTGAAATAATAATTAGTATTAAAAATTCATTCTGTGATATAATAAAACACTTTTTATTAAAAAAAAGATTTGATTATACATGAAACTAAGTCAATAATTAATTTGAAGTAGCGAAAGGAAATTTATACAAAAAGTATTTTATTTATGTGATCTCTTTCTTACTCTATCTCATACATTTAATATTTATTCTACACTGTGAGAGTGAAGAATATCACATAAATAAGAATAAATAAAAAACAAGATATTCTGTTTTTTTTTTTAAATTATATACACATATTGTTTCTTGCTTTAGAAAATAAAAAAATGAATATTTAATTTTTCATATATTGAAATATGATAATAATTATTTTAATTCCTATCTACATTTGCTTTATATTATAAAATATTCTATATGAACTCGTCTTGAAAATAAGACATGATACGTTAAAATATATGTAATATATATTAAAACACACACACATATATATATATATATATATATATATATATATATATATATATATATATATATATATACATTTTCGTGGTTATTACAATAATAATATATAATTTTTGTTAGCTAGGAATGTTATAAATACTATTCACATACTTGTGCATGCTAATTATATTACATGTCAAGAATGTTAAATTGTCATTTTTTCTGTAACTAGATGTATTGCAATTAAAGAATTATGGTCATATTTTTCTTTTTACATACTAACACACACACACATACACACACACATACACAAACACACATACACACATACACACACACATACACAAACACACATACACACATATATATATATATATATATATATATATATATATATATATATATATATATATATAGTTGTTTTATTATAAAAGAGAGAAAATGTATATGTAATAAAAAGTAGACGCAATATAGCTTGTTCGTTTTAAGCCCATCCTTATTTGTTTTATAAAAACATAATTTATTCTTAAATTACATTTTTTACTTTCTGAAGTTTAATAGGTCAGCAGTATGTATATGATTTATTTTCCATGTTAGAGCTTTATTACCGTCGTACTTTTCAACCCTCGCTAAATACAACATAAATGAGATATTCTCTAAACAGCTTCAGATAATCACATTTGTTGTCCTGTGTGACCTTAGCAGTTAAAAGGCCCTTGCCGCAGGAACAATTGGATAACTTCATTTAAAGTTGGCAGAGACATAATACTGTTACGTTTATATATATAAATGTTTCTACTAACAATTTACATTGTTCTATATTGATTGTAAATTTATTACAGACATATTGGTTCATTTATGTTTAACGTTCATCTATTTTTCATATTTTCATTCCAAACTATAAATCGTTTGTTACAAATATATAGTTTTGTTATTTTTTTTCATCGATTACTTTTCATAAACATGAAAGTATGTTTTGATAAATTCATGTTATTTGTGTACACTCGTATGCACGCACGTAACTTTTGTATTCTGCACACATACATATATTCGACACGCACGTGTACACACAAATTATATATATATATACACACACACAGATATATATATATATATATATATATATATATATATATATATATATATATATATATATATATATATATACATACACACATACACATACACCTGTCCCTCAATTTACGTGGAACTTTTTTTACGCGGTCAGATAAATTTCATTTTATATAATTTTTCATGGAATTTATTATATATCAGAGTGACGCAAATTCTTACTTGAACGTATAAATGCACGATATAAATATATAAAAGGTTGAGTGTTTTGAATTACAGTAGCGATAGTGACATCGAATCAAATTTATCTACTTTTGTTTTCTAAAACGTCTTTATTTTTTTGTGAAGCTATGTGAAATAAATATGTGTTTCTACAACTTTACTAGCTTTTATTTCCAATATTTTTTCTATTGTACTGACAGACTCAATTTACGCGATTTTCATTCGCGTAAAACAAATCCTCGTAGAATGGATACTCCGCGTAAATTGAGGGTCGGGTATAAATAAATATATATATATATATATATATATATATATATATATATATATATATATATATATATATATATATGTCTTTTTCTGTCCACTGCTGGATGAAGATTTCTCCCAAAATTTTTCACTTTGACCGATCTAGTACCTTTCTCTTCCAATCCATTCCGACTTTTCTTATATCTCAGATTCATCTATTCATGAATATCTTTGTGAGCCTTTTTATAAATCTAAGTTCCTAATCAATAACTTTTTTTGTTCAACGCTGATCTCTCGTTTTGCTATATTATTTGCCCATTTCCATTTTAAACTTTTTATTTTTGCCATAACGTCCGTAGTTCTCTCTCTCTCTCTCTCTCTCTCTCTCTATATATATATATATATATATATATATATATATATATATTTATATTTATATATATATATATATATATATTTATATAAATATTCTTATTCTTACTCATATAAAATCATATTGTTTTCGACATATTTTATAAATTTATAAAACTATATTTTGTATATAATCATATTTTATAGGTATTATATAATAGGTATTACCAAATCATTATCATTGTTTTATTTAATTGTACTAGTCAATATTTTCATTTATTTAAATATTTGAATTTTGATCTTAAAGTAGCTTATTCCTTCATAAATCAATATATACTACAAATTAATGTCGAAATCATTTATTATTTTGGACAAGTATTCCACAAAGAGTAAAAATAAAGAGGTCATATATATATTATTGATTTTTTTATGTTTTAATGCGTTTTATAATTGTAACAAGTCTAAAGTAGGAGTAATTGTATGTTTGTTATTTAAAAACAATAAATAATCTATTTATAAGTTAACAGTTATGTGTAGGTGAAATATATACATAAATGTATGCAATTTAAATATTCAATTACTAAACCAAAATATATTTCATTCTTACGTACTTGTAAGGTGTACTTAGTCATTATAAATAAATAACTGAATGGACTTTTGCACATTAGTCAGCATGCATACAGTATTCACGCCCATTACCGCATGTCTCACACCCTCTTATCATAAAATCCCCCATCTAAAAAATTAGTTTTCTGGTAAGAGCATG
Source organism: Neoneuromus ignobilis (assembly GCA_029203775.1). Taxonomy (NCBI): domain Eukaryota; kingdom Metazoa; phylum Arthropoda; class Insecta; order Megaloptera; family Corydalidae; genus Neoneuromus; species Neoneuromus ignobilis. The sequence goes on along the minus strand of CP092090.1, from coordinate 21,854,392 downwards.
TGAGATGAGTGGTAATGGGCCGTGAATACTGTATGCATTTTGACTAGTGTGCAAAAGCCCAATATGATTAATTATTATTATATGATAAAGAAATTTTAAATAGTGTCATGAATAAAGATAAATCCATTTTTAAGTAGAGATTTTGTTATCGAGTAAATTTTATATATATAACTTAATCGAAATAAATAGAAATACTTAATAATTGTGTATTGAATAATAGTTATTTATAATTAATAAAAATTAATAATTACATACACGTATAAAGTACTTTTATACGTTTTTATATTCTAATCAATATTGTAATAACATAATTATTTCTGTAATTTACAGCTTACTATAAAAGAGATTTTTATTAAAAAAAAGTTTCAGTATTAACTAGAAATGGTTATGTAGGTTTGTAATTTTATTACACATTAGTTTGTATTAAACTTGTGTAATTTTCGAAGTAATTTAATCTAACAGTCTGAATTATATTTTTTTGCTTGACCTTCAGTTAATCAAGCTGCTTTATTTTCTTTAAAATGTAGTCAGTATATTTGTAGTTTTTTGCATACATCCGCCCACATATGGCAAGTAAGAATGCTATTAAAGAAATAAATGTATTTACTCATCATTTTAGTAGTTAATATTCATCAGTTTTTTCTACCTTAAATAGAAGTTAATTTATTTAACTAATATTTTGTTATTTGATTATCAACGATTTAAAGTCTTATTTCCATTAATCGAAATTTACTATATGTATATATATATATATATATATATATTATATATCTATATATATATATATATATATATATATATACAGCAATACCTCTCATAGTCCGGTTAATCGGTTCCACTGATTAACCGGATTTGAAACCGGACTAATCGAAACATTAACTAAATACAAAAAACGTTAATTGGTTCCAAACAATTTTTTCCCTATTTTTCAGTAAATAAAACGAGGGTAATGTATTCAAATGTTTGTATGTATCAACAAAACAAAATCAGGGGTTTAAATACATTTTCAAATAGGTTATTAAAATTTAATTGTCAAAAAATCGACTTTATTCTAAAGTTGGGAATCGAAAACTAATAGAAAAAGAAAAAAAGATCATAAAACTAAAATTGAGCATGCGTTGCGCATAATGTGCATATACAATTTCGGTTTTCTTTTTTATTATGTTTTCATAGTAAAGGGGAAAATTTGAAAATTTGTGTATAAAAATAATTTTATGTATTAATTTTTTGGGATTTTTTCAAGAAAAACTTTTTAGTAGGATTTTTTTCAAGTAAAAATTTTTTTTTTTGGAAATTTCAAACCGGACTAATCGAGGTATTACTGTATATATATATATATATATATATATATATATATATATATATATATATATATACACACACACACACACACATACAAACATGCATACATACTTACATATGCACATACATAAATGACACGTATAAGTTGGTGACGTAGAACTAAATGTCAAATATTAATATTTGACAATAAGCCATATTCGTATTTGAAATTTCACAATTATATTTTAGAATTAGTGACTTTTAAATATAATTTCAATAAAAACCGTAAATAACCAATACAATAAACAAATGTATTATTGGTTTACTTTTTTCTCTAGTGGTATTTTATGAAATAATAAATTACTGATTTTAAATTTGCTGTGAAATTAATAGTTATGTATTGTAATTGTAACATATTCAATATATATATATATATATATATATATATGAAATAAAAGAATATGTGTATGAGGTAGTTAAACTCTTGTTAAACATATGGTTGGTATAATTAAATGTGTTTAAGGTAGTTTCTGAATTGATTAGTTACTTTATGTATTTTACATTTTTAATAGAGAAATAAGCAAATTTTAAAGATACATCAAGTCATGTTTTTTGCTTATTAAATTTTTTATAGTTTCTTCATTTATATATAAAGCAAAATGAAAATAGTACTTTTTTCGTACATTTTAGTCGATTATTCTATTATTAATTATTATTTTTAGTAGTTCCTTTATATGAAGTGAAGAGTGTTTTATATAATGGTATTTTATAAAATTTGTGCCATTCAAGTGTTTATGAATTTTAGAAAAAGTATTATAGTATTTTTTTATTATGAGATAATTATTTAACTAGAATATTAAGTGTTATAATGTAACTAATTAATGAAAATCTTTATCAAATAAAAGGATATATGCATTTGTGTCTATAAAAAATAATTTATTTGTAATTTTTATAATTAACTATTAATAAATTATATAATTATGTAAAAAATTGAATATTATTGTACATTTGTTGGGTATTTTCTTGCAGCGTGGAATTATACAATCACATACTAGCTAAGTCAAGTTTAACTCCATTTTATTTATTGACTGAAATTTGTTTATTGATTTGGTTTATTGAAGTAATTTAAAGCATTTCTTTAATTTTATTAAGTAAACGTATGTTATATTAAAATTATAAGGAAAACACAATCTTTTATTCTTTTAATGTAAATGAAATGGTTTCAAAATGTTAAAAAAGATTACCTTCGTATAATCTCAGAGATAATAATTGTAATTCTAAATAAACTCTATACATAATATTTTTTCCAATTGACAAATGAAATATCAAAACAAAGTAATCAGAATCTAATTCTGATGGGCCAATATCCTGATAGGTCCCATATGCGTGGGCTTTTTGCTGCATAGTAACGTACCTATACTGAACATTATCTATATAAAACACGAAAGTGCAAAAGAGAAACGAACATTGGATGAGATCAATATTCTAGTTCGACGCATGAGTCCTACTGAGCTTACACGTATATAGCTCGTACCTTGTCGGACATAGTGTTTGAGACGGGTTCGTGGTAATGAATATTTGTCGTTACCTATAACATTTATTTTAAATTACAATTGTATTCTTATGATAGTGTTAAGGGCACAGGTCAGAAAATGTATAAAATTTGTGATATCTTCGAGCAATATTGTACCACATTTCAAACAGTTTTCCGTACAACAAATATTTTACTTACGGGTAAACTCTAATGTTTTTTTTTAAACTTCACAGTCATATTGAACTACTTTTTGAATTTTCGTAGAGAGATTAAATTTCATTCCAAATATTTCTTTTAACAAATTTAAAAGTTTTGATATTATTTTTTTCTAACAGTTGTTGATTCGAATATTCATATTAAAATTAAAATTTTTCGTATTACCAAAAAAATTATTTTAAAAAAATAATGTAATTGGAATAAAATCGTTTAATGAGAATTTTGTATGAATTTTAAAAACAACAAGGAACAGAAAATAGAAAATACATTAAAGAAAAAATATTTGTTCTAGCTTATTATTTTCAATGAAAAAATAATAAATTTCCAAAATAACAGAATTAATTGTAATGAAAATGTAGTTTTGCGAATTTCAAAAAACTGCTTTTAATTGTGGTTTTGTTCTTATCATTCTATATCATTTTTTCAACGTTAACATTTATGCAAATGAAATTACTTAAAATAATTTAATGAACACAGGCTTATTTAACGGCAATCTAATATTATTATGAAATAGATATAAAGATTACAAATTCAAATTGTAATATAATGTTTTTTTATTAGTAATTTATCAACTGTATTTTAATCTTTAAATAGACATTTATCAATTGTATTTTAATCTTTAAATAGACATTTATCAAGTGATAAGAAAATTAACAATTTTTGTTCTCTTTTTTTAAATTGTATTTATGAAAACTGTTTACAAATAATTAAATGAGTGTATATTAAAAAATTGCTTGTATTTTATTAAAGTAAAATTATAACTATAACATCGCAAGAACTCTTTGATATTGCTGTAATATCATGTACAGTAGTATAAAATGATGCTTGATATGCTTTTAGTTTGCCTCCAGGAATGCAACAAGATAGTTGTGGGATATATTGAAGTGACATACATACATACATATGTATATATATATATATATATATATATATATATATATATATATATATATATATATATATTCGTAGCAGGTTTTATATCGATTTAGAGCTTGTTGAAGGATTTCAAGGAATTCTCCATTTGTCGTTTGTTATTTTATTTTTCAAAATTTAACATTACGAATTTTTATTTTTTAAATATGGGATTTTAAGTGTAATAATAAATTTAATATTCTGTTATATAAAGAATTAACAAATATTTTTCTCCATATAAAAGTTTATACAAAAGATAAATAATTAGTTAAATTAAAAATTACGATAACGTTGTTTATTTAACCATTTATGCGTACAAATATATAAAATATCGATTTTAAAGATCGATATGTATATGAATGTAAAATTATCTCTCCATGCGCCAATTCTCTTTTGGTCTCACACCTGAACAGAAATTCATGTAATATATACGTGACAAAATGTGCATATATAGAGATTTTAAAATAAATAGCTAATTATAATAACTTGAGCTGTTTTTTATATTTGTATCTGAATTTTAATAAATATTTTCAAGTTATACAATTTTTGTGAAATTTAAGATTTTTTTTGAATTTCTCAAATAAAATTCGTTCTATTTGTATTTTATTATTAAAAAAGTATCCACTACACATTTTTTATCATGTAGTATATGTGTAATTCAGTATAAGATTATAAATGATAATTTATAATCTGTAGTTTATTTCATTTCTAAAATTGTACAATAAATACAGATCGTGATAAACACCATACACGATTAAAAATATCCGAGGATATCGAATGAAAAGAATGATGCAAAGCATTTACGTCAATTGTTCATACGAAAATTTGTATGCGTTCTGTTCATAAATATTTTTAACTTCATTCACAATCATATTAAATAAATATCTACCTTCGCATACGTTGGAAATTATCAGTCATTTAAATATTTATATATACGACTATATATATGAATGTATTTTTCTATCTGGTAAAAAAGAAAATGACTGTATATTTATAGAGTGGTAACTTGCGTTGAAATAAATATCAATAAGTATAGGTATATCTGTCCATATGTGTGTTATTATTATTTTTATAGATAATTACCTTTTTTATTGTAAATAGTTGTAATACTTTGTTATTAGTGGTATTTATTTTTGTATGTATTAAAAAGAAAAGAAATGTTTGCCGTTCGTATTTTATATGTTATTATTTAATTAAGTAAGCAATTTCAGTTGCATATATCATTCATTCTCTTAGAGTTATTATAATTTATTTTTTTGCAATTATACTACATGTATTTATAAAAATTAAAAAAAATATATTTTTATTTTTACATTCATATAGGGTAGTAAAATTTTCAGTTTGAATTTACTCAACTTGTATTCAACACTGGAACATGATTTATAATAAAGCTTGTCAAGATTACGCCTAATTAAATGAAGTGACCTTAAAAGATTTAACTCAACCATATCGAACTCGCCGAGTGTTCAGAAGTGTAAATCAAGATTCTGTAATTTTCGTAATTGAAAATTAAATCAATGGTTTCTGTTTTTAATTCGCTGTTTAATTTTAAATAAAATAAATATATTTCCTAATAAACTTTTTAAATTTCGTCATACATCTACGTTTCGTTTCTGTTTTAATATTTTCTTTTATATTAGACTAATTCTTCTGTACGTAATTCATAAATTTTCACGGAACGTCTATATTAATAACTGTTCAGACGTTCATGAGTGTAATTTATGTTTATATTTATGCCTCTGCTTTCACTTTTTGTTGTTTTATATCTTTTTATTAATTTTTTTAGGTTACTTATGAGTAGTTCCAGATATGTTTTATATTAATAAGAAAATATGAAGTTTCAAAAATGTTCTTAAAATAGTAAATTCATTATTGGTATCGTTTTTTTACATATTTCATTTTACAATTTTAGGATGAATATATATATATATATATATATATATATATATGTATGTATATATACATACATACATATACACACAGTACTTTGCCAAATTATTAGACCTATACATGAAAAACTATTTTTCTTGTGTTTTGGTTTCACAAACATATTAGTGTTTGAGATTTCTATAATTTATCTTCAATTATGTGGTTTCTCTGTATCGTAAATCAATGAAAACTGTGTTCATTTTTTATATATTATTTGTATTTGAATTACAATTATTTTTTTAAATAGTACTTTTCCCACATTTAGCCACCAATAACGTAGCTATTCAGTGATGTAAACTATTAATATAATTTATTATTATAGATTTGATTGTTGGGTTGTGATGCCATGTAGCCATTCATATTTCTATTATTATTTTTTTATTTTTGATTGTGGGGCCTTCCTTACTTATTTTAATTTTCACGAATTCCCATATATTTTTTCCCAACTTTATTTTTTCTGTCATGACTTGAAACATTGACTCATTCGAAAAACAAATCTATACTATCAAATAAAATATAGCTTAATAATTTAAATTTTTATAAGTAAATTTAATTCATTGAACTTTTTAACAACAACTTATATTCAGAGCTTCTGGATACATCCGTAATCTCTGCAATCTTGTATTGAGTCAAATTTCTTGCTTTCAGTAATCCGGAAATCTCTTTCGAGACAAGTTACTATGTTTTCCCATATTTAAACTAATATATTGTTGAGTATTTAAGTCAAAATTAATAAATTCTATTTAAAAAATACAAATACCTTTTAGAAAAAATAACAAGGAAAATTAATATCACTACTTAAATACAAAAAAATATGACTACTTATGAAATAAAATCAATGATGTGTTTTCAACATTCTTCACTTTAACAGCTCAATTTTTCCTGTTAAGTAGTATTTCGTAGAATTCATTTTATGGTAAAGTGTTGCTAATACAATAAAGAATAAAGATCAGTAAAAAAAATCAGCAATTCATTGGTATTGTTTAAAATAAAATAACATTTTTAAACAGTAAGTCTAACAATATGGCCAGGTAATGTATATATTGTATATAATTACATACATTATATCAGTTTTTTTTTAAATATATTTATTATTAATGTGTGATAGTATTTTTTAGCAAAAAATTTTAATATGTAAAATAAAATCCATCATTCCTGATTAAAACACAATAAATTATGTTTTTCTGTAATTATGTCTAATAGCATTGTCTAATGCCTTTTTTGGATGCAAAAATATATTATATCATATATTTAATTACAATTGTTGATATGAAACAATTTTATATATATATATATATATATAGAGAGAGAGAGAGAGAGAGAGAGTGAGAGGGAGCGCTGGGAGGAGGGTGAGAGCAATAATATAAATAATATGTTTAAATAAATATTAATGTTTAAAAAACAAACTATTTAAATGTAAAAATGTGTTATAATAAAAGTTACTAATTATAAAAGTTGATTGTTAATTTTTACTGATTAATTTATTTTTTTAAAAAAACCGTTAAAACTCATGTTGACGTAAAGCATTGCAAATTATTATAATTACTTTGATTTTATTTTCTAAATGAGTACAACGCTACTATGAATCTATTTTAATTAGATATTTTCAACTTATCTTTGTTATTATTGTTTTAACCTAGTTATTTTTAAAAAAAACTTTGAAATAAATTATGAACTTTAAATGATATTAAACTATATAAACTTTTATGTGTATGTGTGAGTGTATATGTGCATGTATATATATATATATATATATATATATATATATATATATATATATATATATATATATATATATATATATATACTTCATTAGTATGTCTAAAACTGTAACATACTTTATAACAGGATGTAGGTATTTATAACAAGTTTCAGTACTTTCTGCACATCGTTACCACCCTTATCGATTGGAGCTATGGCTTCGTCTGAGCACACCAGGGAGTGACCTTTATTAACACTTCAAGTACAGTATGCAGAAATTCTTTGCTGAATCGATATGTAATGTCATATATATATATATATATATATATATATATATATATATATATATATATATATATATGTATAATATTTTATTGATAATTATTATTTGTTAGGGTTTTTTAATTTCACTGTATTAATTATAATTGTTTTGAACGAAATTTTAAATTATACTTGTAGTGACATAAATTTCCGATTAGTGTTAGTAAGGGTTTTTTTATGGATTACAGTTCTATTAAATAATTATTTATTATTTGTATTCACATTTTAACATACAGGTTGTCACACAGAAATTTGAATTATAGTTATTTTTCAATAAAATATAATTTAACTATACTTTGCTTCAAATTATCCAGATAAGAATCTGTTAGGAAAAAAATACTTAATTATAAAGTCATGTGAATGAATGTACAGTTATTGTTTCTGTTAATATTATTTTATTTTTTGACTCGAATGGTAATATGTTAGATATTTACAATTTTTTACATGGATAAACATTTGATTGAAATTTAATTAAAATTTAATTTCTTTCAGTGCAATAATCATTTCTTAAATATCACGTACATGTATATATATATATATATATATATATATATATATATATATATATATATATATATATATATATATATGTTTCAATAATTTTTTAGATTGTAGTGTATTTTCCTTTTAAATTACGCAAGTCTAGTATTTGAATATTAATATTTTTAAAATGTTTTTATTTTATTTTTACAATATTAAAAGTGTTTTTTTTTTTAATTATAACATTTATTATGTATTATGTGAAAATAATTTATATTAAATTATGATTGATTTTTATATATTTAATTTTTTTTATATCTTACTTGTTAATGAAAAAAAAAACAATTTTAAATGAAAACACAAGTAATTTTAAATTAGTTATATATTAAAATGTTTTTTTTATTATACTAATACTGTTTTTTATGAAAAATTACAAAAAACAAAACGTACAAAGTTACAGTTTCAAATCCTCCTATACTAAAAACGTTAGTGAAAGTGAATTCGTTACAATTCCGAAACAAGAACAATGAAATTAATTCAGAATTAAATACTTTTATTGAAAATTATTATTTGTAGTAGATAAAATATGATTTATGTAAGGGTATTTTTAGCTATAAACAAATCATTTAACTTCTAATTATGAATATTTAATATACATTGAACAAGATACTAACATTGACTTATTACAATTAGTGTTGTTCATTAACATAACATTGAACAAAATTAATCAAGTTTTAAATTGTACATGTAATCTTAGTTACATAAAGTACTTCTATTCATTTCCTTTTTTGAAACAGTGTTGAATATTATATTTTTTTAAAAAGAGAATCAGTGCACACAGTATGACAGGATATCGTATGTTTAAAGTTCCACGTCAATGGTTTCCAACGTAAGTGTATTGACCAAAGACACGGCCTTGACGGAACTAGTTTTCTGACGATTTAAGTTTTTAAGTACGATAAAGAAGTATGATCCGAATGAATACGATAGAGACAGGGATGGAAATGTCAATGACCTGTGTCGTACGGTGTTCTTGTTTTCACAGTATCATCCTGGCATATACAAATGTTACTTTGTACGACGACTATTTAGAGCTACCGTTGACTAGATGGTCGTTTGATTCAATAGAAATCAACCCTCTATTGAATTAAGTAAAAATTGTTACAAGAATTTATATATATATAATGTGTGTATGTATATAATCGTGGGAATATGGGCGTTCCCATAATGTATGTAGACACGGCAAATATTTCATACACAGGTAGATCGGGAATTACAAAAAAAGAATGTAACAGGTAGCCTTATTCATCATTACGAATAAATTATACAAGGAAAATAAATTTCTCTCAGTTTATATTGCAACTCAACCAAAATATTACATCCAGTGATATATAGAAATATATTTTACGTCATATGAAAGTTTAGGAAGTTTGCAAAAAAGTTTTATTGCTTAATATATTGTTAACAATAAATTATGAATAACAATTTTTGAAAGTAAGAAAAGTGTACTTATTTTGCAGTAAACATATATCCTTTTTATTTTTTTAATAAAATAGAAATCCCAGTACTACAATTATTCTCAAAATGCAAACAGTTATTGAGAAATAAAGGCGATTATTAAAAACGAAAAAAAAATTGAAAGTAAGTAAATAAATTTTGAACTTCCAACAAAATGTGAATATGTAGAATATAACATGTTCTGAAAATATATGATTTTATCTATAAAATTTTCTTAATATAATGCTTTTATACTTATTTTTCTTATTTTATATAATTGCTATTTTATTGTTACATAAATAAATATCATCATCACCATCATCGGCTCCACAGATTATTCCAGTTCCTTGCTCCCTAAAAATTTCCTCGCTATTTTTCCATATTAGATGTTTCCTGTCGCCGATTGGTCTCAGAGAGCTTTCTGGAACATCAATGAATATAATTATGTAAATTATATAATAAACTTACATTTTTAATATTATGTGACACAAAATTGCCTTTAAAAAATTTAATACGTTTAATAATATGTGATTATTTAATATATTTATACATTTAATAATATATGATATTTGTTTTTTCGTAATTTCCAAAACTACTTAAAGTCGTGGAATTGATTGACGGATATACAATGAACTGTATTTTTTATATTTTTATTTATTATTTACAAAGGTCTCTGACTATGTAATACACTCACTTCTTAACGTATATTTATTATTTATTGCATTGTTTACACTTTTTTCGCATCAATAATAACAACCGTGGTTACCTTTACCTATTTATTTAGTATTGTTGCGTAGCAACAATAATTGGTTGCTACGCAACATAATACGTTACTATGCAACAATATTATTAATATATGATTTTAGCTTTGTTAATCATTGTACGTATTTGATTTGAAACATTTATATATGGTACGTAAATTAAAAATGAAGAATTATATTGTGTGTGAATTATATACATTCCTTTACCATTGTCTACTTTTTAATAGTTGCATCAATTTATAGTTAATTTTTTTAAATTGATCTTCGTTTATAATATCAATTAATTTTTTAATATAATTTTTATTATAAATTGTAATATATTAAATCTAATTAGTGCCAATTAATAATCTATTAATATAATAAATATGTATATAAAGTACCAATAAATTATTAAGTGAAGAAATTAATTTATGTGTATTTATAGACAATTTTTTGTCAAATTTATAAGATATAATGGAAAATCATCTGTATAAAAATTGTTTGTTAAGATTTGAAAAAATCATTATTGAATTGCATAGAAGAGTGAATATATGTTTAAAAGTATTTTGTTAACAAATTGAGATAATTTATTGTATTATTTTGTAGAGAATAAACTAGATTTATTTTTACTTTGTTTATTCTTATCAAAAACTTTCCAGACTATACAAACTTGTTATACCTGTTTGAAAGTTAACGAAGCAAAGAAAAGTATATTGTTTCAAAAACTTCTATTAAAAAAAGAATGATAATGGAAATAATTTGAATTTTCGAGCATTATTTAACGCATGGATTTAAGTATTTTCATGGTATTGAATTGTAAAATATTTTAAAATTATCGAATGTTTATATAACTCTAGAATCACAATCTTAATATTAAAGGAAAATATTATGTTGAGAATTCAAACTGTAAATGTTTATTTTCGCTGAATTCCTAACAATATTAATATCTGTTTTATTCTTTATACTGTTATTCCTTTCATCATTTTATGCGGAAATCAAAGATTGTTTACAAAATTATCTATATAAACACAAGTATTCTCATAAAAATAAATAATAAAGGTATTTAAAATATTATTATTTTTGTTCGAAAGGAAAATTGTATTAAAATACTTCATTAAACCATGGGAGTAAAATTTCCCAAGAGATATTTGTAAAATCAAATAGGACGAAATGATACTTCAACATGGTATTCTCTCTAAAAGTTAAAAACTTAGTATATATTTTATTTCATAATTAAATTGTTTACCAGCATAATTAGCTATTCGTGTTATTTTTCTGTGTTGTATTCTATTCTCAAATGATCTTTTAATAAAATTTTAACGAAGTTAATTACTTTTACGAATGAAAATACACTAGGTGTTTACATAAAAAATCAGAGTACTTTAAATATTTTTGTACATAAGATCATTTTTTTATATTAAAATAAACAAATGTGTTTTAAGATACTTGAAAATATAAAAAATAAATGACAGGAAGCACATTATTCATCCCAATTTTAGATGTTTTTATATTACTTACAAAATTAAGATTTTTGATTTTAAAATGTAATGAGATATAGTAGTGATTTTTAATTAATTGTAATGGTAATTCTAAATTAATGGAAATAGACATGTCATAAATTATTCTGAGAATAATCCTTTATACAATGTCTGTTCTTATATGTTGAAGTTTAATTTTTTAAGAATGCAAAAATGCAATATAATAATGTAATACGACCTGAAGAAAACTTAATAATACATATTAATCTTTATTGAATCTAATTGATTTTAGCTGAATTTGAATTATTTGTTTGTCATTATGTTCGTATAGTATTATCGACAATTCAGATTTATTTACACACACACACACATGTGTGTAAATAAATCTTGATGTAATATAAGGTTCTAACTATATTTCTTAGAAATTTAGAAACTTTTTCATAAATTTAATTTTTTACCAATGAAAAATTTTAGCAATTTTGCAAAAAACTTTATTTAAATAATTTCTTTTTTTATAAATGGAGATTGTATTTTAAAATATAATGAGTGTTGTTTGAATTGCTAAACTTTTATGTGACAATACGCAATTATTACATATAATATCACGATTTAAAATATTTAATAATAGATTCTTGTTTGAAAATATGAACATTAATAAAAATCTCTTAACATATATTTTAATAATTAAACATGAATAACTAAAATGTTAGTAATACGTGCAATGAAATGGTTTCAAAAATGAATGCACTTATTAAGCTTATAATCCTATATAGGTATAAAGTTATCAACTCAGTCAACTGTATAATTCGATATTAGAGATACTTTTAACTTACTCATACGAATAGTTTTAAGAAAACAAGTATATGTTCATAGAATAAACACATTTGGGATGGAATTACAAACCGAGTATTTGTTTTAAAAACATGAACCCATATAAATACTTTTGAGATGATCTATGAAGTTTAAACCTGTATTTTTTATCCGTTTGAATTACATCCAGTGTTATTTTTAGAAACGAGAGAGTAAACGCATAAATAAATTATTTCTTTTTTACAAATACTTACAAGTGTATACAATGTTTTGATTTAAATGTAAGAAAAAAGAAAATTCAAATTAGTATTGATTTTTAATTGTTTTTTAACTATATATTTTTCTAAACAAATATGTTAATTTAAACTATTAAATATTATATTTTCTTATTTCACATCATTTTATGTATCTTTTTTATTACAGTTTATATATATATATATATATATATATATATATATATATATATATATATATATATATATATATATATATATAAACTAAATTGAAATAATACACAAAAATGAATTGAGACGGTTAAAAAGTTCTTTTTTGTATTAAACTTTTACATGCTAAGAAATATGTTTGATTTTACATTTTTTTTACTGAAAATATTTTTTAATATTAGGTAGTGTAATATGAAATGTCGGATTTTAATATGATTTCGGATATAATAATCCGACATTTCATATTACATGACCTAATAATTGGATGATACAAAATTAATAATGTATTATAAACAAATACGTATATTTATTTAGTATTTAGGTTTTGAATTATAAACATCAGTCACGTTTATTTAAATTAAACAAAGCATGTATACAAGGTTAGTTATTTATATACTGATTAGTAGTTAAAAAAGATTAGATCATAAAACTATCCACCTTTAATATATACACGAATAAATATATATATATATATATATATATATATATATATATATATATATATATATATATATATATATATTCATACTTGTGTATGTAGACAGAGAAAAGGATAGATCACAGGTATGTATTATAATTTATTTTTAACAGTAAGGTCATCTAAATTAGAACATCATTTGTTCAAAATCTTATATATTGTTGTAAAGGCGACATTCGGTCTGCAAAGTAATAATATTAATCTCGTCATTGTCAATAAAATCAATGATTCCTAATCTTAAATAAATTGTATATTATATTTAAAACTATTCACAATGAATAATTATTGCAGTTCTAAAAATCAATCAGATTTTCAAACGTGTAAAAAAATATGAAATAAAAAAAGTTCAAAATTCCTAATAATACATTATTTTTTTTAAGATTATAATATCTTTTCTATTAATAATAGTCAATTTTAATAGTTAACATATATAACTATTTATTTGTTGTTTAGAAACTGTGGCTATTCAAAATAATATTTTATAAAGGTAATATTTAAATAATATTTTATGAAGAAACGCAAATGTATGTATGTATGTATGTGGGTATACATGTATGTATGTATATAAATATTAACATAGTTTTTTAAAAAAATAAATAAAAAATCACAACACTAACGTATGCAAACAATGTCCAATTCATCTCAAATGGACCTGATAAACCGTTAAAAATTAAATCCGCTAAACAATTAAAAATCATTAAGCAATGTGACAATAATCAAGTTATAAAAATAAAATGAAACAGTCAATCGTCAGCTAGAGATGGGTTGAATAAAGACAAAATCACAATTTAGGATATATTTAAAAATGTCGAACATAGTCTAAATTTTAACAGAAAGGCTCTGAGGATGATGGCATCGCCATCGAAATGCATTAGCCGATATAATTATAGACTATATAATTATAAATAATAAGTGAACAATAAGTGATTATTGAACATTTTAAACTATTGTGATTTTGGGGTTAAAATTCATTTGTGAATGTATATAACTATAAATAATCAAATTATTTTTTCATCGATTTTATTAAATATAATGAGATTAAAATAGTACAGATTTGTAATATTTTCATACAATGTAGATATCTTAATAAATGTAAATTTTCAAAAAAAAAAAAATACATTAAAATATTTTTAAAAATATTATAAATTACATATTTAAAAATATTATAAATCAATGTTTGTATTGTATATACACTGAGGTATATAAGTCATGGCACACATGGGTAACAATCAATTTATTGATATAATTCAATGAAGTCATTAAATGAAAAAAATATATTTAATTGAAATTAAATATAATATTCCTTATATTTATTTTCAATTAAATATTTTTTTTTAATTTAACGACTTCATTGAATTATATCAATGAATTGCTTATATTACCTATGTGTGCCATGACTTATGTGCATCAGTGTGTGTGTGTGTGTGTGTGTGTGTGTGTATGTATATATATATATATATATATATATATATATATATATATATATATACATACATATATGCATAAACAGGAAAGAAATAACTAATAAATTTAAAGCAGTTACAGTGGAAGCAAAAAATAATGATGCATTAGAGAAACCCTTAAAACTTATTACTAGTTATCTAATTAACAACGTCTGAAGCAGTCGAGTGTAATAACTTTGATTTATGACTGTTCACACTTAATTGAATTAATTCGGTGTCGAATGTGTATTAACTTCAATTTGATGTAATTATGAAACGTTTATAAGGTTTCCTTTAAAAATGTATTATGTTATGTTCTATATTAATTTAAATGTTTAATATATAATTAGTATTTATAAAAATAATGCTATTGTATTACTCAAAGATGTTCAAAATACAATTATATGTATTTATATCTATCTATCTATTTTCTATATATATAACGACTGTTTAAAATATGCTACTAGAAAAAAATAAATTGAAATACTAAAAACACAATTGTAAATAAATGACGAATTTTAAAACAAGATTGTACCCGGTCTATCTATCTGCAAAAGTTTAAGTTTAATGATAATTGTTATTTAATGAATTTTATCTGCATTTTTTTATTGGAACTACATTATTTAAACTTGGATAAAAATCTATTTTTTAATTTGTATTTGATATTCTTTTATAAATAAATGTAAAAATAAAGAAACTTTAATTTTATTACCTTGTTTATATACACCCGTCCCTCAATTTACGCGGGACTTTTTTACGCGACAAATTATACCTTTATTTACGCGGGACTTTTTTTACGTGGTATTGATTTACGCGGTCAGATAGATTTCATTTTATATAATTTTTCATGGAATTTATTATATATCAGAGTGACGCAAGTTCTACTTGAACGTATAAAAGCACGATATAATTATATAAAAGGTTGATTGTTTTGAATTACAGTAGCGATAGTGACATCGAATAAAATGTATCTACTTTTGTTTTCTAAAACGTCATTATTTTTTTGTTAAGCTATGTGAAATAAATATGTGTTTCTACAACATTACTAGCTTTTATTTCCAATATTTTTTCTATTGTACTGACAGACTCAATTTACGCGATTTTCATTCGCGTAAAACAAATCCACGTGGAACGGATACTCCGCGTAAATTGAGGAACTGGTGTATTTATGTAGAATACCTATCATGTATTTACATATGTATTGTACGTGCTTATACATATGCGAATAAACATACAAAAAACATATGTACAATACTGGATATAATAAATAACAAACAATAATAAGTTAGTATGAGATTTACGTTTTGTACACAAAAGATAAACAAAGCGTAAACAACGTATTTAATTTCATATAATTAAATAAACGTTATTTGAAATTGTATCAATTACGTTTAATTGATTTATCTTCATTTACAGTAGCTCAATATTCTCCCCTTTTATAAACAAAACGATCAATGACAGTTTTTAAGAACTGCGTTCATAAAATCAATACTGTATGTTCTAAATAAATTATCTCGATTACACAAAAAAGTAAATGTCAGTGATAGTAGCTGTTTATCCACCAGTGTTAAAACAAACCAGAATAAAGTCTATAAAAAGAATAAACTGTTTAATAACGAATGTACTGGCGGACTATAAATTAAAATACATTTGTTCGATATTGTTTTGGGAAACCTAAATTTTAATCAAATTCTTTGTCGAAATGAAGTTAGATTTAATTCAATTTCAACCGAAAATTTTGATATCTTAATTGCTGTTTATGTTCTATCTATTTATATAAAGAGCTAATAGAATAAATTGACATTAATGTTTGTTGTATAAAATGAAGATTTAAAAGAATTAGTAACTTGGTGCTCGTTTTATATATTTTGTAATATGAAATTGTTTGTTTTTACAAGCTACTTATTTTATAAAATATTTTTGTTTGATAGACATAGTTTATATATTATATTAGTTAAGTAATTTAAAATTTGAAATGTATTTTATTCATTTCAGTTTTAATTAATTATCAAGAAAGAAAAATAATCATTTCGAATATTTTCCATTTATAACAAACACGATTTACAAATGTTTTTTCATTTAGTGATGAATAAATGCTTTTTACTGAAATATAAAAAAATGGTACTAAATTTAAGAATAATTCATTTTCATTAAGTGATTACAGACAAAGAAATAATAAGAATTTTATTAAAAGTAATATTGTAATTTGCTGTTCGAAGTAAAAAACAACTCATTTGTTGCCCCTTACCACTTTTAAACAACCTTTCATGAAAAGAATGAAACGCTTAACGATGTTGAATTGAATGGAATTATAATTGAAAGGATTCTATGAATTCGTTTTTAAATCATTTACTTTTCTTTTACAAGATTTATATTATTTTTTTCTTATATTTTCCATTTCAGTACACAGTTTACATACATATATTTAAATATAGTTCATTTTATTTTAGAACATAAACTTTTTATTTATCTTATTTTATAACTATATAAAGATCAAAGCTGTTTAGTTAACATCTTTTTATATTTCAATGAAATAATTTTTATTCAACTCATATTTATTTCCATGAAATAGTTAGATATTTACTTAAGTATTAATACATTTCTATTTTTATTTTCACACAATTTAAATTTTTAGATTCAAGATGTGTTGTTTGCAAAATGTAAATATCCCAAATATTTATACATTTCGATTTCTGACCATATGTTCAAAAAGCTTTTTAAATATAGTTTAAAGATATTTATTATAGACACATGTAAACATTAACCCTTTATATATTTATTTTATTAAGAGTCGTATATTGTTTTACGGTAAGGTTGATTGTAATTTATGTATTTTCTTTAACTAAATATACAATATTCTTTGTTATTTTCGTAGTGTTGGTTCACTAAATAAAGTAAATATTAAGATTAACAAAAACCTTCAATAAAATATTTGTAAAAAATAAAATACTATTGTTATACAAATATAACATGGTTATATGTATTATATTTATTGCTGTTTTGTTCATATTGACCGCCTGCAGCGCGAACCTACATATTTATTTACTGCTTGTGAAAGAATAAAACATATTATTTATTTTAAATTATTGATGCGAGATTCATTTTAAAATAATGTAATATGTATTGTCGGGCATTTTTATTTCAGACTTTTCGAATCTCTCTTTCTTTCTCTACATCTATATATATTTAAAAAACTAAAACGAATTTATTAAAAAACTATTAAGAAGGGATTAAATGCAAGGAATTTATTTATTTCACATTACATTTTTATATTTATCACTAGACAAATAAAAATGTCTTAACAAACATTAAAATATTGATTCTTATACAGCAATGCTTTTAAGTTTGTATGATTTGTCTGTATTATAAAGTATATTGCGGTGTTCGACGCCCAGCTGACGCTAGACCTGTATCGCATGAACCATAATTGTTTAAAAAAAGAGGGGAACGTGTACCGTGGGATAAAAATGCTCAATCGTTTCGGAATTCACACACCAATTCCTGGTCTTATGTAAAATTTGTATTTTTCTCTGTCATATTTATGGGAACAAATATTATATAAAAAGAACTTGGTAAACGTTTTCATATATATATATATATATATATATATATATATATATATATATATATATATATATATATATATATATGTATGTGTGTGTGTGCGTGTGTGTGTGTATGATAAATGTAATAACATTAATCCAATTAACATTTCTAATTCAATGTAAAATATTGTAATTTTCTTGAATAAATGACAGGTAGTGAGTAAATAGTTTATTTTGATGGAAATGTCTAAATGACTAATGAGGATGAAATATAATCAATTAAATACGTTTGCATTTAATAACAAGGGCAAATAAAATTATAAATTTAAAAATACATTGAATCAAGCAGTATATCGATTTATAAATAATTGTACATATGTTAAAATAAAAAGGGGTTATACAAATATTGAATTGTATCTAGTATCAAAATTATGGTTTAAAAATTATTATCATGTATATTTTTAGACATTTTATCACATTGATAATAAAACAATTTTGTAAAAAATAATTTTATATCACATAATGTTTTAAAACATACAAAATACATTTAAACAAATAATTGTACTTTTTTGTTAATTAGATTAATTATTAAAAAAATGTTTTCTGATATTAAGTATAATTGAATTATTTTTAAAATTATACTAATTTTTAAAATATATATTTGTTATTTTTAAAATTGTGCATTTTTTTATTATGTTATTTGATTACATTTTTCTTTCGTATTACTGTTTATGTATTTTTTTTAATTATTAGTAAAAGTAATGGAACGTTTAATGAAAGTTCATAGTACGTGTGAAATTCTCATTGTAGTATTAAATTTTAGATTTACACCTATTGTAGTTTTAAACAATAATAAATAAATACATATAATAAATAAATTACAATCAGTCTATAATTTTCAAAAAAATATTCTATAAACATAAAATAAAAACACTTTTTTAAAAAAGAATTCTTCGTTTTCTTTATTTGTTTTTCTATAAATTTAGAATTTTTAAATTAATCATATATATATATATATATATATATATATATATATATATATATATATATATATATATATATATATATATTGTATACATTTGATGAGTACATATGTTTACATTATTATACCATAAGTTAACATCTTATATGTTCTTAGGTTGATATAAGATGTTATAATAAACTTTCGTGTAAAAATCGCATTATGCATATAATAACATCTCTCATTGGTCGGAGTTATTAAATATTTACAGCACTATGAGTGACGTATTGGATATAAATTATTTATAACTGAATAGTTTGATTGGAATTGATTTTTCATAAAAGTAATTAGATTGTATTGATTTCATCACACATCTACACGTCAAGTGTGAATATAAAATCGTGTGGAATATTTTCGTCGAGTAGATATTTTTGTTATTTTCAATTAAATTTTGGTATAAATTTAATTGAATGAATTTAATGTTATATTTTAAATAGTATTTTGATTATAAAATTCTAATTGTTTCTATTTTAACAAATTATAAATATATGTTTACAAAATTATTAAAGAAAATAATATATATTAAAAAATATTTTACAATAACTACATTCAGTGTAAACGTTTTTATTTCTAATATATCGGTTTATTTTGAATAAATTAACTTAATTTACATTAGCAACTACTTAATGGTCACTATATTTGCATACGAGAAGGGTTGATCAGTGAAACTAGTTCGAAAAAAAAATATCTACTTTAGTTTATGCAAGGTACGTTGCGACTGTTAAAGTTACTTCCGGAGAACCTGTTTATTGTTAGTAGTTTTGTTTGGCCACCCCTACCTCAAGTCTTTCTCACATAAAGCTAGTCGCGTTTATACATACAAATATAATCGTATTGAAATTCACACGTTAAAAAGTGACAGGAAGAAAAGAGGAAGCAAGAACAGTGCATTGTATTCTATGTGAACTGGTCAAAAATCTTGGTCGATTATTATTATGGTTATTAATTTTCTGTCGTTAGTAATAGGACTAAATGTTTGATAATTATATTTATTATTTTTTACTTTAATAAATAAAAATTATATATATACACACACACACACATATGTGTGTTTATTTGTTTAATTTGTTACAAATTAAAAACTGAAAATTTGAAATAACAAAATAGATTCCAATTTATAAAAATATTTTCTATGTATTTCGAGTTCAGAAATTAAATATAGTTTTAGAAATAAAATATTTCATTATTTTTTAAAAACATTTTCATTTTAAGAAAATTAGTAGAATATGTAGTTACATTTGTTGTATGCAGATATTAATATTTTTAATTTTCATTTGAAAATCCCATTGCAAACATTTAAAAAGAGTCGATTCGGATTCAGTTGTATTTAAAGATATGAAAAGAAAAATAGCTTCAAATACCCGAATTTTCAGTCTTGGATCTTTTTAGATTTTAATTCTTGTTTAAAACAATAAATCCATTTAAATTTTATCAAAATTTGCACATTTTTCTTATAAAAAATAAGTATAAAAATTAACTATTACTTATTTCATATTGTGTATGAGTTTATTTTTAATTATATATAAAAGTATTTTTTTAAGCTCAGTATCGATTCATTTCTATTCATATTTAATATGAAAGATAATTTATAATATAAATATATTATTAATACTTTCATCCACGTAAAGTCCTTCTATGAATCATGTAAGTAGTTCTTAAGACTGTTTTACTGATGAATCATATTTGTTTTCTCCTTAAGAACAAATGATTCATCAGTACATCACGTAATAACAGTTGTAGGTAAAAGTATGACCCATCGTTGAACCTGAAACAAAAATTAAAAAAATGATTCGATGTTAATTTTGATAATTGAATTATATCTTTCATATCGTCATTCTCAACGTATTTGTATGATTAGTTCATTTATGTTTTATAATTTAATGTTTCACTGATCTTGCTTCACTGAAATATTTTTTGATTAAAGTTTACACGGAAAAAGGTTCAATGATTGTATAATTTTTTTTAATTTACGATATAAATATGAAATGGAATATTTATGCAAAGTATTATCGTCATGCCATAGCGTTTCATATATTTAAAGTGTCAAGAGGAACATTATTTTTTCACACACAAATTATGTGTTTTTTTAAGGAATTGTGTTGTCGTTATAATTGAAGACATTAATAATTTAAGTAACTTGTAGACATATTTTTACATTACGATCTCATGTTGATAACGTCACTAGACTATAAAAGTGTTAATAACGATTTTTATAACGAATCGTTATAGAGCTTAATAGGTCACAGTTAAATTTAAGGTCGTTAACCTCCCTGTTAACGATTGATAACACCCTCACTTTAATTGACTTTTTTAGCTCGTGCACAAAAAATCATTTTCATATAAACATTAAAAACTATAGTAATAAACGCTGAATAACATTTCATGCGTATATGATTTATTATATAAATTCATATTATTTAATTAAATAACTACACAAATATATTAACAATATTTTAATTGAACTTATAGGAATAATTTAATGAAATAATAATATATATTTTTAAATTATTTGATACAAAATTTTATAAACTTAATAAACTTTTAAGATTAGTTTTGAAATTAGAAAATTAAATTTGACATAAATGAATTTTCACCCCTAACACCACAATATGTTATAAAGTGTTCAATAATAATTTATTCTTCACTTTGTTGTTTATAACAACAATGAGTTAATATGCATTTCGATAGTGATTTCATCATCATCAGAGCCTTATAAGTAATTATTGAACATTTTGTAAATTAACATATTGTAGTTTTGGAAATGATAATTCATTTGTGTTAAAGAAGTTTAAATTAAATAGTTTTCATTTAATTAATTTGATGTATATTTGTTTTATTCAAATTAATTAATTTAAAAAGATATATTTTTTTCAATTGCTTTAGAATTTTATTGATATAAAAAATATTTTTCCTAAAGAACCCATATTGATAACACATCATTATCTTTCAAAACAATTTCCTTTCCATAATAACTTAATAACTTTATATTAATTTTTTATGTACGATTTTTATAAAACAACCGTATATTTCAAGTACATCAACATCATTTTCTTTTATTGATATTTTATTAATTAAATGATTAAAATTTTTTATCGATTTTATTCTTTATTACATCATGACTTTTAATTTTAACCAGTCATCTTCAAAAAATTTCTGTCATGTCATTTATATCAAGAATGTTATTTACATACACTTTATATACTTTTTGTTCGACTTCATTTTCGATAAAATTCTCGGTATTTTGACATTAATTTATATTCATACATCTTTATGGAAATTTCCAATTCAGTATTAAAACAATACCTGTCAAAACCATTTGTATGTGGCCCTTCTGTGAAATGTACTGCTTTTTCCTTGATTATTAATATCTTGTTTACTCTTTATTTTTCAATATGATGTATATATAATATATATATATATATATATATATATATATATATATATATATATATATATATATATATATATATGTTGGTAATAAATATTCCTTAATTGTAAGAATTCTATCATTTGTAAAAAGGATGTTGCTTATATGAATTTTAATGAGTAATAATAATTTAGATATTGTAATCGTTAAAATGTATTTATTCTACGTACAATTATATCGAAAATTTCGTTAAATTATTATGAAAAACTTAGATTCATTAAAATTAATGAATGAAATTGATTTCTATGACCATTAAAGTGTTTTGTAATTTTATTATTATTTTACACTCTCATAAATTATTCCAATAATTTATTTTATAATCCATCTTAATGGCCATATTTGTTTCAATATTTCTTTAATGAGTAATATAATCTTAACCTATTATTTTATTATCTAATTTGAAAATTTATATTTTTTTATAAATTAATTGATACTTGAAGATTCGTTTCTTTTTGTTAATTTATTTTATTATCACAAATAAATTCGACCTCATTTTTGTATTAATGTATAATTAACAACATTTCAAATTATTGTTTATATTATGTAATTTAATTGGGATTTTAAAAATTACATGATGAAATTTAGTCATTATAATGCTTTCATAATTAAATTAACACTCTAATTCTTAAGAGCAGGAATATATATATATATATATATATATATATATATATATATATATATATATATATATATATATGTAATTTTTTCAGTATATGCAATATAAATATATTCGTTTAATTTTAAACTGCTTTAATTTTGAATGAATTTTACAGTCTTTTTAATTCTATAATAGTTTTCACATAATTTATACCGATCAAATTTTCTGCTATGTAATATACATAATTTTTAACGGAATAACCATACATTTTTTAGATAAATACATATTTCATTTCGTCGAAGAATGATTCATTCTACTGATTTTTCCTTTCTGACTCATTTGTGTGTTGCTGTATATCATTTTATTATTGTTATGGTACAGTTGTAGTGAACAATTGTTCAATTCTTTTTTTATGATTTCACTTTATTGTAAGATATTGAACTTGCAATTTTAAACATTTATATTGATTATATTGCTAAAATAACGGTTTACAACCGTTACAATCGTATTGTGTATTACCATCAGTTCTGAAGTTTCAGTTAAATAAGTTAATGTGGTTCGTTGATTTACACAAATATGATAATTGATCATTTCACACAATTATTTCCGCAATGAACTTATGTTTCGTTGATCTATAATACATTCACAAAAATTACGTGTTTAAACGTCCTTCAGAGAGATTTTTTCAAATACTATTTACTCGTAATTGTAATTTAATTTTAAATTTTAATTCCAAACTTATTATCAGTTATCAGCAATTCATTTTCTTATCACACGTACACACACACATACGCACATATGCATGTATATATATATATATATGTATGGTGAATATGACCTAATTACCAATGAATGCGTTGAGAGAGAGACAGAATCTAATTTGATAAAAATACTTGTATAATTATTTGTGGTCTTTCAGGATAAATCACATGAGATCATATTAATGTTAGTGTTTTACGTTCTGATATATCTTGACCTTTAAAATTGGATATACAGTAATACCTCTCATAATCCGGCTAATCGATTCCACTGATTAGCCGGACTATTTGAAACCGGACTAATCGAAACACTAACTACATACAAAAAACGTTAATTGGTTCCAAACAATTTTTTTTTCTATTTGTTAGTAAATAAAACGAGCTTAATATATTCAAATGTTGTATGTATCAACAAAACAAAATCAGGGGCTTATACATTCATTTTAAATACATTTTAAATTCAGTTTCAAATGGGTTATTGAAATTTAATTATCAAAAAATCGACTTTACTCTAGAGTTGCGAATCGACAACTAATAGAAAAAGAACACAAAACTAGAACTGTGCATAATGAGCATATACGATTTCGATTTTCTTTTTTATTATGTTTTCATAATAAAGGGGAAAACTTGAAAATTTGCGTATAAAAATAATTTTATGTATTAATTTTTCAAGAAAACTTTTTAGTAGGATTTTTCAAGTAAAAAATTTTTTTTTGGAAATTTCAAACTGGACTATAGTGATGAAACCGGACTAATCGAAGCCAGACTATGCGACGTATTGCTGTATTTGTTTTCATGAATTAGTTCATTTCAATTTATACTTTTGATATTATACAGAATTAAAATGATATCTGATAATAGCAAATTCCTGAACCTAAAAAAATATATATTGATAAATAAATGAATTGATTCTGTTTATAATAAAATTACATACTTACAGATATATATTTTTTCTATATAGGCAAGTAAAATTGTTGCATATAAAAGTTCTTTTTTCAAGTCTTATAATTTAATCATGAAATGAATCCTGTAAAAAATCTATTATTTCATTATTAATAAAAGTGTATATATATATATATATATATATATATATATATATATATATATAAATATGTATTAAGTAGGTAGATAAATAAAAATAGAAATATTATATGTTAAGAATGACCTGACAGAAATATTACATGTGTTCAGGTGCACAAAAAGCGTAGAAAATTTCTTCACTCTTCAACCTCAATTTTTCACTCAACAACCTCGATTTTTCACGAACAGCAGACAAGTAGACATATTCTATTTGTATATCATATGTATATGCACATACACACACACACATGTATATACATAGATAAATAGATGTATTATATTACGATAAAAAATATGTCATATTTTTAAAATAGTTACACTCATATGCTAGTACTTGAAATGTTATTTAAATTTAATCATACATACATTTACGTTTTACTTTCATCAGTAATCATCTTAGTAGTTACAATACAGTAATTTGTGATAGTCGATAATAAATAATATTAAGAATCGATATATTGGTATATTTAGAAAATATGTTACATTGACAAGAAAAATACCAAATTTAACTATATTTTATAAATACTTCGATTTTTACATGTAGTCTTTATTTTTTTAAAAAATTATATGATAAATGTATATTTTGTATAATCATATTTAAGATACATGAACTTAACATTTAATTAATTTGTGAATTTTAAAATAGCAAATCATGATTCATTTATATTTATATACTTTGAAAGTTTATGGGTCAATATTACAAGAACTGTCCAACATAATAAATTAACTTATTGATTTTAAATATTGTTACTATTTTTAGGAAAATAATTTGGCGTCAAAGAAAATTTTAATATCCGTTATTTATTATTTTGGTTATGCTATTAATATCGGTATAAATATTTTTTAATGACGGATATTTAGGAAATTTCATAAAGATTTAGTATTTTCATAATATATAATAATAAATAATAATTAAAAACAAGTAATTTTTGAAAATCAAATTGATAAACAAAATTTATAATTATAAAAAATACATTTTTTATAATACTTTTTTAAGTAGTGTGTTTTTATAATATAAAATTAAACCGATTTGACATAATAATGTGCATTACCGTTTTTCATGCGGTAGATTGTGTACAATCCCTGTGTAAAGTCCATCCAAGTTAAAAGTTGGACATAGGGCTAATAACCTCATCTCGTAAAAAAACATTACTGTTACGAAGAATAACCCTTTACAAGGGTTATAGCACCAAAGATAGTAGTGATAACATCATATATATATATATATATAATATATATATATATATATATATATATATATAAATGTAACTTGTGATTTTAAAATATAACGACATTTTATCTAACTCTAAAATTTCAACACTTGTAGTATAAATTTTGTTAATATTTTTTTAATATATTATTAAAACAATTTTTTATTTCATGATTATATCAGTAATTTTCATTTGAAATAATTCTTGATGTTCAGAAGAGTTATAATACAAAAAAATGATTTCTATCAGAACGGAAATTGTATAATTATCATCAGCGATGGGAAGATTATTAACAAAAATAAGATTTATTTTCAATGAATGAAAAAATACAACTAAATGAAAATTCCTATTAATGTCCATTTTGAAATGAAGTATTTAGTTACATAAATTTAATGTAGATAACTATATATTCTTTTTATTTACTATATTTTTTTATATTTTATGGAGATTTATGAGTATTTAAAAAATTAAAATAAAATAGATATTGTAATTTTTGTTTTGAACAATAAAATATTTTTAAAATTCATATAAACTTTTAAAATTATTATATCTATTTTCATCTTCCAAAATATATTAATTTTACTACTATTTATTTATATTATATAAACGAATATTTTTGTCTGTTCAATAATTTCTTATTGATCATTTTTTTAGCAGTAAGAATTTCATTGTTTTTTTAACATCATCTGAATTAGATATTATAAATTATTGTTCATATATTTTAAGTTCTAAATATTATATTCTGGATATTATACTAAATAAATTAAAGTAAGATTTTCATCAGATATGATAATTTCCTTTTTTTAGATACGGACAGACTTAAAAATACATTGTTTAGTATTTTATAAAAATAAATTAAAATTACACTTAAAACATAATGATATCTAGAGTGAAATATTGTTTAAAAAACTATCAAATATATTACTAAGAAGAAATAATATTTATTAATAAATACCAATTACAATTGTGTATTTAACACATTACGGTTCGCAGTATTTCGCGCTAGACTTCTAGAGTCCGCCGAATTTCACAAAAAAATGCATAAAAATAACTTCTTCATAAAATCGATGTAATTCTTAAACCAATTAACATTTCGAAAAAAAAATCATATCTGCCTATAAAAGGATTCGATGCATAGATATATGTAAATATAATAGTGGTTTTCAATCTGTAATGAGTGTACCAGCGTGATAAAGTATAAAAAAAGAGATGCTTTATAATAAACATAGTTTATTATAAAAAAACACTTTTTAGCGTAAAAAAGATCTAGAAGGGATAAAAATATGATAAATTACGTAAAGCATATATTCTATATTTAGAAGTTGTTAGGAAAAAAAATAAGAGAACCAATTTCGATTTTATTCCAAAAAAAACAGAACTTGGCTAGGGATAGAGATTATTTTATTTAAAATATCTGAAATATTTTTCATAATTTTTATAATTTATTAATATTTTGAACATATACACCATCATCTTTTAATGGAATTAGAAAAAATATAGCTTGTATATATATATATATATATATATATATATATATATATATATATATATATATATATATATATATATATTTTGGGGTGTCAAGTTCATACAACGAAACACGCGTTAACGCGTGAACGGACTTACAGTAGTCCAACACGAAACACGCGTTTAAGCATAGCCGGGTGGTGATGTGTTAATGAAAAAATGTAATAAATACATTGTAGAGTAGTGAATTATTTACGATTTCAGTAATTGAGATAAAAATATTTTTATGATGAAGTACATTATTAATAAATCTGGATATTTATATTGTTAATAGATCCTATTTATGGAAAAAAATTTGAAACATCTATTAAACTTCATTGTGGATATAATATGACTGAAATATGATTTCTATTATTATAAATAAATAAAGATATTATAATGCGACTAATTTGATTTTTGTTATAAATATATATTTGTATTTTCAAATGAAATATAAAATATTAATATTTTGTTTTAGCTTATAACTTAGTATTTGATTTTATTAGAATATTGTTTTATATAATGAGTCGAAATACAGTTACGAACTTTTATTTTGTTCGATGATACGAACAATGTTTGCTTCGCTGAATAATAAAATGGCCAATTAGCATAGATTGCCAATTCATAATGTGTTCTCTCTTGGTCGATTATGTCGTTTACACTAATGTGAAGCAGAGTATTGTCGTTAAACAGCAAAGCTAGGATCACGATTGTCAATATATTTTCAAATGTAGTGATTAACTATAATCTCTCGCGGATTTCGCAAACGATTGAATTGAATGTCAGCAAATGAAATGCTGTTGCCTCACCTACCTGCTTTTACTTAGCGCGTTGCCTCTCGCATGCATATAATTCTATTTCTTTTTGGCATATTTATATATATATATATATATATATATATATATATATATATATATATATATATATATATATGCATGCATATGATCTCCAGTGATATTCATAGAGAAATATAGATAAGGTATCATGTTTGTATATGAGAATTCCATTACACCATCTTATGCTATTAAACGTTGAATGGTACATATCATTCTCTCTTGCACTTACACGCTACCCCATTATACTGGTTTTATACATGTCAACCATGAAGGGGAAACCTTACTTACCTAACCGGCATGGCAATGCATTCCGAGGTCGACGTTGATAGTTTTTGTATAGTTGTGTTAACGACATGGCGGCTAAGACACTTTAACCGTCATTTCGTCGAAAATATTTTTTTTTATCCGCGGAATTATTTTTTAAGTTCACATAGAAAGTTCATAATTTGCTGTCGTTTGAATTAGAATATATAAATTTGCGATTAAAATTATTCCATCTATGAAATCATAACAATAATTAGCATGGGAAAGTATTGACTTAATTTAACGGTTTTTTTTGTAAAGAGTGAAATGTTTCTAATGCTGTACTGTGTCGTCTAGCGTATCAAATGTTAGTGGTATTTAATATAGTGTAAAATAATACAGAATATCACTTTAATAAGTTATATTAGAACATTTTTTTTAATAAAATACATAAATACATTTTATTTTTGTAAAAGTGAAAATTAATTAAGACACTAAAAAGTTACATACCAAGTATAACTATATCCTGTTAATTGTAATTTTCAACATTTGATATCGGAACAACGCTATTAAATTAGACATTAATTTTTCAATGTGTATTATTCTGAATGTACATATGAACGTGTAATCAAATGACTGTAAACAATATGGGGCGTAATTCCTATACTTTTATATAAATAACTGATTACAGTTTTTCGAGTTTAATTTAACATAATCACGCAAGTTTTTATTTAATATTTAATTATTGCAGTATACAAATTAATTGCATAAACAGTCAATTTATATGTATATTTGACTGTTTGTACTGGATATTAAGCTTATTAATTACGTCAATTTGTATATTTGTTTTACCTTACTGTAAACCACTTAATAAGAAATCTGAAAGTGGGAAATGACTCAGTCTATTGGAATGTTAAGTACTTGACGTTAGGGGGTGGCGAAAATTCTAAATGTTGTTATAAATCGCTCGGAGGAAAAATCATTATCGTGTTATTGGAAATATGTGTAATATATTGTGAAATTTTTTTCATTCTTCTAAAAATCATACGCAAGACGTCAAATTCCTTTTAATCACTCCCACTGCTGCGCCTTATTCAATATTCAACGTTTAAAACTATACAGAAGACATTGTCTCAAGGCTAACCAGTCTGTCTTACCTGCAAGAATAAACTTCGCTGCTTCATTCCTGTACAGTAAAATGTTTATTTCTTCATTGGTACACGATTCGTTAGAATACACGTGTATATTGCTTTTATGTATTTATTGAAAAGCAATTAGTTTGTGTTTGTGATATTAGAAATTGGATAGTATGTGTTCAAACAATTTTATTTTTAGATATTGATTAAAGAAAAAGTGTTGTGGAGTCTGTGATAATAATTTTTAAACATATTTATTTTAACATTTTTTTTTGTGATCTACACGTCTTCAAAAATTCGACAAAGTAAAAAGTTCGTGTTTATCTCTCTTTGTTTTGTGTAGAATGTACCATTCAGTATAGTTAAAAATGAAGCTGCTGTGGACCAACCTATTTTCAAATGTGTTGTGAATGAAAATGAAGATAAACACTGTGCTGGTTGTCTGTATTTCTCACCCTTAGTATATTGCATCTGCTTTTATACTGGTCATAGTTTCCTCTGTAAAACTTAGCCAGCTGTCTATAAAACGCTATTCTCATGTACTGTTGATAAAATTGAAGTGAATAACCTTTATGGGTCTCGAAAGTGGTAATAATAGATATACGAATCACGTTTTGTTGAGATTCTTGATATGTTGTACCTTTCAAGAAGACTGTAAATAGGTATAACCATACAAAGATCATGTTTTGAGCAAGTTTGTGAATATGTATTTGAAATAAAATGTTGTTATAATACATGTACATTTATTTAAAATCTAAAAAAAATTAAATGTGTTTTTGTTTGTGAAAATTATAACATTAATTTTTATAATTAATTGTTATTGTTTTATATATTTTAATATACTTAATTAATCAGAACTGTTGTCCGATTAAAATGGGTAATTCAACTTCATCGCATCAACCTTTAGAAAGGGGACAAGTCAATAGGTTCGGAGATGTTTCTACAACGGTAAGACTTCTTCTTCTGTTTAGATTGAAAATATTGTACCACATTTGATAAACGTACAAGGATACTTCAGTGACATACCAAAGCAATGAAGTAATTCTTAAATTAGTATAGATGATTGTAGTATTATATAAACGCCACTACAGACAGGTTTGTGTTTGTCTATAAGCGGAAATTAGGTGTGCATGACAAATAAGAGTTCCAGCCTAGTGAAAATGTTGATGTACAATGAACTAAAGTTCAAAATTACGGATGTCACTCATTGTATTCAATAGATTAAATCTGCATTGACAATATGTCGACAGTATATTTTATTTCACCTGGAATAAAATATAATTACTAATTCGTTAAAAAATCAACACATAGTGCACGTTCATTATAATATTTTAGACAAAAATGTTATTTTATACACAATGTTTGTGTAAAGTATATATTGTATTTTGTAATATTGATTTTTTTAAAGTATGAAGTATAAAATAAAAATAAAGTAGAGGAAAGGTAAATAAAATTGATATAAAAAATTGTTATTATTCTTTAAAAATATTTTTTTATAGATGATTATATGATAAGATTGAAATGTAAAATTTCAGATTAATGTAATAACCGTTACTAATTTTTTGTGACAAAAGTTGCATTATATTTTACTATCTGAACGTTTTCTAGGTATTACTTTATAATGGTGTACACGTACATGTTTTATAAATATTGTGTATATATATATATATATATATATATATATATATATATATATATATATATATATGTACATTTTCAACTATTTAATTTTATTTAAAATATTTATTGTTACTTGGTGTTTACATGCCATGATTGCATCTAAAAACAATATATTTCGAACACTTTATCGAGTTGAAATTTAAATTATCGATACAAATTTATATCCTTCTATATAGAACTTTGATTGAATTTAAGACATAAGCATCAAAAGAAAATCTTTTTATACTGTTCTTCAAGTTCTTTATTCTATCGTGAAAATCCATTGTGTATACATCTACTAAAGCAACATAAAGTTTTCTTATTCTTTTATGCGAAATTTCGCATCTAGTAGTTGTGCTTATTTTATCTTCATACATTTTTATAGAGTTATTTCCATGTCATTATAATATATATATATATATATATATATATATATATATATATATATATATATATATATATATATATTTAATTTAATAATAGGGGCTTTCTTTGAGAATAAAAAGATTAGTTATCATATATTTCCTGTTTAAAATTATTGCAAAGGTCTCTTATCGATGGATAAAAAGTGATTAAAAATATTATATCTTAGTTCAGTCACTAAATCTTACAGATATTATGTGTTATTTTTTATCGATTTCAATTCACGTAATATAATCAAAAAAATATTCACTTTTTCTAATTATTTTTTTTTAATATTAATTTTTATATGGTTTACTTCAAAATAGTGATTTATGTATATACTTTTAATTTATATATATATATATATATATATATATATATATATATATATATATATATATATTTATTTATTTATTTAGTTAGTAATGTAGATTCTTTATTTAGCACGGTATTATTAAAGTATTTTTATTAATTTACTTTTTAATTTTTAAATCATTTATATGTAAACACATAAAGAACAGGTTCTAGGTATTTATTAATGAAAGAAATACTATTTAATATTCTTCGTGTAAAAAACACAGTGAACATATATGAATGTTGGTTGCTTTACATTATATGTTAATAGAAAGTAATATAACTTGTAACTATAAAATAACTTGTGGTTCCTTCAATGGATAAATGTACGTGACGTTAAGTGCGTACGAAAAATTTTGCAATGAATCTTATTGTCAGATCGATGCTTTAGGAATAAAGTTCCAATCGAAAAGTATGTTAATTAAAATCAATAAGATTGCGTTTGTTTGTTTTAACTTTAGGCAAAGTATGCTGGAATAATTTTATACGTATAAAGAGTTATATACATATGTATTTTGTATTATGTTATGTTGTGAAAAACGTATTTAATTAATATAAATTTATATTTATGGTTTTTGTTAGTTAATAAAAGTAATATTTTATAATACAATATGATATTTTTAAAAGTAATAAGTAACATATAAAATAACAAATAAAAAAATATTTTATCATTGTTCAAGAGAATGTTTTTTTTTCTTTGGGAGTTT
The DNA here is from genome assembly GCA_029203775.1 of Neoneuromus ignobilis. Lineage (NCBI taxonomy): Eukaryota > Metazoa > Arthropoda > Insecta > Megaloptera > Corydalidae > Neoneuromus > Neoneuromus ignobilis. The sequence continues at coordinate 21,820,647 of CP092090.1, read as the reverse complement.
TTAATGATTAATTAGAAATTTCTAATATTTTTTATAGTACATATATATGTGTATGTATGATATTTTTGTGTTCATTTATCGAACGTGTAATATGTATATAAAGTGATTAATGGGCCGTGAATTTCGGTTCACTTCATGTATTATTTTTTATCGTTAAAGTTCATTTTAAAAATATTTTCCTTAATTTAAAGTAACTTCGAGAATGGAGACAATTAAAATATATTCAGTTATTTCTTAAAAAACTAGTAATATTTTTGTAATATTGTATATTAACTCGTTTTTATTTTTTATTTTTCTTTATACTTTCATGTAAATATATAAAGTTTATTTATGATATAGTAGCATATATATGTACATATATATATATACTCACTTTTATAAAATATGTCAGTAAAAAGTAATTTACTTTTTTATATTAATAATTAATTAACATTCAATTAACATCAGTGCAGCTTGTTATTTCTAATTGATTAATTCTATCGCGTCTTTTCTAAGTTATGTACGTTAAATTGAATTATACAACAATTAACGTACGTCTATTTGAGTGAAACTACAAGAGGTGGATTTAACTAATTGAACAGTGAAATCCCTTTTGTGACATTGTGACGTTAAACGATCGAAGGGAGTGTATTAGTCAATTGCAAGTAATTTAAGAAGACTTGCATAACGTAATGGGGTTCTGAAACTTTTACCAAGATTTCACGTTGTAAAAAAAGAAATGAAAGTGAACTAAAAGTGAATAATATATGGTGGGTGCATTTAATTATTTTTGAAAGAATACTTTCTTCATTTATTTATATTAACTGAATGTCTATTCAAATATATATAACAATAGAAGTTCATTTTTATTCATGTAAATAACTTATATTTGTCGTATTGACTTTTATTGTTAATGAAAGGAAATTAATGATTCACTTTTATACTTAATTATATTCACCTATAAATATTAAGAAGTATTTTTCTTACTAAATATCATGTTATTGAATTATGTTTTATGTACATTTTATGGCACGTGATATTTTTTTAAGAAAAGTCGTATTTTATTTCAAAACGGTTCCATTTTGTCACTTTATATGATGATGGTAGAATATATAGAAGCGTTCAATTCAGTTCTACTTGAATACGAAATATTGTATTACCCTCTATTCGTGCTATATCAAATTAAGGCATTTCCAGACCTGTGTTACATATTTCGGAAACCTCCAAAAAGATGTATACGACTGTATAAAAAATATACTACCCATCTTGTATATATTTACATATGTATACGTATACATTTTTTAAAAATTGAATAGTTGATGTTATTTTTTGTCGAGACAATTTTTATATAATTAAATTTATAAATGTGTTTTGCAGGTTCGTTATTTAGAATTAATAATTTTAAATTGATGTTTATTTTTCCTATGTATTGAAATTTGGTCGTTTAAAAAATAATACGAATTATAATACATTTTCTCGAAAGAATTTTTTGTTTATCTTGTTTTTCGTTGAAACGAATACGTTAACAAAAAATAATGTTTTGAAATTACTTAAAACCCTCAAGGGAAAATACTTGATTGAAAATACAAAAGTCTCTATAGAGTATTATGAAAGTTCTTTGTTATATATATTCTTCTATATATTTGTTTTGTATATATTCTTACATATATATATATATATATATATATATATATATATATATATATATATATATATATATATATAATAACATAAAATTATGACACAAGGAAAAGTATATAAGAAAGTTGATTGAAAATCAAGATATTGTTTAATAAATATCTAAAATGATTTTTCATTCCAAAAAATGTAAGTTTATACATACATACATATATATATATACATACAATAAATTTTTGAAATAAAAAAATATGATCATATTAAAAGTATTCCAAAGTTTTAAAAAGCTATTATGTATTCTAATTGATTTAATTTGATGTTACTTAAATTAAATTTTAATGTATTTTCTCGTCTTTCTTTGATTAAATAGTACTGATATCAATTTTATATGCTCATAATTTATTTGTATATTATAATTGAGTACTCAATGACAAACTGATTACTTAAACAGAAAATTTTAACGGATGAATGAATAGAACACTCTATGACTTTATTATTAGGTTTTACACCTTATAAATTTAAATAAGGAGTTTGCACGTTTTAAAAATAAGTGCCTTAGGAACTAATTCTCGTTTTAATTTTATCCGTAGGTAAATTGAATGTTTGAAATATTATGGCAGATACTTTATAGGATTTATACAGAATGTTTAAGCATTGTTAGGTTGCATTACGATAATTGTTTTTTTTTAGTATGGGTTTTTTTAATTCCTATGAATTGATATGACTGAATTTAATTTGCATACAATGATTCTTTATTCGTGATCATTTTATAAAAGGAATTATTATTGACTTATCAGTTAGTTATTTTTGAAAATATTTATGTATGATTTCCTTTGCATAATTAACATATTGACTTTCTAAGAATGATCGTAGTTTTTCAGATTGTTTAAATATGTACATTTAAATTAATTTGTTAATAAGTTTTTATGCAATAATATTATAGTTCATAAATGCGAATGATGCTTTACTTAAATAATTAAGTTAGTTGATCCGATTAAAACAGAATATGTGTAGACAGATTATCGAGAACGACGGTCTGTATGAAAAAGTTGCGGTATGAAATCAATTCATTAATCAATATTCGATAGGCAAGTAACTGAATACAAAATTATTATTTAAAAGTAAAGTTATTCTTGAAAAAAATGACTAATTAAAATTTGTTAACGTAGGACACGTCATATGCTTATATACAGAATATCAATTAAATATCCAATTATTGAAACAAAACTCTGAATTAATTTTTAGTAAAATGTTAACTAGAACTGCTAACTGTAGAAACAAAATGAATTTTATATTTAATAATTGTCTCAAAAATAGACTGAAATATGTAAATACAAATATATGTTTGTTAAATTAAAAAAAATGTATAAGTTAAAAAAAATCCTCTAGGAAAAATATAATTTAAAAATTATAATCAATTGTAACTCGTTAAATGACGATATATTAATCAAATTTTCCTTTTTATGATTTAGTTTTTCATTAAAATTGTTTCTTGTTTAACATTAATAATAAACTGTACACATATTTCCCTATACACCATCCTATACATATTTTTCTTTTTAATAAAACACAAATCTAGGCGTCACATTTGAATGACTATATATATATTTGTTTTATCATAATATTAATTTTATATATTGTCACCCTCAAAGAATAATATGAAAAACTTGTATATTTCATAAAACATGAGTGCTAGTTTGATATAAGTGCATTCAGATCTGTTCAAAACCATTTGTATTAAAATTGATGTTTATGACAGGCAGTCACTGTCTTAAATACATGCCTAAGAATTAAGTATGATGTATAAAATTATTACAATATAATAATTGTTTTAATTAATATCTATAAAATTTTGTTCAAACAATTAAATAAGCAACATTTTCTGTTTCAATCCTTAAATGTATTATGCGATTTTTTAGTTTATAATTTATATTTAAAATATTTTATCATATAACATGAAATACTCTATTTGATTGAAAAAATGAATTGCATTTTCGAAACTTTTAAGTTTATTGTTTGTTTTTTTTTAAAAAAAGCGTGTATATATATATATATATATATATATATATATATATAAAATAATATTTTAATAGCTTAGATACTTGAAGAATGTGTACAATCAAATTATATAAGTGAAATAATTGATAGGACAATAAATATAGTTACTGAAGAACAAAACGCATTGAACTTAACCCGAGGGTATTCAATTATATTGACCAGATGTTGGATACGGGACAAGGAATTAATTAATTTAATGAACAAGCCAAGTTTAACATAGTGTATGCCTTGATCTCGTCTTTGCCCTGACTTAAACTTGTTTACAATGTATACTTCAAAGGAGATTATATGCGTTCTCTATTACCAGGATATTTTCTTTTTTTTGAATCCTGTTATGTTCGATTGAATTTTCTTATGTTTTCTAAAGAAAACATTGGATCAAGTATCTAATTATCCTATTTTCTCTCTCTCTCTCTCTCTCTCTCTCTCTCTATATAGATATATATATATATATATATATATATATATATATACATATGTATATGTAAATATGTATTTATATTTATACATAATTGTATTAATAATTAGTATTGAAATCAATTCTCAGATAAAACTTAATTGGTTAAGAAACATAATTACAAATTATTTTTAATAAATTTATTGCAGTCATTAACAGTAAACAATTATGTAATTATTTAAACAATAAGTTGAAAACAATGTAATGATCAATTAATTGTATTTTTATTAAATCTACAACAATAATAATAATACTAGTGTTAAAGAAACGTTTGTTATTATATACTGTAGACATTTTCATTAATTAAAAGAAATAAGAACTGTGATTTAAATAATAATTCCAGAAAATAATACATGGCTGTTCAATTCTTATTATTATCGAGTTATTAAGTTATTATTATTTTCATAATATCTCAGTTAAATTTATAATTATCGATACTACTACTATAAATGAAAATAGTATGAAATAATACGAGCGAAAGTCTAGATAAGGTGTAACAATGAAATGAAGATCAATGACTCATGAATTGTTGATGCTATGCATAAAAATATTTACGGATCAACATTTTTTAGTCAGTGACTCAAAGATCCTTTTTAATGCAGTTCCAGTTATGCGAAGTGAGTCAGAGAATAATTGTTATCTTTTATATTTCATTGCTGTATTGTGTGTACAAATTAACAGTTATTTTTTTTGTAAAAAATTGAAGTTTGCAAGGTAACGTTTACAAATGATTCATTACTCCATTGGAATAAATGATACACTACACTGTCGTGCAGATGGGTAACATAAGCAATTTATTGATATAATTCAATGAAATCATTAAATTAAATATATATATATATATATATATATATATATATATATATATATATATATATATATTTAATTGATAATAAATAATATTCATTATATTTATTTTCAATTAAATGTTTTTTTAATCTAACGACTTTATTGAATTATATCAATAAATTGCTTATATTACCCATATGGTGATGACTTATGACTTATATATATATATATATATATATATATATATATATATATATATATATATATATATATATAAAGGAGGTAAAAAGCTTTATATAAATTTTTACTTTTGATAATTACTTATTACATTTTGCTACTATATAAAATAAAATGAACTTTCAATTTACTTTAAAAATTGAATTGGATTGACTTTTCTATCAATATATGTAACATTGACCTTCATTTTTCTCATTATATTATTGATTCGCTCCTTATCTGCTAAAAAGCGTTAAAATCTATTTATAATAATAGTTAAGAATATTTTTTTACTTTACGTTGCTTTGTTAATTAACTGAATAAATTAATTTCTACATTATTCTTAATTTTTTCAAATACTACATTTTTTTCTGTTAGAACATTCATAAAATTAATTCCTTTTTGTCATTTTTCTCGGAGCACAAAATTTGCTTCAAATTTTAAATCTTTTATACAAGTAAATTATATCACTTGGTCATTTTTATAAATATAAACTAAAATGTAAATTGATCAGTATTGTTTATTTATAAATTATTAGAATTTTTTAACTGTGCATTATTTGAAGTTTATTAATGATGTCAATTTATTAGGCTCTAATAAATAAAATTGTCGTACATTTTTATGCCATATATATGTATATATAAAGAAAGAGAGAGAAAAAGCATAAAAATATATAATAATTTATATGTATATATTATAATATAGAGTTTTCCAATAAGTGCCTTAGAAGTTTAAATGGAAATAAAGAAAAAAGTATTCAATTAATTAGTTATTTTTTTATTATTTTTAAGTATATTCTATGGCATTAATGCTGGATTTTGCATGACAAAGTGCATTCGTTTAACCCAATTTTAATCACTCTTTCACATAATTGTGGTTTAATTTCATGAACTACACGTTCAGTGTTTATTTTTAATGTTTTTGTTGTTTATGGTTTATCAACATAAACCAATTATTTCACATAACTCCACAGAAAATAATCCAATGGAGTTAGATCACGTGATTTGGGTGACCAATTGATGGGTCCATTTCGTGAAATAATGGACTCATTAAACTCTTGTTTTAATAAGTCTGTTGAAGTTTTTACAATTTCTAAGCGTTGTTGAAGTGTTAAACGTTTCATGATAATGTGTCAAACTATGTTGTGTTGAAATGTTAAAATGAGCTTTAAAAACAATTCAGATATGGTTGCCACCAGCTATAAAAGTTCTGACATTCTTATTGGAAAACCCTATATATAATATTCACTTTTTACATATCTTTTACTGCTGGTAGAAAACAGATATATAATTTATTGATTCTATTTTCAAAATGACTTTCCTTAATTTTGTAATAATATTGAGTCAATGTTATTTGTTTATCTCCTCTATCAGTAATATCCTGTAGTATTGCATGAGATCAGAGTAAATATACGTTATTCCTCCTTTTCATTCATCTGAAATTCGATTGAAACGAGTGCTGTCATTTGGAAAACATATTGACAGTGTGTTATATAAACGACATTATGACGTATAGTGAATTTCGAGAAAATACTGTTGTGTTTGTCATATATAAAACATGTTTAATGAACGTTAAATATGTAATAGTTTTGAGATTTTTCTCTATTTATGTACATATGTTAGTGTTGGAAAATAGTTATTTTGGGATTATTTTATAAATTCAGTATGCGTCGAATAAATATATTCGTTATTGAATTTACCAACTGTATCATTATTGATGAGGTAATAAATAAAAGGATTTTTCTTTCTACTTCTCAAGAATCGAATTTAGTTGAGTATTGAATCTTGCGCCCCTATATATGTGCAGAACATTTCAACAACCTACAATGATAGGTCACGTTTCCGGCGGCTCCACAGCCACAGCATACTCGACATTCTACTGCTTTCGACGTGTTTCTCTGCAATAGAAATATTTTATCGTCGGTGATGTCAGACGTAGACATCGTTATTTATTTTTACTTTATATTGTAGAAGTGCTTTTTTCTAAAGATTTTTTTTATTAATTTTGAAATGAACAAAATGTATTCTTCAAATTTTATTTTTTATTCAATAATTTTGTGTATTTTTACGTCTGATTATTATTAAATGGTCTATGAAAATATGTAGACAACCATATTTACAAACGCATTAAAAATATTAGTAATGAGTTTTTAAATGAAGGAAGATTGTTGTTGTTAATGTTAATTTTATATTTTCAACTTTTACCTATTATTATATATTAATATTTTCGACATGATTTGCACTTTACATACATCATACAATCATATAATACAAACAGCAAATTTAAACACTATTTTTTTAATGTTATTATTATATGTATTATTAATGTTAGTTTTAACAGTGGAAATAAATATGTAAGTTCTATATTTTTATTTACAAAAAAATCCTTAATACATAATATAAAAAATGTTATTTAAAAATTTAAAATGGCTTATGATTATAAAAATGTATTTGTTTTTATACATTAATATTTACTTTATTTATTTAATACAGCTATAAAATTATAAGAAACTTGAAACTTATTAAGAGCCTTAAAAATAAATAATACGTTTTGACAAAAAGATCGTATAAATCACAAATCTAGACTTAAATGCTGTTTGCCAAGAATTTAGTGAATTATTCATATATAAAATTTGATGAAATAATCTCTTTCTTTTACTGTTTTAATTTCAAAAGTAAATAAATACATAAACATATATATATCGTATATACCGGACGGAAATGATGATAATATGTATACCAAAAAGCAGGATTTGAGTTTATGATACATACGATTAAACGCTTGATGTAGTTAGGAGTGTGTTTTTAATTTATAAATTCATATCAGTCAATTTTTAAAAGAATTTAATGTTTACAAATAATGATTTAAATATTTATTTTCAATATTTTTATTTTATGTAGAGTAAAATGTAATAACATTCTTTTAAAGCATTATTTTCATATTTTGCTCAACATTTAGTTTTTTAATTGGCAATTCATTTTTTGAATTTATAAAATATATAAAACATATAATTAATTTGAACCCTAATAAGAATTTTAATCAATATGTTATTATTCGATTCAAATAATATTGTTTGGACATATTTCAGTTTTACTAGAGATTTTGTTCAAAACTTAATAACAAAATTTCAAAATTTGTCTAAAAATCTTCTGGTAGAAGTGTATAATTAAAAAAGGCTAATAATTACAAATATACACACACACATTCAATGACGTGCATAAGTCATGGCACACATAGGTAACATAAGCAATTTATTGATATAATTCAATGATGTCGTTAAATTAAAAAATATATATATTTAATTGAAAATAAATATAATATTCATTATATTTATTTTCAATTAAATATTTTTTTTTATTTAACGACTTCATTGAATTATATCAATAAATTGCTTATGTTACCCATGTGTGTGTGCGTTTGCTAGTATTATTTTCATATAAAGATTATAATATTTAGATAAGATCAAAATATTATCATAACTAAAAGTAATTGATTTCAGTCTTAGTTACATTTTTTAGATAAATTTCATGTAAAAAGAAACAAATCTAAATAAATTGTTTGATCAAATTAAAATTAGTTTATGGGTATTTTAATAATTTATAGTAGATATTAAAATATTAATTTTCGTGTTTGCTTTACTATTTCTGTATATATTGTAGGAAAACTAATTAAAAAAAAATATGAACAGAAAAATATAACATACAAATATTTGACATTGTGTCTGAATTAGTTTTAGTGTTAATATAATTCGCATTGATTATCACTTTAGTTGTACTATATATGTACATAATATCATTAAAATGAAATATATATTTTAATTAAACTGTTAAGACTATATATGTTCAAGGTAGCACAGAATATATTGTAGATAATGAAAAGCCTACATATTACATTAAAATTCCACACAACGTATCAACAAAGCAAGTTTTCTAATTAGCACACGATGTCGTTTAGAAAAGATAAATAATCTTTGAAACCCCTACTTAAATCACCTGATATTGACAGGTTAATGAACTAGTAAATTCAGTTAGCCTTGCTCGTTGTTCGAGTTGTACATCTCTCCCAGAACTTCAACTGAACAGCCTTGACTTTAAAGAGCAACGTTTCTTCGTAATGCTTTCGAGCGCAGCTTATTTTATTTTAAGTATATATGATACTTACAAATATATACACTAAATAAAGTAGTTGTTATTTTTGATACAAATTAGAATATGTTTTGATAAATATTTTATATTTGATTTTTAAAAACAAGAATTTGTAAATTGTGAAGAAAATAAAAATACGCCATTTAAAGTTATTTAAATTAATGAAATATTTATTTATAATTCCTTCGTGTATCAACATGCATATGTTCGAATAATTTCTAAAAAAAAATTATATATCATAATTCACAAAAGATTTTTATAATACATATGTATGTTTTTTTTATAAAAATCTTATTACTAAAATTATTTCATTCTTTCTTATAATTGAACGTATTTATATTCTTAAACATACTTTTTCTGTTAGAATGATTTTAGTATGTTTCAAAACATACAGTTCATTATATTTTTAGCATAAACTAACAATTTGAATAATTAATATTTGCATATTTATCAAACATAAATTTTTAATATATACATATAGGGTTTTCCAGTAAGCGCTTCAGAAGTTTAAATGGAAATAAAACAAACAAGTATTTAATTAATTTGTTATTTTTTTTATTTTATCTTTAAGCATATTCTTATAAACGTGTTAAACGTTCCATGATAATTTTCCAAACTATACTGAGTTGAAATGTCAAAATGAGCTTAAAAAATCAAACATGGCTGCCGTCAGCTGTCAAAATTCTGATATTCTGAAAAACTGAAAATTCTGGAAAACCCTATATATATATATATATATGTGTGTGTGTGTGTGTATGTGTATGTGTGTACGTAATATTGCAATTATAATGATTATATGAATGCTTGTTATATAAATTAAATAATAAATTTTACTAGAGAATATTCTTTTAAAACAATTAATTTACATCTTGTAATATGATATTTAATATAGTTCAACTTATTAGAGATAATCTAATTTTTTTATAAATATATTTTTTCCTCAGTTTAATTGCATTTTTTTTTTGATAAACTTCAGTATTTAAAATGATTTCTAAGAATTCGATTTTATCAATTTTCATTTATTTTAAAATACTAATTCCATCTTGGATATAAAATTGTTTAAAATATATACATTTTTAACTTAACAGTTGCTTGTATTTGTTTGTGTATACGTATATACTTATATCCATTTGAAAGTATAAAATTAAATATCATAATTCGATATCTGTATCCGATAAGTGAATATATCTAAATTCGTATTTATTTACAGTGAAAAGAGTAATGGAAATACAATATTTATTTAAAATATCTATAATTATATTGGATTTAAAAATAGCTTTTTAAAATGTTTTATGAAATAAGTAAAGATATTTTCCATTTGCATAAATAATTTAATAAATATGTATATTAGTATGTGTATATTAATTTAAATTAATATTTATATATTTTTGAGAATTTTTATTTCTACTTTTGTAAGTAGTGTTTTTTCCGTACTTTTTAATATATATATATTCTTATTTAAACAGATTTTACTAATCTTATTCCTTTATTATTTAAGGTCATGTTTATACAGTCATATTTTTTCCATAATTATTTTTTATTTTTTTTATCAACTACATCTTATATCAGAGTGTTCTTTTAATATTTTAGGAATTATTGAAATAAATATTTCTTGATTATTTTATATCAGTAATTATATTTATATCTTTAATAAAAAATATTATTATCATTAATTCTTATTTGAAATCAATTAAAAATACTATAGCACTTTATTTTATATATGTATATATAATTCTTGTACAAGTAGAAAAATGTCTCTTTCGAGCATTTCAATTAAATATAATTTCATTATATTAATGTTCAAAGTGAATGGAAGTATAAAAGATAACCGTACTTCTGTATTTCACGTAATTGGATTTTTTTTGATGGGACAATATTCACTTTTGTGTAATCGGTAGAGCATTTTCTATAAATGTTTGTAAATAGTATATAAATACAAAAAAAGATCGTTATAGAAATATATTCTTTTATATATGTATATTTTCAATGCAAAAAATAGACCAAATTACTGTATTACGCTTCATAAACACTTTATGTATTTTCACTTTATTATCATTGTAATAACTTTGAATAAACTTGAATATAATCTAACGAAAACTATGTGTGCGTGGCAACATTGGCTGGTAGTTTAAATCGTTGTATCAGATAGTAAATATTGTTTTAACTTGACAAAAATAACATGCTCATGAAATTATAGCACATTTGTATATTTGTTTATAGTATACAATGTTGTTATTTATGGCGAAAGTACGTATCTATGTATACTGCATGGAAAATATGTACGTAATATCTATGTTGTTAATAATCGTAAATTGTGTGTATATCAGGTTATTTTTGAAAAATGGTATTTTAATATTAATTTAATTTTATAGTCCATTTAAAACATGAGAGATGTAGGTATTATAGAAAAGAAATATTTTTTTATAAATAAATTAATGCTTGAAATTGTTATATATCTCTGTCAAGTTTTCCTGTGTTTGTGTTATTTTTATTTCACGCTATACAAAGAATGAATTACTTTTTTGTAAAGAAAAACTAGGAGATAAAACTTTCTTTTCAATTTTTTTAAAAAAGTATATTAATGCCGCAGTGAATGTGATAGTAGTACTGACATATATATATATATATATATATATATATATATATATATATATATATATATATGTATCTGTGTATGTGTGTATATATTCACGCACATGTGTTAAACTTTCCTATGCCTAATCATCAATTGTTAGACATTTATTTGAATTAAAGAAAATTCAAGTCATAAAACATTTACTTTTTATTAAATCAATGTTTCATAAGAATTTACATATACACCAAAATAACGAGTATTAAATTGATTCTTTATTATAAATCATAATATGGAATAAATAATTTTTTCTGTAAAAAAATAAATTTGAAATGTGAAATAAATTGTAAATATTTTATCAAATATTTTATATATATATATATATATATATATATATATATATATATATATATATATATATATATATATATATATATATATATATATATATATATATATATATATATATATATATATATATATATATACTGGGTATACAGTGGTTAGCATCACCGCGTGTCATGCGGGAGATTGCGTTCGATTCCCAGTCGGAGAGTCCCTCGTTTTCAAGTCGAGGGTTGAGCATGAAGGCCGATCTTCTTGTAAAAAATAACTGTCGAGAAGGGAGTAAACCCCGAATAAAAAAATCTTCACCAATCCGCCTGGTCAGCGTGGTGAATATGACCAAATACCAATGAATGTTAGCATTCATTGTGGCTTTCGTCCAGTAGTGGACTGATGTGGGCGTATGATGATTATATATATATATATATATACACATACATACATACATACACGGTCTTATTTATTTGAACTTAATTTGAATTTATCATTGGCAATGTTAAATATTCATATAAATCAATCTTATTGTTATGTTATTTGTCAAAGAACTAAAATTAGATGAAAAATTGATTTAAAATTATATAATTACAAAACAGATAAAAATTCTAAAATGACTTATGTATATAAAATAAAGTGAATATTGAGCGCGTTGATTAGATTTTAATAATCAAAGTATCATAATTTGATATGCAAAAAATGTTTTTTTATTTTTTTAACCACATTTTTTTAATTTTTCATTTATATATATATATATATATATATATATATATATATATATGTGTGTGTGTGTGTGTGTGTGTGTGTGTAGGTGGCTCAAATGAAATTGTAGGATAGTAAAAAATACTAAATAATAGTAAGTAAATGTATGTCTAAATCCTTCAATCTCATTTAAGCCACCATATATATAATATATATATATATATATATATATATATATATATATATATATATATATATATATATATATATATATATATATATATAATTTATATACATACATATATATGTGTAGGTTTTATATATACTTGAAATATAAAATACGTATCAATCCTATCTTCCATTTAATATAAAATTCGTTTCATGCTATACGAACATATCCAATGTTATATGACATTGTACTGTAGTATGTATACAATTGATACACACAAGAGAAGAATGGAAATAAAACTGCTATGTATGATGTTGTAATTCGACTAAGATAGTTGATTAAAACTATAACCAAGTGTATTTGTAAAGACAGTTTTAACAATGGTACACGATTATTATATGCTTCTTTGAACTGTGTACTTATAGTTGCAATTTAAATAATATGTAAATGACAATTATTTTAAGATTAATTTTATTTTGAACAAGGTTTATACAAAAGGTCGTTGATTTTATCAATTTATTCCACGACTTTTTATTTGTATTCTTCATGTATAAATTGTTATATCTCGGAATTGATGTTTTTTAATTTTTTTGTCAATGAACTTAAATAATGTTCATAAATAAAAAGTTGAAGACGTTTATTGTAGTAAAAAAGGTAAAACCTTAAATGCGGTAACATCCGTGAAATAGTTAATTAAATGATACAACAGTTAGGTACAACTAATGTTTTGAGTCGCTATTCTGCGAGCGTTATTACTTTTCGTATATATCGTGAAAAAGGTTCAGAGTTATTCATTTATCTCATTTTTAATTAAATATGGTATCAGTGAAACATGTATTTTATATTTATAAAAAATTCAAAACTACAGAATAAAATTAAAAAATAAAAATTCTACATTGATTAAAATGTAAGAAATAAACTTTTTAAAAATAAAAAAATACTTATCGTAGATGTGCTAGAAAATTAATAGTTTCCTAGGTTCTTTCAATAAACAAATCAATATCTATAACATTTTACACAAAAATAGAATTTTAAAACAGTAACTAATCTAAATTTGATAAATGTATAAAATACTGGATTATGAAAAACAATTATTATGAATCTGTTATTTATATAAAATAGTGATACTATTTTTTAAATGACTGAAAATAATGAAAGAACATTTTCTTAAAATATTTGTATTATCATGGATTCAATTTTAATTTTATGTAAGTAATAGTTATTGCAAATATTCGTCAAAATATATTTCTTTAATTATTTATGTATTTTCAATATAAGAATAAAAAGTGATTAATTTTAAATCGTATACATTTTTATGATATTAGTTACATTTTAAACAAATACATAGTTTAAATCTTGACTATCTCAAACATGATCATTAAAATAATTTCTAAAAATATAATATCTACTTTAAAATGTTCATAGTGTTGATTTTTATGTTTATAGAAAAGATGAAAACTTTTTCAATAATTAGCTAATTCAAATTCTATATATTTATTTTGTATGTTTATATTTACTTCCAAAAGTAAATTAATCATCGTTATTTAATTACATATCATTAATACGTAAATATTCAATTTAACTTAAATGTACAGTTTGCCTTTTATACACAATTGTATTTACTTAGTAACGTAGGTTTACAGATTCTCAATATAAATTATAAGATCAATACATATTTACATACATACATGTATATGTGTGTGTGTGTATGCATATATATATATATATATATATATATATATATATATATATATATATATATATATATATATATACACTCATTTTAATAGATCCTACCACCAACAAATTATTTTTTTATTTTTAAATTTTAGTTGGGGAGATTTTTGAAGGGTGACCCGTGTGACATATTATTTTAATCTCTGTATTGCTACGTTAGTGAAAGATGATGTTCTCATGGTAATATAATAATATACGGTTAATAATTTTGTATTAATCTCTTGTAATACTACTTAAAATGATGTTATGTTTTCCGTTTTGTTATTTTAATAATGTACTTCAAAAATTTCTATTATATTCTGTTATTTATTAGGGTATCATATCGTTTTTTTATATTAGTACTTAATCAGATGTTCATATTTCATACATTCAATATTGATTTAATATTTCAGTTTTTATAAAATGCATATACTCGTAGAGTGACATTATATTGTACATTAAAAAAAAATAGATTACTGACACGCTTAGTTTTAAAATTATTTTTCAATATGTTTTTTCCTTTATTTTTTATGATTTTTTTTATATTGAATTCATGATATATGCTAATAATATAGCGTTAGAAGTATATTTTTAACATAAAACGTTATTTATATTTCAAAAACAATCAGATACACCAATTGAATATCAATATGAATTCGGTCTAGTAATAAATATGTGGTTTCTGTACTATACATACATACAAATACATATATATATATATATATATATATATATATATATATATATATATATATATATATATATATATATATATATATATATATATATATATATATATATATATATATATATATATATATATATATACGCGCAAACGCATACATATGTACATAATCATAAATTTTAATTTAAGAAACGATTTCATTTGCATCGAATTTTTATCACAACATATTTATGCTATATTTTAGAGTTGAGACGTGATTTTTGTTAAACAATGAATTTTCTATATGGAAATATTTGATGATTTCTTGTTAAAACTTTCCTTATAAGTAGTCACTTTTATTAATTAAAAGAAAATATTATTTTTTCAGTATAATAAACATTATTTTAGGAAAAACAATATTCATGCTAAAATATGTTATAAGGTGCGTTAATGAAAATAGTTTTTAATATAACAGACAAAAAAGTTATTACCTATTATTTTAATCTTAATGCAAATAAATTCAAATATCCTGGACATATTTAAATGTTCGTATATATTTTTAGATTTTCATTAATATGTATATTTTTTTTATTTACAGAGGCGAAGCTTACGCTCGCCCCGCAAAATGGATAGATTACGGAGATCATTTCGGGATTCTTTCCGACGGCGTAAAGATCAACGAATGCCAGAGAGTTCAATGCCGCACCAATGGCAAGCAGATGAAGTGTCAGTTCGTAATGGTACATGTACATTTAATGTAAAATATCTTGGCTGTGTTGAGGTGTTTGAATCTAGGGGGATGCAAGTTTGTGAGGAAGCATTGAAAGTACTCAGGGTATGTATCTAAAAAAATATATATTTTTTATAATTAAAGTGATATTATCGGCATTAAAAAATAAATATCACATAAAAAATATATTTATATACAATATATATGTTTTTATTTCAATGCACGCTAATTTGTGCTTAATCATTTAAAATCTATCAGAATATAAATATTTAATATTGAATTTAATTAATCGCAAAGAGTACTTTTTTTTATAATACAAATAATTTAAATGATGATTTTTTTCAGACATCCCGTAGACGTCCGATTCGTGCATTACTTCATGTAAGTGGTGATGGTTTAAGAGTAGTAGAAGAAGAAAGAAAAGGTCTTATTGTCGATCAAACAATAGAAAAAGTATCATTTTGTGCACCTGATAGAAATTTAGAACGTGGTTTCAGTTATATTTGTCGTGATGGCACAACACGTCGTTGGATGTGTCATGGTTTTCTTGCGTTACGTGAATCTGGAGAGCGTTTATCTCATGCAGTTGGATGTGCGTTTGCTGTTTGTTTAGAAAGAAAGCAGCGTAGAGATAAAGAATGCGGTGTCACTATGACATTCGATGCGAAAAATTCGACGTTTACGAGAAGCGGTTCGTTCAGGCAACCCGGTTTGACAGAACGTTTAGAAAAAGCTATTGACGTATCATCGAAACCAGCACCGGTAAATCCGTTTGCGATAGAAAGGCCACACGCTACTCCGAGTATGTTAGAACGTCAAGGTAGTTTTAGAGGTTTCGCTCATTTAGGACAGAGTTCTCCGTTTAAAAGACAACTTTCATTACGAGTTAATGAACTTCCCAGCAATGCAGAGAGACAAAGAGCTTATAGATTGCTCAGCGAACCACAAATAACTCCAAAACCAGTATCACCTATACCTGAAATATCACCAGGTGATTCAGTAACAGCATTATGTCAACAGCTTTCCCAAGGTTTAAGTCAGTTAACTCATAGTGGATCGGATGATTTTAATTTCAACAATAATTCTTCTGTAAATCAAAATAATATAGCTCAAAGTGTAGTAACATCGACTAATAGTTATAATACTTCTTTCATTACGGCAGCTCCTATGAACACCCTTAATTCAACTTCCATAAATTCAAGTATTACTGGCTTTAGTCCTAGTTTAAGTCAGCCTTCACCATTAACAGTTTCCAATAATTCACCCAATAATCCTACACGCAATACTTCTCTTAGTGCATCACCTAATCCTAGTATTGCTTCAAGTAGTCTGAGTCAAAATGTTACAACAACTCTTCCGAAACCTGATCAGTGGTTGGGCCAAATTGTTAATTCTGCAAGTCCTATGCTGTTAAATGATACACCACGGCGAGCTACATCTTTTGGATCTCATTCGAGGACTTTATCTCTTGATTCAGCAGAAAGTTTTTCTCGACCAACCAGTCAAGTAGATCCTTTTGATGCAGAATGGGCAACAGTCGCAGCTCAAAACGAAGGTCGGAGTACGAATCCGTTTTTAGTAGGAAATGCTACGCCGCAACCTTTCCAAGTGCGTTTATAACGATAGTAATCGATATTTTACGGTTTTACAAAAAATTATTGTCTATGCAAAAAATACTTAAATTTATTTTAGGGGTATTTGGAATGAGAATATTTTTTTATTTCTACTATTTTAATTTTTACTATTTAATAATTCCAGAATATCCTTAAGTAAGAACAGTATCCAAGTGATTAAAAGATACTTAAACAACGATTTTTATCACTTTTTTCAGTACTTATGTTCACAACTAAGTAATCAATAAAGTAAGTTTCCGTTGTGAGATTCATTTATTGATCTCGTATTGTGTAGTAAATAATACAAATTTCCTTTTCAGTACTTACCATAGTATGTGATCAGTATATGGTATTTTATTCCAATTGTTTACATTTGTATATATATATATATATATATATATATATGTATATGAATATATAAACAATAATTTATTATTTTGACATTAATAGTTTAACTATAATCATTAATATGTATGTATACATAAAGCTGTACTTATAAAGTGATCAACTGATTATAATTGAAATCATCAGTAGTAGATAATTTTACTTTCAAGACCTTTACTTTCATAATTTTTACTTTCAAGACCATATCTACTAAACACACATTTGTCCAGATTGATATGCCATATCTTTATCATGTTTATCATCATAAATGTATAAAAAACATTTCAGTAATGTGAACAACTAGTACTAAAAATCTAATCTGTGTTTTTAAGTTGTGAACAATGATTAATTTCTCATGTTTCAATCAATGTATTTGACCTATAGTTTACATCTTGAACTTCAATCTTAAAATAGATAGTACAGATTACAACTTGATCTCATGGCGGCTTACAGTAGATATTTTATGGATGCATTTATACTGCATGCAGATGCAGATTAGATATATTACAGTTTATAGAATAATGCATTTAACTTCGAGTCATTCCTAAGTTACATGTTTTCAATGAAATTAGAATAGCACATGCCTGGACAGAGAGTGCAATTGAATATACTTAATTGTCAAATAATTAGGCTGCTTATGATTACAGTAACAAATAATCTTATTAAAAATAAGAACAAATAAGAACTTAAATGTATATATAAATTGTTCATAATTTTTGGTAGAGCAATGAATTAAAAGTTGATCTCATTTGAATAAAAAACATTTCCAATATTTTTTGATTATAAAAAAAATATATCAGTTACTTATTATGTTCTTATTTTGTTCTTCAAAATTTACTATGAAATATTTTATTAATATTTCTTGTACTGAACATGAATATTTATTAAGACATTAAACAAATCATATCCAGATGTTATCATATTGATATTTCAAGTAAAGATCGATAAGAAGTTATACTATTCAATAAAGTATTAATTTTCGTCAGATAGAAGAGTAAATATAAAGTTTGATAACAATAATTGAAATCAAAAATAATTTTTAAAACACAGTTATACTAATGTATAAAGCTCAACTGTTACAATTATGTATGCATTCCATACATAGAAATTCACTAACTTAAAAAATATAATTTGGTGTTTGGTTAGAACAATATATTTTACTACATTGTTTTAAACTACTTAAATAGACTTTAATAAATTTATGCTGGCGCTTGTAGATATTAATCTTCTGTTGTAATATAGTAATTATTTATGCGCAACTTTATGATAAAAGTATTAAAATAAGTGTATTCTAGTTTAAAGATACTGAGAGGTCTTTAGGTCTTATAGAAATATGTCCACAATGTATTAATGCACAAAAATTTAGGAAGCACTAAAGAAAAATGTTAATATTTATACATTATATGAAAGTGCAGAGGTTGTGCTATAGATTTTGGCAAATAAGTGGGATTCAGAGTAAGAAGGATAAAAATCTTTCTGTTCGTGTATAGAAAAAAAATATGTGTATATATAAATAACCACACGTATAATGAAAAATATATATAATTGATTTATTGTTATTTTTTTCAGAAGTCTTTCAAAACAGATTTTCAATCGATAAAATTTGTCTTTATTTAAAGTCTGACTTTTTACTCATTTCTATATTATATAAAAGAAAACATTATGCAATGCAGTTTAAAACATGTGTAAAATACATAATTTGGCTGTTATGCAGCTGCATTGCGAGCAAAAATTATATTTGATTACATAAAATAGGCAAGGCTCGTAATGTACATGATGTACTTAATGTTTGCCTATGTAATATATTTCCATTATATTTACAATTTATGAGTATATTATACGTTGTATAGTAAATAAAATATTGCCTGTTATTTTGTCTTTTTCATGCTGTAACCTTTACAAATCCTTACCTATTGGCGGCTATGTTTACATTTATTTAGTTCAAAAATATTAAAAATATCAAAGACTAAAAACCATACAAATTATCAATTATTTTTTCTTTTAGTTTTGTATAATAAAATATTAAAACATAATAAAATATCATGTTTATGATATTCCTAAAACTAAAATTTTATTTGTATTTTGCCATTATTTTATATGACACCTAATATTTTTATGAACTCCGTACACAAACATGAGTCTGTTTGAGTGGAATGAAAATAGTTTATTTATTACATTTTCAGGTCACTGTTTATATGTTTATGTTTTCAAATCATTGCTTTCCTCAGTGAAAAAATTAAATTATTTAGAAAAGGTCATATCAAAATTATTTTTATTTAAATTTGTAGCAATGAATTCATAATAAACAAACATGTTATTTAAGAAACTTTAATTATATTACATATATTAATTATATTACAAATATTTCAATTTGCTAACCCCACTAGGCACATTCCTATTAAAGTATGTAGGTCATAATTAAAATTATCGAATTAATCTTGTATATTTTTATAGAAAAAAATAATCTTTGTGAGTATTATTATGTAAATGATTTTTTTAGAAAAAAGTTCTGTAGTTAGTTATAGATATTGATTTTGAAATAATATATTTTTTTCAAAAATAATTAATAAAATAAAAAAAATGTTATTTAAAAAAAGATTTATGCATAATTAAAAAACATTAAAAACTATTTTAGAGTATTATATTATTTTGATACATACAAATTTACGTAAGCACATGTGAATTTATATACATGGGTGTGTGCATTATTTTATATTATATATTTATATACACACGCGACTTTTTTTTTTTAAAAAAAACATTGAATTACTGAAAATGAAAATTTTAGAAGACGCTTTCACTTAGAACTAAATTTTCATGATTTTACATCAAGATCAAGATCAAGATCTTGAAAATTTAACGTTAAATAAATGTTTTTTTATAATTTGAATATATATATATATTATAATACTATGATTTACTTTTCATATTTTTATTTTAATATTCACTCCCAGAAGCTGTTTCACTCATTTGAATAATTTTCATTATCTGCAAAAACAAAGTCGATTTCAATGATATTCTTTATTTATTATTTTTATAATCATTTTATTTACATAAAACATATTTCTTATCTAAGTGATTATTATAATTATTACTTATCAAATTATATATTTAGTTACCAATAGATATGTATATAACAGTAATTAGCGTTAAAGATTGAAATTAATATAAAATACAGTTATTTAATTGTTCAAAGTAATCAACTTTATTTTTCTATATTTCATTATTTAAATATTTTGTTGTTAAAAATAAATATATATATTTTTTATAACAATATTTAATTTCATATCAATCATAAATTTTAATAGACTAAATGAAATAATGTTTTAAAAAAATAAACAGCAATTATGGATACTTTGTTAGTTAATTTCTTTTAGTTATAGTAAATTATAATTAGTGAGTTCTAAAATCGATTAAATTTTTTAAATTAAAATACTTTTATTATTAATTAAAAGTGCTTATTTAATTTCCTCTATTAAGTCTAATATAATATTTTATATATATATATATATATATATATATATATATATATATATATGTATTTATGTCTAATTTAAGTTGGATGTTGTATCTCTTTCTACTTAGATTTTTTTTTTCTATTATTATATAAAAATATTTATTTAAAGATCATTACTTATATGAAGTGAGATAAATGTTAAAATACAGTACTTAATTCGTGGTTTATAGTTTCTATTTGTTATAATAATTACATTTTTATTTTTCACAATGAAAATAATTTGAATCAAATATAACAATGAAATTTGCAGAACATTTGTCAGCCCATATAACACCAGAATGGAGAAAACAATATATAAATTACGAAGTAAGTTTTATATTGTTGAGGTTATATTTTTTAAAAATAATTAGTTATTTCTAAATAGTTCTATGGTGTTTATTAGATAATTCAGATCAATTCCATTTAGTCATTATTACATTTCTAATATTGCTTATTTTTAAAAAAATATTAAATATTAATTATATGATAAAAGAGCAACAACTTGTTGCTGAATCTTTCATTGATTCAAGAAGAATTAAGGATTCTTTATATATATATATATATATATATATATATACACACATATATATATATATATATATATATATATATACACACATATATATATATATATATATATAAATTTGTGTATGTGTGTACTAGGAAATGAAAGCCATGTTGTACACGGCTGTAGAAGAAGCACCTTCATCAGAGTGCGTGGAACCTGAAATACTAACAAGACATTTTCGGAATTTTGATGAACATTTTTTTCATTATTGTGATAGAGAATTGAAAAAAATTGATACTTTTTACTCAGGTATATTTATAAATTATCATTTGTGTTTTATAATTTAAGTTATTGTAATGTTTATATTTATAGAAAAATTAGCTGAAGCGACTAGAAAGTTTGCTACATTACAAAGTGAATTAAAAACATCGCTTGCAGCTGCAGGTTCAAAAAATCGATTAACGCATGGTAAACCGATGCTAGGTTTACGAAAGCCAAATGTACCAGCAAGAAAAATTCAAGAATTAAAACTTGCCTTTAGTGAATTTTATCTTAGTTTAATTTTACTTCAAAACTATCAATCATTGAATCATACAGGGTTTAGAAAGATACTTAAAAAACATGATAAAGTGAGATTAATTTTTGGTAATGTTAATATTTAATTAATGGAGGTAATTAATTTTGACTAATTAATTTAGTTATTGTCTGTTGACTTGGGAGCACGATGGAGAGCTGAACATGTTGATATTGCTCGATTTCACACAAGTCCAGATATTAGTCGTCTCATTGCTGATACAGAAGCAACAGTTATTAATGAACTTGAAGCAGGAGATAGACAACGGGCTATGAAACGCCTGCGTGTACCACCTTTAGGAGAACAACAATCGCCTTGGACTACATTTAAAGTTGGGCTTTTTTCAGGTTCATTTATTGTACTATTCATTGCTGTTATACTTTCAGGTAAAACTTGCATTTTGTATAAAATTTGTTTATGTGTAACTTATATACTATATATATGTACTGAATTGTATGTAAGTGATTAAAAACTATTCATTTTCATTTGTAGCAATTTTCCATGAGAGCAGTGGTGACAATTTGAAAATTGCTTTTCGATTATATCGTGGTCCTCTTCTTATTATTGAATTTATATTTTTAATCGGTATCAATATATATGGCTGGCGCTCATCTGGTGTTAATCATGTTCTTATATTTGAATTGGATCCACGTAATCATCTCTCTGAACAACATTTAATGGAATTAGCAGCAGTGTTTGGTGTTGTGTGGACTTTAAGTATATTAAGTTTTCTTTACAGTGCAAGTTTAAGTATTCCTCCATATGTAAATCCATTGGCATTAACGATAATAATGCTTGCATTTATACTCAATCCATTAAAAATGTTTAGACATGAAGCTAGATTTTGGTTATTAAGGGTTTGTGTAAGTGTTTTTATATTTTGAGTTTTAAAACTATTTGGTTAAGTTTTTTTTTAAATAATATTTTAGGGTAGAATGTTTACGGCTCCATTTTTCCATGTTGGATTTGCTGATTTTTGGTTAGCTGATCAGTTAAATAGTTTAGTTGCAGCACTATTAGATTTTCATTTTCTTGTATGCTTTTATGTTACAAATGGAGATTGGTTAAATGCTGGGGGTAAGATACTATTTTCATTAAAAGTCATTTTTTTTTATTAATGAATAAGTATATAATTAATTTTTCTAAAGATGTAATTTTGTGCACTATTTAAGTTATATTAAATTATTTATATAGGTATATTACACATATACATATATATATTTATATGTTTTATCTTATATTAGATACTTCTATGTGCATGGAAAAATCCTGGATTTCTCGTCCTATTGTTAATTGTATTCCTGCTTGGATACGATTTGCTCAGTGTTTACGACGTTATCATGATTCTCGTGAAGCTTTTCCACATTTAGTTAATGCAGGAAAATATGCATCTACATTTTTTGTAGTTATTTTTGCTACATTACGTGCTGTTCATGCAGGTAAAGTATCATTTTATAAAAAAAAAAAATGATAATGAAATAAATTTGTACATATTTTTGTTTTTAGAACATTTTGTAGACAATTTAGATAATCCATATTTATATTTATGGATTTTTTCATCAATAGTAAGTTCAGTTTATGCTTATACATGGGATATTAAAATGGACTGGGGACTTTTTGATAAAGCAGCTGGTGAAAACAAGTTTCTTAGAGAAGAAATTGTGTATTCTTCAACAGTAAGTCATAAATATGTGTTTAGTCATTGGTATTGTGTTATTTTAAAATGAAATGATTTTTGTAATTAAATCAAATATTTTGTTTTAATAATTCAGTGTACATATTTCATTAAATATATTTGTATCTAATTATAACATATTTTGTTTTAGTTATTCAGGTATATTTAAATATTATTTATTTTTCACAGTATTTTTTTATAATGAATGCTTTTTTTACAGTTTTTCTATTATTTTGCTATTATTGAAGATTTCATATTAAGATTTGCTTGGGCAATTTCTTATTTTTTAATCGAAGCAGAATATATTTCATTGGATTTAATGACATCGATTTTAGCTCCTTTGGAAGTATTTCGGTAAATAATTAATTTAATACTTACATAAACTATTATCGTATGTTTATTTATTTGAATGGTTTTTTGTAGGCGTTTTGTATGGAATTTTTTCCGTTTAGAAAATGAGCATTTAAATAATTGTGGTAAGTTTCGTGCAGTGAGAGATATTTCTGTAGCCCCCGTAGATTCTTCTGATCATGTTCAAATATTACGTATGATGGATGAAGAAGATGGCGTTCTCAACAGAAAACCCAAAAAACTAAAGAAACGAGAAGATAAACATCCACTATTGAAAGAAGATGTAAATATTGTTGGTTTAATGCCAGATAATAATAGTCTTTATCCTGGAGGATAGCACATAAATATGAATATTTACATATATGTTTGTTTTGTTTTGTTTTGAAATGTTTTAAAAATTTTGCTTTACTAATTTTATTTATGTTTGTATGATTTTATTGATATTTTTAAATAAGATGTTTCATAAGTAGCCATCCATGTAAAATGTCTTGATCGATGTTTTAATAATATAATAGATATGTGCCTTAAGTATACTTAAGCAAGGTGCATTTTATGACTTAATTTACATGTATGAATATGAAAAGACTGTATGCAGCATTCCAAGACTTCAAAATTAATGTTAATGCTCAAATCATTTTTGTGATTATAACAGAGCCTTATTAATTATATGGTCTAGTAATCTTTTATAAATGATAGAACTGGAAAACATGTATTACATATTTATATCTATGATCATATTGAAATAAATGGAAATGGGGACCTATTTCATTCAATATCATGTAGGTATATTTTAATCAGTGAAGAAATATTTCTGTATTGCAAGAAATATAATAAAATAATCATTACTAGGTCATTGTATATTATACTATTTTCTGTATACTAGAAATGTAATTGTCATCTGTTTTAATGTCTGTAAAATTTAATACTTTTTATATAGTTATATGTTTGTGAATGTGAACATATATATAATATAGTATTTTTATGCTTATTAGGAGTGATTATCTTTTTAGGGAAACATTGTTTGTCAATTTTAACTATAGTCAATGTTTATAGCATATTACATCTAAAAAAAGTTTATATAATGTATTGGGGTGCTTTTTATGTATATTTATTCAATTATTGATATAGTCATGTTAACCAAATTTTATCTGTTATTTACACCAAATATAATTAATTAGAAAATGTCTTAATGTAAAATTATGGATTGTTGATTTATTTTTGTTATTTAATATATTATTAAAAAATGGAATATTTTATTTAGTAAAAACATTTGTAATGGTTCAAAAACATTGACATCGATTATTATTTGTACTTTCTCAACAAATAGAATCTAATTTTGTGTTATTTTAAAATATTTAGAAATGGTGGAAATATATTTTTAATCATCAAAAATGCTTATAATGCTTTGTGTGAAATAAAATTCATTTATAAAATTACACTATTTTCTACATAAATTAAGGATTTTTACATCTATACATTTTTAATTTTAAGTACATCATTATTATAGTATTTTTTTTAAAAAAGTAGTAAGTTTTTATTTATACAATAATATTTTCTTTTAACTATTTATATTTAATGGAATAGAAATATTTTATTTTTATGTTTGGACTGCGGATTTGTTTTATTAATTTGTGTAAAATATGTAGTAAGACTGTATTCTATTGATGTTTAAATATTTGTTTTGTTTTTATTATTATAATAAAAGACCAATTCCTACATATTTATATTTCAAAATGTAATAATGTCCAGTATTATGTGGCGATTAATAAAGAATAGTATTTTAATTTTTGTGATTATTATTTATTAATTGGAATATTTTTTTAAATAAAAAAATAGGCAGTGATTATAGTAATTTTTTTATTATTTTTTATGTACATATTATACACTTTAAATATTTTAAATAAAAAGTTTATGTGGTTATTATAATTTCAAATATCTTTTAGTTTTTTAAAATAAAAAAATTAACAATTTGACCAAATTGTTAAACTAAAAAAGATATCAGTTATAATAAGTTAAATAAACATTAAAAAAAAATTGTTAACAAATCTCTTAATCTAAATTTATAATAAGTATTTTAATATATCTTTTCATACATATGAATTGTGATCTCAGCATTAGAGAATTTAAAAGTATTCAGTAATTATTGATTGCTCAGTTTATTTTTTTATAAGTTGATGTGCATTTCGGTGGCAATATTATCGTCAGAATACTGCTGAATAAAGCTATCGAAATGCACATAATTTTATAAATAAATAAAGAGAAAAATTAATAATTATGCAACATTCATAATAACTCCTGGAATTCGGATAGTAATTTATTTGTGTAAAAGATTTTACTACAGTTCCAAAGTATACAGTGAGCATTACAGCAATCATTTTATTTTTTTATAATTTAATAGCGATAGTATTGTTAAAATGTAGATAACATGATGGTATCGTTTTCTCATTGAGCATGACAAAAATGATCAACAAATAATCATTGAAAATTCTGATAAAATCTTAATATTTTGTGATAAGAATTTTTCATTAAAAAAAAAGTATTGTAAGTAGTATATAAATATATGTTGTATATTTTTAATAAAATGATTTTAAGTTTGTGAATTTATTTTTGAGATATGAATAATTTATTGTTTATTTTGAAATTTATATTAAAAAAATTATGTGTATTATAATAGATATTAAATTTCTTATATGCAATATTATTGACACAAAACTTCAAGGTCCCATGGTGTAATGGTTAGCACTCTGGACTCTGAATCCAGCGATCCGAGTTCAAATCTCGGTGGGACCTGTGTGGTCACTTTTTTTTATTTCATTTTTTAATATTTTAATAGAATTTAACAATCATTGTTGAAATTAATTTTAAAATTAGCATTTAATAAAACTCGCGGACATTCACGTTCAATTAACCTTCGACGCCCGGCGTTCACAGAATCTAACATGGGGTGTTTATGTACCACAGCGTTTCATTAAATATGAAAATGTGAAATATAAGTAATATAATTGTGAGATACAAAAGTACCTCACGTTAGGTGCCCTGGATTAAAATGGTAAACATATAGATTGTACACAAAAAAATATTTTTATAAAATCGAATTGCATGTAAACAGTTTCTATAACAATTAAATAATCATCATATAAATCGATAATACTGTTCATAGCAGAGTATTTATGAAGTATTCTGAACTTTTTTCAGTCTATGATTGATTTAATTTGTGGAGTGATAAATGACGATGATCGAATATGTAAGGTAAATTTCATATAATACTTATATTTTTGTTTAATGTTCCTATACAATTACATAAAATCTTAAATAAAAAAAAACAAGTTTGCCATAAATTATAATATATATATATATATATATATATATATATATATATATATATATATATATATATATATATATATATATATATATATATATATATATATATATATATATATATATCTATATATATATATATATATATATATATATATATATATATATATATATATATATATATATATATATAATGAATTAGTACTGAAATTAATTAATTAATTATTATAATAATTTCGAAGTTGATATACCTTTTTAATGGAAGAATATATAATTAAATTTTATTATATACAAAAATTTCCACTTCCGTTAAAGATTAACAAAAAGAAGATAAATAAATTTTAGAATAATAAATATCTCTTTACTTTGTATAATATATTCTTATCTCAAATATTAAATTATATTTTGTTCTTCTAAAATAAATGGAGGAATTGAAAACATATATAGAAATAAATTGTTTTATTTAAATTAATTATACATTTTTATTGTTAGATATTAACTGAACTTTATTATAAACAGAATACATAGATGTGAATGTAATTCTTCTCAGATATTAAAATCGTATATTAAAATCGTTCATATGCTGAAGTAAATTTGGTTGATAATTTCTGAACGAAATCAATTTTGAAAAAATGTGACTAGTAAATTGACACTAACAATAGGATTCTCATTTTTTAAAAAAATCCCGTACATTGTCAGAAGAATGTTTAGTTAAATTTGTTTGGTTAAAATAATTAACTCAAATTTGTTTAGTAAGAGAGACTGAAATTGTGACAGAATTAATTAGTGTAATTTAAAAATGACACAAGTTTTTGTATTTATTTTTATGCATAGAAAGTCTTCTATATAAAATGGGTTTCTTGATATATAGGTCATTCAAATGTGACGCCTACATTTGTGTTTTATTAAAAAGAAACATATGTATAGGGTGATGTGTAGGGGAAAGATGTGTATAGTTTCTTTTGTTTCTTTTTAATAAATAAAAATCTAGGCGTCACATTTGGACGACCTTATACATTCCAGAAATGTCATTTAACAAGTTAATAACAAATTTTATTTTGTTGTTTTTGATTAGATTAATATTTGTTAGAAATTAACGAGACATAATAAAAATATTTTTAACAACGATTTCTCCACAAATAGATTACTTTTAAAGACACATGTATGTATGACTTTGTGTCCTTAAAAATACTTAAAATTAACGTTAATTATTATATGTCATTCATAAAAAAATATTCCAAATACTTTTTCAAGCCAATTTCTGACAGATTCCTTCAATGGTACTAATTCGTACTGTTTTATAGGAACAAAATCCTCCTTAATAATTTCACTCTTGATTAAATAATTTAAGAATTCTTTTTCATGACTTTGCATGATAGATGGTATAGTCATGTTAGGAAAATGTCCCATATAAGCAATAAAAATACTTTTTTGGTTTAAAAATT
Organism: Neoneuromus ignobilis; assembly: GCA_029203775.1. Lineage (NCBI taxonomy): Eukaryota > Metazoa > Arthropoda > Insecta > Megaloptera > Corydalidae > Neoneuromus > Neoneuromus ignobilis. The sequence goes on along the minus strand of CP092090.1, from coordinate 21,791,106 downwards.
TAGTATGTTCTCCAACGACGAACGGTCCTCGTCCTTCAAAAATAATCCCTTTTCCACATATAATAAAATTATATGCTATATCATCTAATGCTCGTTCTTTCATGTGTTTATCCTTAAATAAGTGATTTATTAACGTATTAAAACATATTAATTAGTTTATTGTATTCAATTATAATTAAATTTTATTCAGGTTGAAAGTATATGGTGAAAAATGGAATATCGCATAAATTAATACGTTTAATGATTGAAATTTATTCCACTTTCATTTAGTTTATTTATACCTGCATTTTTCGCATTTCGAAGATACATCTGGTTTTACTGTGACATTCAAAACTTTCAGTATCACCGGTAATTATAAGTTGAACAGGAACTGTTAAATTTAATTTTCTCCTTGGCGCTGTTGCAAACCATTTGTCTCTATGTATAAACCAACTTTCATTTATATCTATGAACAGATTTATATCGGAACTAACTTTAAAATTTAGATTTTATTAAAAATATTACATCATTGTATATGTAAAATTTAAAATTGGACAAATTTGAAAAGTAATACTTACAAAAGTCGGGTCTAGAATTTTTTAATGGGAGAGATGAACTTTCTTTCGGCCATGTGATCATCATAACAGCTATAATTGTCGTCATAATAATAACCGTTGCTATTGTAACCCCAAACCAAATATGTTTTCCTGAAAATTTATCTGAGGAAGAAATACTTGGCCTTTTTTGTGCAATCGCTGAACATCTGCGTGATCTATCAGAAACTGTTGTACCTAAAAGGGTCGTGCATATTCATAATTGAAATGTGTTATTAAATGTTTGTAGTTTTAATTACTTGGGGATAAAAATAATAATTATAAAATTTTTCAGACAATCAATGTTTTTTTAAATCAAATTTTCATCTATATTACAGATTTTCTTTTACATTCTGCCTATCCTATTTACTTCTAAAAATTGCTTATACAATATAAATTTTTAAAGTAAGTGTTTAATAATGAAAAATAAGTTCGAGTAATTATTTTTTCTATTTTATTTAAAGAATTTGTTCTGATTTATTTTATTTAAAATTTTGGTCAAAAACAATTATTGTTTTTATGTACATTTTCATTAATTCGCTCAATAATAATGTCAGTTGTAATACGTACTTTAATAAAGTTAAGTGAATAATATGCTTACTTCGACCATCACAAGAATATTCAATTTCCCCATCAACAGTTTTTCCTATATGATGATTGACAACTGTAATCGGCGCTGTAAATATTGTATTTCCAAAATGTACATCTCGAGAGTTTTGAAGATTCACTTCACCTACACCTTTTGTAGATTCTTCATTAGCGTCTATATTATCCCCAACAATCGTAGATTTTGTTGTTTCAGTCATCATTGATTTATCAAAATCAGAATTTCGTCTTAATCGTATCTCATTATCATGAATAATATTCGACTCATGTGTATAATTATTATTTTTCGTATCCTCTTCACATTCCTCTGCGACTGTTTCTAATGTCATTATTATAAGACATTTATATAAATAAATACAAAAATAGAAATATGCGAATATTATTATTAGAATAACGGAAACAATTTTCTTCTTTTTTTAAAAAATGGAACTATTTTATTATTGTTCACTATTTTACCACTTTATTACTACACATTAAGAATGATTGAAATGCTTTTCGTTAAACTTTTATGTGTATTTGTTAAAAAACATTTAAAAACAGATGATGACATTGAATGATAAAATAGGTGACCAAGTGAAAAAGATGTTTAGAATATTGAAATTAATATATCGAAAATGTGTTATTATCCATAGAAAATACGTTGTTTTCGCATTTTTCATTATCAGCGTTTTTTTGACAAGGATACACTTCACCGAAATAAATTAAAAATATGAGTTTATTTCAGTTGCACTTTATTTCGAATATTGTAGTCCAGTTCAGTGGCGGTCAAATTCTAATTGCTTTAATCTATTGGATGAGGTCCCTATATTTATTCTCCACTTGACATTCGTTGTATACATGATTGATATGGGAAAGTGAACATGCTCAGGAAATTTGTAATCTATTAATATTGTAAATGACTTTCCTCTGCTGCATACAAAAATTGTTTGTATGTTTTTATTGAAATTATTGACGTGATATATTAAACAATGTGTTTTTATCAGGCTTGTATTCTTTGGAATAGTTTAGTTTACATGTTTGTATTATCTATTTATTTTATTATATTTTTATTCTATCATATACTTTAAATAACATAAAATAAGCTGTGATAACTGGATGAGTTGTTCCTTTTTTATTCTATTTTTCATATAAGTGTTAGCAAAATTAATATTATTTGAATTTTATAATAAAAAATAAACAACTAAATGATTTAAATACGATTTTTATTAAATAATTGTAATATTGATTTGTTATCATATCAACTAGTACTGAAAAACAAGTATAAAAATATAATGAGTCATTTATTAAAGAAACAATTAAATACTCATTAAGAAAGACTAATACAATTTTTATTAAGCTATGTACAAATTTATTAATTAAATGTTTTATGTTTCGGTTGTTAAGATGAAGTGACAATTCAAAGGATATACATATTTTTTGAGTATTACGTCTAACATAATTGTATTAGTATTATACTTTTAATAGAAATTGTTATATTTTAAATTAGTTAGAAATTACATAATAGTTTGTGTTAATAATTAGTATCTTAATTGAAACAACCAATTGTTAATCAAGAAAAATAAAACAAAATTAGCCTTATTACAAGTTTGTAATTTTTAAATTGTAAAAATTATAGAATTTCTTACCTACCTTTTAAGAAAGAAACTTATTCTATTTCTTGCACATAGTTATATTTAGGAAGAAATTTTGGGAGTTACATAGTCATTTTTTATAAAAATCATTTTCATTTTAATAATTTTGATTTTTTTAAAGAAAGCAAATGCGGTTAATTTAAGAAAAAATGCTTCGAAGTTTATATTTTATTTTAATGTATTTTTACTAAATAATTTAAAATAAAATAAATATTTAATTATATATATATATATAATTGTTGCAAATGAAATGGTTGTTTTTCAAAATTTAAATTTTGCGCCCTTGTAGTTCAACTTTTTTCTATATAGTGACGTTCTATGGGGGTATTTACACTAGTCAATATTCATACAGTATTTACGCCCATTGGGAGTATTCACACTAGTTGCACTGATGTGTCAGCAATACCTAATGTTATGAATATCGCGTATTTATACTTGCATGATGACACAAATTTCATTGCATATGTATTAGTGAAATATTTCATTTTGAATCGAACGTTCGAGGCAATTTTGTATGTGTTAGTTCGTGCATCACGTTGCCGAGCTAAAATTTGTGCGCATCGTTGCGGCGGTGTCAACACGAAAATCCCCTCCAAAAAAAATTAATTTTTCGGAAAGAAGGTGTGAGACGAGCGGTAATAGGCCGTGAATACTGTATGAACGTTGACTAGTGTGAATACCCCCATTACCGCTCGTCTCACACCCTCTTACCACCAAACTCCCACAACTAAAAAAATTAGTTTTCGGGTAAGAGCGTGTGAGACGAGTGGTAAGGACTGTGAATACTGTATGCATATTGACTAGTGTGCAAAATCCCTATGTGTGTAATCCAAAAAGTACATAAATCACACGTGAATGTAGGAGCATAACCTCATTTATATCATGAGTTCCACGTGGCGGAAAATATTTTTTTTGTAACATGAAAACAAGGGAAAATAGGATAATTTTCTTGTAAGAGTTCAAACACGGACGTAGTGTGACCGAGGCAAAGCGAAATATTAATACGACTTTTGATGAAGATTGTGTGAAAGAGTGAACCACTAGGCGTTGGTTCGAAAAATTTCATTTTGATTCCCGGAAATACGCTATCTATCATCGAAGATTATATTTTTAAAAATATGGTCCAAGAAAAACTATATCTAACTGTTTGTGTAATTGTGGAGAGGTTTAATATTCATTATTCAACCGCTTACAGACATCTGAATGCATTGGGAAAAGTCAAGGAGCTTGACAAATTAGTACCGTTAAATTTAGTGAGATAGACAAGGTGCATCGTTGGAGGTTTGCTATTTTTTGATTTCCCTAAATGTAAGCGAAGATATATTGTTTCTTATTATGACTTGTGGCGGAAAATGGATTCTCTATGATAACCATTTACGTGCCGTGGATGGATTCGGAAGAAACGTCGAAATGAATTTTTTCATCTACGCGAGGTTTTGATGTCTGTATGGTGTTTTTTTTTTTTTTTTTTTTTTTTTTAAAAAAAATAGATCCATTTTTCATTCCTGCGACAAGATGATACGATTAATACTGAGAAATATTGTCAAGAAATTGAAATAATGCATGACAAACTATCTGTTCAAGAACTGACATTGGTGAATAGACGTAGTGAGTTATTGTTCCATAACAGTACCAAACTACATATTGCAATGGTTTGTTTTTTTTTTATTTTGTTATTACATGTTTTTTTGAAAGAATTTATTTTTTAAAAGAAAATACAACAAATATTTTTATTTATAAAGTGAATAGTATATAATTCGATATAAAAGTTACACTTACAGTAATTCATATTAAGTGGTGTACTATGAAATGTCGGATTTCTCTTTGATTTCCAATTGAAAAATCCAACATTTCATATTACACGACCTAATATTTTAATCTTTATACAAAATACATAAATCTGTTTTCAATTGTCTTTTACTTCTTTGTGAATGTCACGCCAATGGGGCCACGTTTTTATTTCTTCAAACAAACGTTTTCCTGGACTTTCTACTGCGGAACATTGGCAATGCCCTACTAGAATATAATTTTTGTCGATGTGTCCTAATTCGACACCTTTTTGAATGAGTAATTGACAAGCTTCAATTGAATGTGCCGGTGGTAGATTTCGAATAAAGCATCCAATAAATGATATTCCAGTCGATAGTCTATTATAATCATATGTATGTGCACCGACTATATTCCATCCTCGACCTTCGTATACGTTACCATCACAACCTATTAGAAAATTATATGCGATATCATTCCATTCTTTGCTTTCTATGTGAAATGTTTGCGTCAATCGAACAAGTAAAATGTTTTCTGCTTGTGTTCGGCCGGACTCAGTTGCGGTATGTGCTGCACAAAATTAACAAGAATTATATAATATATATATATATATATATATATATATATATATATATATATATATATATATATATATATATAGTGCCAAAATGTCATGAATTTCAGATATTATCAAACAGAGCATTTTTTTTAAATTGATTCAGATAAGTTTGTGATTGAAATATATTACGTGATTAAAATACTAAATTCGAACACGATAATAAAGATTACATTCTATAAGATAAGATTATTTTTAACTTCGTATTTATGGTTTGCTACGATTTTGATCAAAACGATAAAATTAAAAAATGTATGTTATTTAATAATTTTAATTTGACTGTTAAAAACAATAATGAACTTACATATGATGACATATTTTGTTGGTTGAGATATTGGTACTGGATCTTCTATAGGTGGTTGTGCTAACCAACTTCGACGATTAATGATGTTAAGCTTATTTGGAGCAACTGAAAAATATAATAACATTTACAGTATCAATCATTTCTTATTTAATTCCGCAAAAAGTTGGAAAATAGATACGAAAAAATATAATCGATAGAATCAGAAAAGTTTGAATGTAATTTGAAAAAAAAAATATTAGTAAAAAAATATTTGATATTGTTAACACATTGCTGACCGAATGAATTGCGTCTGAGTAGATGCTAGCGCATTTTTTACAAGCATTGTTACAAGTACTGTGTTGTATGTATATTGCAAAATGGGGAGATCTCCCCGATCGGTCGTGCACCGACATATTACAAAACAGGGAGATCTCCCCGATTGGTCAGCCATGTGTTAATTTAATTCTTGGAAATAATTTTGTATTTTCATAATAGATAAGATATATATGGATAAAATATACAGATATATGAATTATTCATATATATATATATATATATATATATATATATATATATATATATATATATATATATGAGGGTCATTTGATAAGTATGGTAAAAAGTAAGAAAAACTAAATTAAAAAATTAATTAAATTAAACGATAAATAAATGTATTATACTTATCTAACGACCCTCGTGTGTGTATATATATATATATATATATATATATATATATATATATATATATATATATATATATATATATATGAGGGTCATTTGATAAGTGTGGTAAAAGGTAAGAAAAACTAAATTGAAAAATTTAATTAAATTAAACGATAAATAAATGTATTATACTTATCTAACGACCCTCGTGTGTATATATATATATATATATATATATATATATATATATATATGTGAATAATTCAGCGAGATCAGGCAACATAAAAAAGTATGAAAAATGCATGTTAGAATTAAAACGGGTAGAGATGAGAGAACTGAGAGGATAAAAAAAACAAAAGTTAGGGATGATATAGCAAAAGTAAGGAGTTTGAAATGGAAATGGATTAGATTTATAGAAAGAAGGAAAAATCCACCTATGGACAAGACAAATTCTTGATTGGAAACTTAAATACATAAAAACTTTTATGAGAAAGACTTATGGATAGATGGAACAAAGTCATAAGAAAATTTGTCGAAATGGAACGGTAAGGAGTTGAATTAGTTGAAGTGGAAAATTTTGTAAGAGGCCTTTATCCAGCAGTGGATAGAAAGAGGTCGATGATTATATATATATATATATATATATATATATATATATATATATATATATATGTATATTTATTATATGTATGTATATTTAGTACAAAAAATAATTACACAAATTATATTCGATTTTTTCTTATAAAAACAACTTTTGAAAACACTGTTTTTCCTATTAGCAATAAAGTGGACAATACATGATTATTGAACACTTATATAGTCTTGTGATGTTGGGATGGATGATTCAGATTAGAATAAAATTGATTTGTTAATGAATAAGATATATCAACATGGAGCATTAAAAAGTTTCAATAATATAATCATTTTTTCTTAATATGCTACAATAAAATGTTAGAGTATTAGAGTTTAATCGTTTAGCAAATTCTTCAACCGATATTATGTATGTATCATTAATACATTTTTCATTTGGATAGTTAGATGGTATTTAATCAAATACGTCAAAATAGCTACACTGAAATTGGAGCATATTTTTTAATCTACAAATTGTTTTCGAGTTGTCGAAATACTTAATATCTTTTAGAATTTAAATAATGTAATGCACTGAAAATATAAATTGTCTGTATTCATTTCGAAGAATTCATTAGAACACACAATAAATCAAACAATTAATTTCTATTTTTAAATTGTATACGTATTTTGTCATTCACTTGTATTGATTTTATCATGTTTAGTAAATTGTAATATTATCTTTTTGACATCGAACATTTTTTTGTAATTATCAAAGTGATATAATGTTTAAAAAATTAAAAGAAAGTTATGACAGGTATAAAGGCAAAAAAATATCTTTGATTATTAGTTATTATCGTTTATTAAAAACTACTCAAATAATAAGTGTAAATTAATTTCGCCATTTAATACATTTTATTTTATAGAATAGATTCAATATAAGTTATATTGGCTATAATTAATCGGAAGTTTTTACAGGATTGTAAGGATGAGAAAGTTAAATTTGATGTTAAAATTAGTTATAAAAAGCTAGATATATTATTTTTTATTTTAATCAGAAGTATTCTAAGTTATTAGATTATACAAAAATTAGTAAAAATGTTGAGTTTAGTAATACTAAATTTTTTAAGTTGATATATTAAAATAATGAAAAATATTATTGAACTATTTGAAATAATACGAGATTATGCTTAGATTTCTTTAGAAATTAATTTGGATTACTTTTAAAAATGATCAAAAATTACATAAAAATTAAAATAATTTAATAAGAAATATATAAATGTTTATAAATAAACTCTGCATTTGTGAATGTAGATGATAATAAATCAAATATAATTATAAATCGATTTGAAATTGTATTATTATTAAAATAACTAATGTGACATTGTACATATTTAGTGAAATTTTGAAAAATTAAAAGGAATTAAGTGGATTTTGAACGATAGAGATTCTTATAAAACAATTTATATTTCAATATTGTACATTTTTATTAGTAATGACTTAATATTTTTTTTGCTTATAGTTTTATGGGATAATTTATACAACATATGAATTTAAAATCTGATTGTAATTAAGATATCCTTATTTCTAAATATTTTATATATATATATATATATATATATATATATATATATATATATATATATAGATTTTTCAATAAGCGCTTCAGAAATTTAAATGGAAATAAAACAAAAAGTATTTAATTAATTAGCTATTTATTTTTTCTTATTTTTAGCATATTCTATGGAATTAATAATGGAACACAATTTCACTCATGTGATCATCAGGACTTTGCTTGACATAGTGCATTCGTTTAGTCCAATTTTAGTCAGTCTTTCACATAATTGTGGTCCAATTTCATGAATTACACGTTCAATGTTTATTTTAATGCTTTTGTTGTTTGTGGTTTATCAGTATAAATCAGTGATTTCACGTAACCCCACAGAAAATAATCCAACGGAGTTAGATCACATGATCTTGGTGGCCCACTGATGGGTCCATTTCGTGAAATAATAGACTCATTAAACTCTTGTTTAAGGGAATCTATTGGAGTTTTTACAATTTCTAAGCATTGTCCAATTGTTAAACGTTCCATGATAATTTACCAAACTATACTGAGTTAAAATGTTATAATGAGCTTAAAAAAATTCAAATATGGTTGTCACCAGCTGTCAAAGTTCTGACATTTTTATTAGAAAACCTTATATATATATATATATATATATATATATATATATATATATATATATATATATACGATTGGGTAGCATAGTAGCTTGCATCACTACTTGTCATGCGGGAAATTGCGTTCAATTCCCAGTCGGAGAGTCCCTCATTTTCGAGGGTTGATCATGAGGCTGATAACCTCATATTGTAAAAAAATCATCTGTCAAAAAGTTCGATATGAAAGGCTCTATTGAGCTGGCATTGTCATAGAGGCCTGGGACTGGAATAGTCTGGGGAGCCAATGATGATGATGATAATATATATATATATATATATATATATATATATATATATATAATTAAACAAAAATTTGTTATATTTACCTCTGTTCGCATTAACAAAAAGTTGGTTTGTAATATTCTGCTGAGACATTGTTGTAATATTCTGAGTTATATTTACAGGACCTTTAATAATTGTAACATTTCCTACATGCACATGATCAGAATTCTGTACAGAAACATCACCTATAACTAAACCGTTTTTGCTACTATCAGAATGAAACACGTGTTTTAAAATATCCAATTTTGTTTCATTATCAATCGTTGCAACTGGTCCAGAACATGCACTATCTGTAGTTAAATCTGTCAGATCATTCACATCATCATTATCAGTGTCTTCATATCTTAAATTAGCGTCAATTGAATTTTCATTATTAATAGATTGACATTCTTCAATTCTTGGCTCATTATTTTCACAGTCAGTATTAGATTGAGATGCATCGGTTTCTTGAAACTCAACAGTTGTACTTAAATGTCGTTTTTGTTTTTCTTCGTATTGAGATATGAACTGAACTTGCTGTATTCGTTCCAGATCTTCAAAAAATGGTAAATTTTCCTCGGCCGGAGATAACATAACACTATCATAAGTTAACGAATCATTGTTATCCTCATCGAAAATTACGATTCTATTTAGTTGTGGCGTTAAATGTATAATATCTTCGTCTGAGGATGTTTCTGATGAATCCTCATACGAATCTGAACTTAAATTGTTCATACATTCTTTACATATAGTCGATTCAAAATTTTCGCAATGTTCATTACAATTGTTTAGTTCATTTTTTTCTACTCTATTCACAACATTTTCCATTTTCACTGTCTTTTTAGTTGTAATATATAGTTAAATTTATTTTAGTACATGCGATTCAGTCTATAATTTGGTAAATAGAAACACATCACAACGTTATATGATATTTCTAACAACAGGAATATAATATGAATACTTTATATTTTAGCTAATAAAATATGTTTATTTACTATATAAATTATATATATATATATATATATATATATATATATATATATACATATTTACACACACACACACACATACACACACACACACATACACACACACACACACACACACACACACACACACACATATATATATATATATATATATATATATATATATATGTGTACGTAAGATATTTAATATCTTATTAACAACGAAAATATTGATGATAAATAGCATATGTGAATATGTGTGTAAATTTGTATAAACACTACTTTCTTTCCTCGAAATGTTTCACTCGTTTTTTAAAACACTCTATTTTTTCACTTTATGTATTTTTTTATATTTACTGTTTTATATTCACTATAAGTGTGTTATTTTGTTTTATGCGAAATATTCTTATTTCTATTGTATTATAATTTTTATTGTGATGGTAACACTGTTTACTAATTATATTAATAACACTGATTACTTATCGAGCGTATATACGTAACAGTATAAAAATAATATTTTTTACTTTTTATTTGTTCATACAACTTTTTTTTATTAATATTTACAAGTAGTTATTTGAAGTAAAACAATAGGGTCATTTGTTAAAAATGTAGACACTAGGTTATTTTTTAAATTTTAAAACACGTTATTTAAAAGCACAAACTGATTTTGACCAAAAATTCATTTGGATCACATTATGGAAGTCACATTTATTTAAATTAAAAAGTCCCGTTTATTCACATGGCATTTTTATATTTGGTATGTTTTTTCCTTTTGCATCACTCACATTTGATGACGTTTTTGTTTGTCAAATATGTTCAAGGACATAATGTATATAAATAGTCATAATTTTATATCGTTTGTCATAAATTTGTGTAATGTACTTGTAAAACTCAACTAAATTCATCGAAATTTATTTGTAAATTATTTCTTATATGATCTATTAATTTTGTACCTTTTGTTATTTGTTTAATAACATTAAATTTTTATGTAAATTTCAATTAAATGTAAGAATATTTTTTATTTTTTTTCTCAAGTGAGAAATATTTATAATATATATATATATATATATATATATATATATATATATATATATATATATATATATATAATGGTCATCCAAATGTGTGTTTTATTAAAAAGAAACATGTGTATAAGGTGGTGTATAGGGACACGTGATTAGTTTGTTTTTAATAAAACAAATCTAGACGTCTCATTTGGATGGCCTATATGTATGTGTGTGTGAGTGTGTATTAATGTGTACGTATATTTGTTATTTAGGGATTCTAAACTGATATGGAATTTGTTTAGTAATAAGTAATTATAAGATAAATTTGTTAAATTTATCAGTTTATAAATACTAAGAATTTGATAATGAAATGTATTCTTATAAATATATATATATATATATATATATATATATATATATAAGGGCAAAGTATGAATAAAATACAAATTATTGTAAAAAATAATTATTAAGACTTCGTAATTATATATAAAATGGCGAATAAAATAGAAAAAGCATAAAATATTTCTAAAACATTTTCCACCTTTCCATTTCTATATTATTTACAATAATTAAGTCTAATAGAAATGTGTGAACTTTCTATTTCACACAATACTTCATTTTGATAAAATTAATTTTGGTTTAATTAATAAAATATTTTGGTATAGAATTTTAATTTAATATTTATTTTACTTCTTAATAATATAAATTCTTCTTTTTGGATGATAATTAAATATTTACAATATTTTTAACAAAATTTTCGAATTTTTTCAAATTGTTGTCTTGATTAAACTGTCTATTAGTTGACAGAATAATTTATCTTAAATCAATTTAAACTATAGTAATGAATATTTTAAAAATAATTACAAAAATTAAAGTAGTTGATAAAAAAATTATACTGAAATTATTTTATCACTTTATAAATAAAACAAGATCGATATTTTTACCTATATATATATATGATCCTAAAATCATAATTTTCATAATAACAAAGATAAGTACAAACGATTTTTTGTTGTATATCTGGTGTAATAATTGCAATGTTATTGCAACATGATATAATATTTTAATAATAATTGAAATAATGTTAGCATAAACACTGCAGTTAAGAATATATTTTTAAAATTCACATTTTTAGTTTAAAAAATTAATTACAATGCACTTATAATAGTTTAACAAAAATTACAAGTAAAATATATACACATATATACAATATATATAACATTCACTGAACTTACACATCAAAATGATGTTTTTAATTTTACTCTATTTAGTTCTTATCATGAAAATAATTTACAATTTCATAGAAATCTGTTTTATCTATTTTATTTTATAACAGATAAGTGTTCATAGAGTGCGGTATTAAGCAGAATTATCAAAATGGAAGATACTTTCTATCGATACTGTTTTTTAGTATTACATTTGCATATTGTATCTTTACTTGATTATTCTCTATTTTTTGTAATATATAAGTATATTGAACTTGTAATAAAATATTTAAAGATTAAATGTTTACATTTTATTATTATTTTATATTAGTTAAAATAAAAAAGTATTTGTTTTCGGCGAGACTGTTGTTCAAATATATAAAATCCACATTTCATAATAAAATTGTGCAATACAGAAAGAGTTCAGAGAAAAGTTGGTAGTTTTATATTAAACAGGCATATCAGGATTGATATCCTATTGAATCATGTATGTGGTCACTGGTGTGAAACAATTTTAATTAAAGAAAATCATGATTACGTACTCAAGTTAAATTGTATAAAAAATCTTGGTCAAGTTAAATATTCCATAAGGGTGATTGGGTTTGGAATGTTCTCTTTTACAATATTTTCAAATTACTACTTCCTTCTGTAAATACTTTAAACATTCAGATTAATAACACTTGAGTAAAGATTGCTTTTTATTAGAACTTTTATTACTAAATAGGTAGTTCTAGGAAGGAGTGTTATTATTATTATTATTAAAATTTGTTTCAATTTTAGGTAATAATTGAAACATTACTATTAAATATTAATATATTTTTTTTAATGATAATGAATTCAACATTTTGATTAACAACTTTAACAATCTTTTTAATAATTTTATTATTTCGTTGGTTTAGTTAGATGGTTTTATTTAATAAGATTTTAATACGGTTTTGTATGAATTAAAAATATTGAAAATTCCTTACTCTTAAAAATTGTTTAAAGTTATCATAGTAAATAGTAATCATAAGGTGAAATATTAGACGAATATTTCGACTAAAATAAAATATCACACTTGAAATGTAAAATTTGTTTCGTAAGTACGAATTCTTTATAAACACAATACTTTCGGGTCACCCGTTTTGATTTTTTTATCAAATGATTTCTTTAAATAATAAAATTGTATTTATTTGTTTGATTGAAGAGTGGCCGTTACTCACTTTCTATTCTAAACAAATATATTCATAAAACAGCATTTTTTAGTCGTAGATCGGGTTAAAATATTTTTACCTTATTTGCAGTATTTTTTTTAATGATGTAAATGATTTAATTTAATTTCTTTATCAAAAATCATTCCAAAAATTATTTTTTTCCTTCTCTTTAAAAATGGAATTTTAAATAGAAACAAGCTTCTATTTTTCTTTTAGTTTATCTAAACTTTTTAAAATATATGATGATTTGGCAGTTATTAACTCTGAAGGGATTTTGTAAATATAAACATCTTATTAAAAGAAATTCTCAGTTTAAAACTGTAACAAATTTATATCTTTTTTTAGAGTATTATTTCTGTATATTGCTAAAATAACTGATTTTTCGTATAATTATTTTTTTTGAGAATAACAATTCATAAAATTACAAAAAAATTACTTCAGTATCTTCTATTTTTAAATTTAGATTTTCGTAATAGAAGGAATTTTCACGATTTTTTTATAAGACCAGAAAATATTTTTATGCAATTTACATTAGAGAAATCGTCGTTTTATTAATTTATGATGTTTATCAGAAAAAAATCTTTGATTCGACTACTGATACATTTTTAATTTTTATTTTTTAAAATAACTCTTTTTGAAAAAAATACCAGGTTTTTTAAATAAAATATGTAAATTATATACTAAACAGTATTCTTGACTCTTTTTTTCTGAAAACAGATATTTGTTCTTTTTATAAATATTTGTTTTAATAAATAAGAGACATTAATTTCAATATTTTCTTTATTTTTCGGAAGAAGCATATAATTCTTTACATTTTATTTGTTACAAACGAATAAAATTTAAAATATCAATTAAAAGAATATCATCATTCTGAAATCAATCAGATAAATATAACAGTTCATTAAGAGCAGTAAGTATAAAATAATATCTAATGTACATATTCTAAATGATATAAATATTATTGAAACAAAATGTAATTAAAAAAAAACGCTATTGTATACCTACGAATACATAAAAATAACACTTTCAAAAAATGGCAAGCTTTACTAAAAGTTTATAATGTATAATAATCAACAAAAAATATAGATTGTACATCACTTAATAAATTATCAAATTATTCCAATTTGAAAATTAGTACCAATTTTTTACTACGGTGTGAATCAATATATTAAATAATGATTATTTGATGGTTTATTTAATCAAATACTAGATTTTTAATTTTACTTTAATTAAACTTTTCTTATATTAATATTTTTTAATAATTTAATTTTCTGGTAATAAAATTATCATTTTTAAGTTTGTTTTTTTAAACACTTTGTACCTTGTTCGAAATGTTTTGCATATTAATATTTTATATTTAAAAATAAAATATCTTAAATAAAAATATTTTTTATAATTCAATAAGATATATGTATTATTTGATGTTTTTAGATGAAATTCATAATATTAATGCCCTTAAAATATGTAACTGTGATTATAAAATTAGTAATATGCAAAGTTATGTACACAAAAATAAATATCACATATCATCATGTCATCACATAGATAAAGAAATTGTTTCTATTTTTCCATTTTGCTTGACTAAATTAATAATCATTAATGTTTACAAAATGCTTTTCAGTACTTGTTTTTTAAATTATAAAATTAATATTTTATTACCAACATTGTAATATGTGCTATTATATTAAGTGAAATAACTAAGTGAAATTATTAAGTGAATAACTTGATGATAAAAACTTTAAGAAAAGATTATAAGGATAGATCCAAAGGTGTGACAGAAAACATTTTTTATATAATTAATTTTATGTAAACTATGCAGTATTGATATATATATATATATATATATATATATATATATATATATATATAAATATCTATAAATATATATATATATATATATATAATATATATATATATATATATATATATATATATATATATATATATATATATATATATATATATATATATATATATATATATATATATATATATATATATAAGCCAGGAATTTTTAAATGTAATCTGAAAACCTATAAACAAGTACGGAATCAGATAAGAGAAATTTTGATAAAATAGAACAAATAAAATCATTGGAATGGGTATGGACAAGGCACAAAGCAAGAAGAGAAGACAATAAGATAGACAAAAATAATTATGGAATGGTGACCAAGAAACAAAAAAAAAACATAGAAGACATTCTAGTAAAGATAGAAGAATGAAATTATGAAATAAAGTCGAGATGAGCGTGGTAGTGAGATCAGTTGCAGACAAGAAGCAATGGAATAATTTTGGAAAAAGTTTAAGAAGAGCCAGTGACATTCGACAAGGTTTTATGATAATAATAATATATAGACATACAAATGTGATGTCTAGATTTGTGTTTCATTAAAAAGAAACTATACACATGCTTTCCTATACGCCACCCTATACACATGTTTATTTTTAATAAAACACAAATCTAGGCGTCTCATTTGGATGACCCTATATAAACAATATACACTGATGTACATAAGTCATGGCACACATAGGTAACATAAGCTATTTATTGATATAATTTAATGAAATCGTTAAATTTTAAAAAAAATAAATATAATGAAAATTACATAATGAATAAATTAATTGAATATTATATTTATTTTCAATTAAATATTTTTTTTGTTTAATTTAATGACTTCATTGAATTATATCAATAAATTGCTTATGTTACTCATGTGTGCAGTGTATATTTTTATAAAATTTTAATATAATTCTATTCAACTTGAAAATCATAATATAATTCTTTTCAACTTTCAAGTTGAAAATGTAATGTAATTTAGATTAGCTTTCCTTAAACTGACTTACAGTTTCTTAATTCAAAGCAATTAAAAATGATAAATATTCAATAGCAAATACAACGTTTTAAATAGACCATATTAAATCATAAAATAATTTATTTTATATTATAAATTGAGATTATATTATTGTATTAAAATCGATGCTATATTTTACGATTTTAGTTAGTAAAAGATTGGCAATGATTGAAATATTTGTAATAAATGAATGTGTAGAATATATATATATATATATATATATATATATATATATATATATATATATATAAATCTATATATAATTATTGATAGCCATACGTGTACAATAAAATAAAATTCATCTACTTCAAGTTTATACTACTATATATATATATTAGCATTATTTAAAGCATATACTAATATTCTATTACATTGTTTGAATGTATGTTGTTATAATTTCCATGTATTAAAAATTGCACTATTGTATATCGATATTTTACAGTAAATTATTTAATACATTGGGAGTACGTTTTCTTTCCATGGAAATAAATATTTGCAGATAAATGTTATCCATAAAAATTAAGTATAATCACTTTTGTCTTAAATAATACGATTTATATGTATCCATATATCGTACTATAACAAATAAATAAATAATTTTGTATTTATTTATATTTTATACTAACGTATAAAGTGATCATAGAGTATAATACATTGTAAACTCTATTGTGTATTGAAAATGTTGCTTTATAAACTATTTACAATGACGAATGCAATTTTAAATATAAATAATAATATTTTGTCAATAAAATATCGACATAAAACATTTATTAATATGATTGTTGGCATATTTAAAATATACACATATTAAGAATATGTATTAATCCATTCACAGTGAAGTAAAATATTAACATTACTCACTATGCATTTCTTAATATATATATCAATTTTATAGACTGTTGACGACGTATTCATTTTATATAGTTAATGTAAAAATATTTGTTGTTAATAAGATTGAATAAAAATATATAGATATATGAAAGGTAATTTAATTATTTTAGGAACTAATTTCTGTTTGGAAATTATTTTTTTTATATTCGTTATAAAGGTATTTTCTTTTATAAAACGTCATTTATTGACGAATTAATTCCTTTTTTTATTAAGGAAATTTTTTTTTATTAAAAACTATTATCACAAATTTAATATTCATTAGGCCACAAGTATATTAAATTAAATAAATCTGAAAATTTTTTGTTCGATTTCGTTAAAAAGAATCAAATTTGGCTCACTAGTTGATGACAAATGTCTGATGGTAGATTATAATGCACATATGGTAATAACGTAATAGTGTTCTACGTTTCATTTGATATCAGAAAATGGACTTAAAAGAAATACACATCGTGCAATAAAGTTTTATTAGACAAGAATACGGATTGATATCGTTATATTTGTCAATTTTCTAACGTGTCAATTAATAATAAACAGCAATTAATAAATGTTGAATTTATATTCAAATATTTTCTTAATATTTGTAAATACGACAAGAATTATATATATATATATATATATATATATATATATATATATATATATATATATATATATATATATATATATATATATATATATATATATGTATATATAAATGTTATGTATATATTTTAAATATATTACATAAAAAATAAATATTTGAAATGTATACAACCATTTAAAATTTCTTCAGGAATGCGATGCTTTGTTCTTATTGTATAAAAATCAGGTAAAACCAACTGTTGCAAAAAGTATCAAAACCTGATATTGAGATTGCCCTGAAAAGAAAAAAAAGTACTTTAATCAGATATGCATTTTATGAAATTAAACTAAACATTAAAATAGGTTTTGTAATTAAAAAGCACTTACAAGAATTATATTCTTTGTATATTTTACTTTAAATCACAATTTGGATGATTTTTTACTACAATTGATATAAACTTATAATTACGAACGTAACGACGTGAAATGATCTTGAAACTGTTATGAAAAAAAGTATACGTATTTTGATGTATTATAAAAGTAATTTATTGTTAAAATTATAAGAGCTTTATTTTATTTAGTTTATATTGTAAACTATTTTTTCATTTTCTATCGAAATTTATGTATTATCGTTATATCATATATTTAATATATATATAAATTTAGATGTAATTTTCTTTGGACATACATTACAGTTAATTACGAATTTATTGTTTTATTTTCGATTTTTCGAATACTAAAAATACTATTTGAGATCATCATAATGAGAAATTATTAACTGAATAAAAGTACCATACTACGCTACTGAAAAGTTTTTTAAAAAGTTTTTTTCAATAAATCATTACCTCATTCAAGGTTATTGCATTTAATGAACGTGCAATGATTGCATTTATAGTTTTCAATGCAAGTGTCTTAAATTAATTAATTGTCGGGTGTTTGTATGCACATTGTCAATTTTCAAAGATAATTCACAATAAATAATGTATTTTTCGGCTCTTATAATTTATTACAGCTTATAAGAAATATATTCGTTTTTAGATAAGAATCATTTAAATGGCTGTTGATTATGCGTTTTGTCTCGCAGTCTAATAAAATATACAGAATTTGTATTTGTATTAAATTGCGATTAGAATATTTACGAACGAATGTAATTTGTCAACACTATAATCTAAATGTGTTTTATTATTTATTTGAGATTAAATTGTATTGTAATGTTGACAGTTCACGAGTGTATTGTTATAATATAAATATAGTATGTTGATATTAAGAAGAGGTGCATATAAATTTGCAATTTTATTAGTTGTTTTTTGCGCGCTTTTTATATTTCACAAATTTGTTAAAATGTTTGAAATATTGTATTACATTAAATTGATAAACATTTTATATAATCATCAAAACTAAAGTCAACAAAATGCATACTTTTAGGCTGCTTATATTTGAACAAATTTATACAATAATATAATTATCATAAAAAGTAATGTTTGTTAAATGAAGAATGTTTAATAACGCATTTATGGCTTTATTTGTGATAATTTCAAAAGAGCAGAGAATTCATCTATTTATGAATTTAATATTTACATTTTAAATATCTCATTTACTTTATATACATATATTTACATGGCATATAAATAGTAGAGAACAAAAAGAGTTTGGATTAGTCTGATTTGTTTGTAAAATCTATTGAAATATAAAACTAATTAATGATTTATTAATAAAAAATAAAGATTTCCATAATTTTTAAAATTTAGTAAACTTGAAAAAATTAGTAAAATTTATAAAAAATACTGAAACTTGTATAAGATTTTATAATTAATATTTGTGAAACTACTTTTTAAATTTCTTGAAAAAATGTTTACTAAATTTTTATTAAAAAAACAGTTGTCGTTTCCAAATAATGCAAGAGTTTATTTAAGTGACTATTTATTTTACGGAATAAACATCTGTACGTGTATATTTTAAAATTGCTATTGTGAAGTAAATTATAAATTAATAATACTAATATATTGAAGTCATATCCGATTTTAAATAAAATTGATATTTTGAAATATTATAACGAATTTTCAATAAAATAATTTTAAAATAATAATTCACTTTTAGATTTAAAAATATATATTTTTATCTAATTTTTGAACAATAAAAATGAAAAAAATTAAAAATAAAATTTACAAGCATTTCTCAAAATAAAATAAATAATTATAAACAATTACCTGATTAAAATATTAACTCAATCACTACAATATTTTTCTAGATTGTCTATAACAATATGTATGTTCAGAAATTTCATTACAAATGTGTTACAATAATTTCATCATCCAGATCATCTTTTTCGTCATCTGTTTCTTCAACCATATTTGGATTTGATTTAGCTTCTGCTTCGGCAGCTTTTGGATCTTCTTCCATTCTTTTTTGACGACGCGCTTTACGTAATTGTAATATTTCTACAATAACATAACCAGTAACACCAATAAGAAGAATTGTTAACATCACATAAAGTTTCATGCGTGCACATAAATGTGTAGAATAAGCGTATGCAATCACGAAACCGGCAGATTCCCATAATCTATAATTTGAGAATGCGGCTTCTTTGTTTCTTCGGAATAGTGTTCCGTATAAACCTAAAATTATTAAATAGATAATCATATGTTTATAAATACATACATACATACATACATACATATATATATATATATATATATATATATATATATATATATTGAAAACAGTTAATTAAATAAAATTTATTAATATTGCTTGATAATAAAGCCAAGTATTTTTGCAAAAAAATACTTTTGATATTCAATTATCTTTACCTATTGATTTTTTATCAAAGTTTATAATTTATTTCGAGTCAATTGTATAAATTGACAAAAAAGTTAAATAAAATATTTAAACCAAAGAGATTTTTATTAATTATTAAAATACTTGAAATTGTAATTTATTCTTAATTGAAATAAGATTTTTGAAATTCAGAAGAATCAAATATTAAAATCTTAAAAAAAATTCATATAATTTTTACCATTGACTTGAGTTTGCCATACTGCATCACCGACGCCCCAAAGTCCACTAATTGCGAAAAAGATGAGTGGCGAGGCTGGATGCGGACGCCACAATAATAATACTGCTACAAGTGATACGTGGACTACTGCTCCAAGTGCTAAAATTGGAGCTCGTCCCACATATTTCATAAGACTACCGAATACAATCGAACATATAGCATTCACAACACCAAAACAGATCATTACGTAGCCAACAGATGGAATGCCGAGAGCACATGATACATAAGCCTGTGAAAACGTTGAAAAATTGTTTAGTTTTTAATGTATGATAGAAGTGTGTATTTGAAATGAAATGTTTAGATGAAATTTTATTTTAGAATTGATTGTTCTACCCAAAAATTGATCAATTTTCTTAAAAGAAATATTGCAAAATATTGATAAAAATAAGTATTATTTATTATATCAGATAGTATATTTAATTATTTTATCTAATTATATAAGGTCATCCAATTTAATCCAGAATTGTGTTTTATTAAAAAGAAACTATACACATGTTTCCCTATACATCACTCTATACAAATATTTCTTTTTAATAAAACACAAATCTAGGCATCACATTTTGATGATCCTATATTAAAGTTTTAATATCGATATATACAAAAATTTATTGAATATTTGAATTATTATTTTCCAGTTTTTTGTTGTAATTTTTGTGTAATATCTTTATTATTTTAATATAATCAATTATTTTGTGAAAAGAATATGTACATAGAAACAAATACAAAATGTAATTACTTGTGTAAAATCTGCGCCTATAAATGCTTGTTCCATTCCAATCCATACAGTAATTGGTATCAGTAACTGTTGTTTAGTTTTTTTTAGTTGGTATGCTGTCGCAGATAATAATTGAATTCCTGAAAGTTCATTCGAATCATTTCTTCTCTGTTTTTCTCCATATCTGCAAATAAAATTGATTTTAAGTTATTATTTATTTTTCAAAACAGGACTTATAAACGATTTACTCGTTAAATAAAATTGATTCCTATAAAATATATTTGTGTCGAAAATGTTTCTAAAATTTAAAAGTGAATTTTAAACTCTCATGAAATATTGAATTTTAATACAGTTAAGACGTGTTAAATACATTTCAATTTTTATATAGATACATATTAATATTCTGTTATAAATATATTAAACATTTTTTATTTTTTTAATTAATTTCTTTGATCGGGTTTTCATTATTTCTTCTTATAAATATCATATTTCATATTTTTTTAAATTTTCTATTTATTATTAATTATCTATTTGAAGAATGGAAAATATAAATTTCATGTTAAAATGTCATTATAAATAAGTAAATTATTGTAAAATATTCGTAATTATTTTATTTTAAAAACTGGTTTAAAATTATATCTTAAAAATAATTTGAAAAATATTTTTTTCAATTTAATTTCCGTAATTCAGATAATATATTCAAAATTAAACTCTTATTTTTAAAACTGCCCTATTTGGCATGATTTAAGTCGTAATTATAAGAAAATGAAATAATCTTGATGTTGTAATTAGTATATCTTCTTTTGTGTTTGACATATAAAATAAAAAAACATTAAAATAAGTCTGTAATATATAAAATCAAAAGAATGATATTAGAAAAATAAATCAATAATTTTTGCTTCTTTAATTTCAACTGTATAAATACGACGATAATTTGTTAAAAAAAATGTTTGCTTTGTTCTCTAATATATATATAAAACATTCTGTATATACATATGTTAATTTTTTAGTTTTCTAAATATTAAAAGACATGTTATAAATAAATCTATTTGTATCTACAACAATAAGGCATTAATGAAAGTCACTGAAATTTGGCTTGGCAGGGTGTTATAAATTATTTATTTTGTATTTTTTTGTTATGAAAACACTTATTAAATTTATGTGAACTATTGGTAATAAAAAATATAAAATTAGGTCGTTATTTCAAAATATTATAAATTATTAAACATTATTGTGCAAAAGGCTTCAGGTTCGTTATTAATATCCGTCAGAAATACTTGAGGCACAATTTATAAATTTATATTTTTAATTTACGAATTATTAACGGAAAAGTGTTCTAGTTAAGTGAATTAAGAAAGAAAAAAATTAGCACATGAACTCTTATTTATATTTAAGATGCTTACTTTATTAACTATAGTAATTCTATTATTAAATATTGTTTGATCGGTTATTGCAATTTTAAAATAAAAAAACATACACATTTTTTCTTCTAAATGAATTTATTTCAGTTCATCTGCACTTAAGACCTTAATTAAGTTTTAATATATTTAATTATATTTTATTAACACGTATAAAATTGTAAATGTAAAATAAATACTATATAATTATGTTTGTTAAATCATGATTTCACATTTAATATATATATATATATATATATATATATATATATATATATATATATATATATATATATATGTCAATTAAAATTCAATCATTGAATTCAGATTAATCTACAAAATATAATATATAATTGTAAGAAAAAATCACAGTAAAATAAGTATTATTCTGTATTTGTAATACAATTTATTGTAAATAATGAGTATAAATTATATAGTGAGAGTATTTCCGCAATTAACGAAATAATTATAAGGAAATGTTGAAAGAAAGACATTGATAAATAAATTATTTGGTATTGTTTAGATGCGTAATGATTCTTAACAGTTACAGAATCAATTATAGTGTTTGCGTCACTGTTTATCATGTGGGAGATTTCGTTCGATTCTTGATTGGAGAATCTCATAAATTGGGGGTTGGGCATAGTGTTTGTCAATGTCATCTTGTAAAAAAACATAATTTTTTATTAAGTTCTGACATTGACAGAAAGACCTAGATTTTACAAGGCTGTAGCTTATTAGTTATCTAGTTATATATATATATATATATATATATATATATATATATATATATATATATATATATAGGGTCATCCAAATGTGACTATAGATTTGTGTTTTATTAAAAAGAAAAATCAGTATAGGGTGGTGTATAGGGAAACGTGTATAGTTTCTTTTTAATAAAACAAAAATCTAGGCGTTACATTTGGATGACTCTCTCTCTCTCTCTCTCTCTCTCTCTCTCTATATATATATATATATATATATATAATACGTGACTATTATTACAAATATAAAATTATAATAATAATTTTGGTTTTTTATCTTTACTTTTTTAATTTTTAATAATTACCGTTTATATTAGTGTATAAGACGACCTTTAAAAATATTAACCCTTTGCACTCGAGGACTCCGCTACGGAGCCAACACGAATAATTTTCAATTCGTGACATAAGGACAAAAACAAATCGTAATAACATCACTTATTCATTTAGCGAAGTGAAAATTTAAGTTGCTGCTTCGAGTTGCTAAGAATATGAGTGAAAAAAGGTTCGAGTGCAAAGGGTTAAAATACCCCTAAAAATCTGGAGGCGTCTTATACGCCAGATACAAATTTGGTTTCTCGGATGAATATTTATTTTATACACCTATATCTTTACATATCAGAATTTCAGTCTTTATTTAAAAAATATAAAAATAAGTTTAGATTTTCTATAACATTAAAAATTTGTAAAAATATATATATTACTTAAAAATATATTTTATTTAGGTGGATATGTGTCTGATATTCTTCGTAATTTGATGTAATTAGTTCATCAAGAATTTAATTATCTAAATTCTCATCATATGGATCAATATCCGAATATGATGAATTGGTTTCGTGTTTAGAATTATAACCATAAACAGGGAACTCCCCTAATTTCATTTTTTCAATGTTAATACATTATAATTGGAAACATGTAACTATCCTAAAATTGCAGATCGTATTATACATCCGATATTTGGTAAACACATGAAATGTAACTTGAAAATTGGGCCTCATCTTATACGCAGGTATATGTGGTAATAATAAATGTAATAAAAAATATTATAAAACCAATCAAAATGTTAAAAGTATAAGTGAGGAAGGAATAAAAACATTGATAATTCAGAGAAGAAAGATTTAATAACTGGAAATTTGGATCATACGTCAACATTAATTAAAAATAAAACATTGGAATTTATGAAATAACGATTTCATTTTAAATGTTTTAAATTATATTTTGAAGTAAAAAAGTCAAAAAAATTAGGAATCTATGTTTCTTTAATTAAAAGTTGTTTAATCTATTTGAGTATCAATTTTTATATACTTTTGTATTCACGAATTTTTATTTAATATAAATTTATATTATTTTGCAACGTTTAATATGCTTTAATAATATTTTTAAAATAGTTTTACTTTCTATACAGTTATTGTAAATATCTTTGTACATAAATTATATATATATATATATATATATTAGTATTTTAAAATTTATTATATAAAACTAATTTTCTTAAACAAAAAATTTAAATGAACTGAGAGTGTGTAGTTGAGTTTTGATTAAATGTATATTTATATACATTTATATTTCTTTACAAAATTATTTGGTCATTTTTATGTAAGGTAACTTAGCTGTAATTTAAGTAGATATTAAATGATGTGAATTTTGAATAGTCCATTAAAAACAGTGTATGTATATAATTTGAGTTTAAAAAGATTTTTTGCATACACGAAAAGTAGTAATTCAAATATAAAATTTATTGACTAAAAAATTATATTTAGCTAGAGGGTGTAATTATTTCTTGTACACATGCTATTATATAACGAAAATAATATTGAATAAGTAAGAAACTTCACTGAATTTACTTCTACATACATGACATTCAAACACATTTGTACATATATATATATATATATATATATATATATATATATATATATATTGTGTGTGTATGTATACATAATATTAAATATATATGTATATGATAGCACACGTGGTGACCTTGAAGAAGTCGCGTGTTTTTCACTGATGCAGAACTCCGGGTATAGCCTGAAGCATTTGTACGTCTGGGTATATTAATTGACAAGTGCATATTGTATATATATATATATATATATATATATATATATATATATATATATATATATATACGTAAAATTGCAAAAGTAATGATTTAAAAAAAATAATTTTATTTTATTTATTCCGTACTACACATGTTAATAAAAACTAATAATAATAGTAAAATTATATGTACGATTTTTTGTTTACTTATTCATTAAATTATTTTTCCATTGATTAGTTGTAAACAATGTAGAAACTTTTATATTTTTGTACACGTGATTATCTTTTTATTTACAGATTTATTGTTAGCTCGGAATTTTTTTATTGTATTAAAAATGTTTTGTATGGTTTTGATAATATTGCAATAAATATTTTTCCTAATATTGAAAAAAGGAGAAAATACAACGGTTGAATATTAAATAAAAATGAATAAGTATATACATGTATATGTAAAATAAGTTATTGACAATAGATTGATTAGTGGAATAGATTGGAAAAGAAATTGTTATAGTTGATTACAAATTTGTCTAGATTTTTTTTAATGCTCTGTCTATTTATAAGATAGTTTGTAGTGAAACAAAAAGAAAAAAATAATCGTTTTATTATCCTTTATTTATGTGTTTCAAAGAATTACTTTACAAAATAAATAAAGTGAAATGAGAAAAGGTAAATAAATAATATAAAAAAGAGAAATATTTTAAAGAAAGTATTCGGCTATTAATTTATTATGTATATAAGAAATTAATCTTCGATTAACTTTAGTGAATGTGTACGCAAGTCTTATGATTATACCACGTTATCAAAATATGTATTTGATTTTTGACGGCTTCAAATTGTCCTTCGTATTGAAATTATGTTGACTAGACATGAAAAGAATATATTATAATAGACATTTTTTAAAAGCGTGTGTATTTGTAACATAAATTGTGACAAATAAACAATGCAATATATTATCAGAAAATATAAAACTAATAAAATATTAGGGAATAAAGTACTAATTTAATTTAAAGGTCATTGTAGAAAAATTAGAACTATTAAAATATGTTTGTATTTTTACAAAACAATAACAGTAACTATTATGATATGAAAGTTAATGAAAAAAGAAAAACTTTTACATATTGGAAAAATAAATTTGAACACCTTCTCAGTGATCAAAATTTTTTTTATAAAAATATACAGAACAAGGAAAAGATATTCGAGGATTCATTTAGATTTTAATGAGAATTTTTCTACGAGAATACAAATTCAGGAAGAACTGAACAAAATTAATTCAACTTTTACAATAAAACTTTTAGAAGCTATTTCAAATCGATTGAAAGCATTTTTTTTAAAAAAGATCACTTAATTAAAAATTGATGTTTAAAGTTTTATTTTTGTTTAGATTTCTTTTAACTAAGTACCTTTGTATACTTAGGTATTAGGTATTATAAATTAAGTTAAAAATATTTTTCCATATTTAATTTCTCTTCATTTTGAAATATATTTTTAAGAGCGTTAATAAAAGATCTGGATACGTTATTATTCTTTTCTTTGATGTGAACTTAATTTAAAATGTTAAATACGTTTTATTAATTTGTTACTTTCATGACTATTGTATTTTAGCTATAAGAATTATATTTTATTGATATTTATGCCAATTTCATCTCTTAATTAACTGATAAAGCATTTAGTATGGTTTCAGTTGTTTCACTTATACAATTATACATGAATATTTTACGACTCTCAGAAGAATTATATTATTATTTCTTTAATTAAAATATAAAGTAGGTAGAAAATACTAAATTTTTCAAAATTATTTATTGACTTGTGTCAGGAACGACAAATAAACAACTTTTGTATATATATAATATGTATATTTGTGTATATAAATGATTATTATCAGACTTAAATAATTATTATGCAATTTAATGAAATAAAGTACGAAATTATTTCATAATATTTATTCTGTTGAAATTTCAAGTTATATATAAATGTAATTAACGTTATTATTTAAATATTTGTGCTTATTACAGTACTTTATTTTAAATTAACAAGTCATTTTATAAAATAAAATTTCAAAAATGCAACTTTCTTATTTAAAAAATCCTAGTAAATGATTACAAATTTTTAGAATAACATAATTTAAATTTAATTTTTAAAGTATTTTATTCCTTCGTTTTTAATAAAATAATAGTTTTCCAATCAATATATAATATAAAATTAAATATTAGGAATAACAGTTTGTTATAATAACTTGTTAATAAAAATATAACACTAAAAAACTCTGTAAGTATATGTTATTAAACTTAGAATATTTTCATATTAAAAGTGACCATAGGAGTATATGTATATCGATAGTTTAAAGCATAATAAAGAAAATCGTCGATAATTGATAGGAGATATTAAATAGTGCAGACATTAATGTGCATAGATATAACATTATTATATTAGACCTTTTGTCTGACTAATTAATTGATATCCATTCTCATTTGAAAACGAGGTTAAATACCTAAATAATATGAATAATACAGTTATCGAAACTATTTGTGTTGTTAATTACAATTTCATGTTATTTTTAGTATGAGTAACAATTTGTGGTGGAAAATTTTATGAAATTCAGTTTATTTTTTTATAATGTCATGTAGTTATTATATGAAGTATTTATATTTTTTATTTTTAAAAGCATGCTTTCTTTTTTTGTTTTAAATTTTATCTGTTTTTTATGAATGACATGTAATTCCACTTATAACAATAATTAAATAAAAGTTACTACAATTTACAATAATAATTAATAATTTATTTTTTGCAGGGTATACAGTTTTTCATTGCAGGTGTAAACGTTTTTTATAATTTAAATTGGTCATTAGTTTATAAAAAATGGATTAATTGTAGTTATTTCCTTTAAGATTAGGTTTATATTTTATTAAATATTATTTTTATTAATATATTTAGTAAAAATTTATATATATATTTATAAAAAATGACTAATTAAAAATAAGTTAATTGTAATAATTTTCTTAAGAAATAACTGATGTATATATTTTTAATTATGGTAAGGCATGCATGAAAATAAAATCAATTCCTTGCTATTTGAAGTGGTTTTTATTGATTATGGTTTATAAATTTTATATGTGTAGAAAATGTATATTAAGAATAATTTATTTTTAAAAATAATGTATTAAATTAATCTCAATTTTATTTTTAATTATATCTAAACAATGACTTATTTATTCGTTGTTATTCGGATTTTATTTCATGAAAACACTGTATATTAACATAAAATCTATAGAATATGAAATAGAAGTTATTACTTTAGGTGGCATAAAGAATGAATGTAATTTTTTAAAAAAATGTTTCAATTAAAAAGAAGATAAAAAGTATTGCGTAAAACGTTTTATTTACAGTGTTTCTCTTAGTTAAATTTGATTGAAAGATTTTTTGTAATCTAATTATTTTATTTCTTTCATGTAAAAAGTATTAATGTAATTTTTTTAAAAAAATATTTTATTATTTTTATGCACTGCCTTTTAATTTAAAATTATTTCTATGGTATTATTATTATTATAAGTTTTTTAGTATTTAGTAATTAAGGTATGTTTATTTTGACTACAATATTATTATTTGCGGAATGAATGATCATAAAATGTAAATAATGTATCTGAAAGTATTATATCATCCCTACCCTCTTACATTATATTAAAGTATCTATACTTGAGAAAATCTATAGAACTTAATTTTATGAAAATGTCTAATTAGTGTATAATATTTTTATACTATAAATGTGTATTACTGTCATTGTAATTAGACTATTATAAACAAACATTTTCTGTTATCATGTAATATTTATTAAAACTTGTTTTAACTTAGCATTTTGAATCAGTTAACTATATCATTTATTTGAAATTCTATTATAAAGATATACTTGTATAGTTATTATTGCAGTTATAATTCCTTTATAATTTATTCTATTAAAACATTATTCAGATAATAAAAAATCAAAATAAATTGTATGTATGTTAATTTGTGATATATCATATATTATTTTTATATAATTTAAAATAGTTTTAATATATATATAAATTAATAACGTATTCTATTTATGTACAAATCCGTGTGAAAAAAATACGTTTAAAAATACATATAAAGTAATAATAACTTAAAAAAAATTTATAGATTACATTTTTATCTATCCATTATTAATGCATTTATCGAGTGACTGCATATATTTGTTATTAAATAAATACACGTATTTCGTGATGGAAAGGTTGAAAGATTTTAAAAGCGTAGAACAATGAATAGAGAACATTTTTCCAGTTTTCAATTCCATGAAAACATTAAATAAGTATTTTCCCATGCTGAGATATGATTACAATGTGCAATGTTTAACACAGTAATAATTTACCCTGGCAATGAAATATTGGAATATTTAATAAACCTTGACGTTCATAAACATTACGTATTCGTTACTGCTATTAATAGTATTTCAATCTTATAAAAATGTTTAAACCTACTAGAAACGGGTATTAAAATCGATTTTTATCGGAGATAAGTATCGTTTATGCAGTTCTGTATATATTTTATATTCATAAATACAATATATTGTTCTTTCCTATATTCAAATATATATATATATATATATATATATATATATATATATATATATATATATATATGTAATATGATATAAATATATATATATATAAGTGATAAATATTAGGTTGGTAATATCTCCCTTCCGCTTTTTTTTTTTGTACATAGCTGATAATATAAATTAAATTTTACTCTATTTGTTTAAAATCACTTGTAGTTCAATTTTTTCGTCCAGTAGTGTGTATTGCATGTTTTTGTATTAAACAAATTTATACATAAGTGATATAAGGAGCTTTTACTACCTCAGAAAATTCAGTAAAAATATAAAAGTAAATCAAGATAGGTACATTGATCATGACTTTCAGTACTAAACAGAAGAAAATGTGAATAAAGTGAATAAAATCATTCAAAATGAAAAAAATTACATATTATAACTATGGTTCAAAGATCAGATTTTGTATGAAGATAATATAATGTACTTGCATAAAATAAATGCTCTTAGTGTCATAATTTTTAGTAAGTAACTAACTAATTAACTTTTTAAACATTTGAATTACTCATCTAATTTTGAAACATACTATTTTTTTCATTTATTAGCATAATATTTATTTAGAAACAACTAATTTTTGAAGTAATTCAAAATGATTTTTAAAAATATTTTTAATAATAAGAACGTCACGTATCGATATATAAAAGAAAAAAGAACTATTTGTGTTAACAAACTTGTATATTTTGTGAAATGAAATTATATAGAAAATAAATTTCTGTTTTATAGTCGTACGTTATATATATATATATATATATATATATATATATATATATATATATATATATATATATATATATATATATATATATATATATATATAGACAAAGAGAGAGAGAGAGATATGTGTGTGTATAACTTCATGGTATTATTATTCTCTGTATCGCTTTAAAGTTAAAGCTATAGTATTGTAAAACATGAATTATTTAACCTTAATAACATAAGATGTTTGAAAAGTACCAAATAGTTATTTATTATTCATTTTATTCGTTTAGAAATTTAAACAAATAAAGTAAATAATTAGTAACTATTGAACATTTACACAATTTTTTAATATTGGAATGAGAGATTGATTTGTGTTAAAGTAAATTTTCAACAATTTAAATAAATAGTAACATTATAGAATTTTATATATACATATATATATATATATATATATATACTGTGTATATATATATATATATATATATACAGTTAAAGTATACGTGTAAATAAAAGGAACAAAATATAACTATATGTCTAATTAACTTTATGTAATTTTATTTCCAAGATTTCTCACTGTAAAACTAAATAAACTTTCTATAAACATATTTTCATAAAGTGTTCAACAGCAAGAAAAGAAATTAATTTACGTCATTTAGATGAAACAGATTAATGTATTTCTTTTCTATTTTCGCTAAATATTATATCTGATATTATTCCGTTATTTGTTGTTTATGACGTCAGTATAACCCTCTAACGAATATTCACTTTCTGATGTATTTGATTCATAAACATAATATATACTAAATGTGTTGAAAACCATGCTAATCTTAATATTTGTTTATCATTTAGCATATTCCTTAGAACGGTTTGAGTGACTCAATATTTGTTTGATTTACTTTCTTTTACGACTGTTGATTAAGTCAATGAAATTATATATATTTAAAATTCTGAGATAAATTACAGGTATATTCTGTGAATCAGTAAATAATTATTTTTTATATTTTATTGTCGTCTGTATATTTCCATCATACAACTAATGAGGTTTGATATATATTAATGCTAATTAGGTTCGCTAATTAAATATCACCTCTCAAGTATTAATTTTTAATATTATTATATTCAACAGTATGAAATAAATGTATGTTTATTTTGTAAATGTAATAGATTTCTTATTATTTTTTTAATTAGTAAAAAAAATATAAAATTAACTTTATATTTATTACACACTATTCATCTCTCTCTCTCCCTCTCTCTCTCTCTATATATATATATATTTATATATAATATATGGTAGCATTCATTGAGGTTCTCGTCCAGTAGTGGATTTATATGGGCTTTATGATGTGATGATGATATATAATATAATATTATTAGTTCTTGTATTTTTAAAAGTTAAACAATGTCTGCAACTATATTTTAGCAAAATATTTGAATATAACAGATAATTAAAAAATAAAGTGATATCCTAAAATAATATTAAAAAGTTATTATTTGGAATTTGTTTTCAAATTTGCAGTTTTAAAAATGGATAGTTCTTATTTAAAATGATTAATAATGGTATTTATGTTAGATTTTTATTTTTATATCTGTGTATAGATTGCAATTCCTAAAATCACGAATACACAAAAACGTTATTTGTAATTCATTCATAAAAATACGTCAAAAATTAAACAATTGATATTACTGTAATAGATATTTGAATGAAAGAATAATTAATTTATTAATATGAATTCAATAAAAAAAATATATTGTCTAGCTCGAATAATGAATCTTTTTCTATGTAAAGGAAATGACAATCAATTTTGTCTGATGTTTGAATAGATTATATATATATTAATAATAAACCGCAAAACTGCATATCGATTGTATTTTCATTATCGTTTATTTGAGTTTATCAATTCACAAATTCATAGGAAATCAATAATTTTGATATTATTATTGAATAAAATTGCAGTAATACACAATGCAGTTTCAAATAATACTGTTTTAGTGTAATTAATCTGTCAAATTTAAACACTTTGTATATATATATATATATATATATATATATATATATATATATACACACACACGTAGATACAAAATATTGCTAAAAGACTAAAAATAAATATTTGTTAATGTTACATCAAAATTTCAGATCTAAGTGATATAATTATACAAGTAAAAATCTGATTTTTAAATAATTTTACTTTTCTGTTAATAATTGAATAAATTAACACAGTAATATTGTAACTGCATACTGAAAAAAATGCACATCATTGTTTTAAAATATAAACTATTTTTTTTTCGTTAATAACGTCTAATTGTCAACTAACAAGTGAATTCTAAAACGCAAAAGGACAATCAGCAATATATATTTATTGTAATTTAACCTTAACATTGAGTGTTGATAACAAATCATGCCTTTACAACAATTTTGCTGACCATTATGATTCAGAAATGACATGCGCTTCCTCTTCCGTGTCAGTATGCCAACTGGGAAGTATTTCTGCATTATGTATATGCCGTATCAATTAGATGTTTTTGCCAACAAAGTTTAATGTTACGTATTTGAAATTTGACCTAGAAACATTGGTGCCTTAATGTTTATCTCATTGGAAGGAAATTAGAATTTTAAAATGATCGTAAAAGTTTCTGTACACTTTCAGAAATTAGTATAAACAAAAGTACGTGAGAAAAGTGTTAAAAATTATATATATATATATATATATATATATATATAATATTTATATGAAATGAATAATTAAATCTAAATATATTGAAATAAGAGAATTGTTTAAGACTGTATTTAAAATAGTGAATAATTGTAATAGTTAAAAATGTTAATACATTTTTAAACATAATATTATATTGAATTGTTTAATGTTTTTTTTTGATTTTCAAATAAGTTAGTTACAACGATTTTTTTTAATATCATTAGAAATATTTTGATTCATAATTTCACTATTATTTATATTTATATTCGGTAAGAGTTAATAATAAGTTACGAAAATGAGTAAAATATCCTTCTCGTCTTCTTTTACAAATATATATATATATATATATATATATATATATATATATATATATATATATATATAAACTAAAAAAAAGTTAAATGTGTATTTTTGATCATAATTTTAAATAAACCTATTTATGTTAAAAAAATTAAATAAAAAATCAAATAAAAAAAAATCAAATGTAAAAAAATCAAATAAAATCATTATATTGATATATATGAAATAAAAAAAAATGATTTAAAAAATAAGTATTTTTGAGGATTAAATAGGATTTTAAGAAATGCCAAAATTTTTGTATGGACTTACAATTTTTTTAATAGAATTTCTGAAAAGTATATTTCTATATATTAGTTTTTTATTTAATTTACATATAATGTTATATATACAAATATATATATATATATATATATATATATATATATATATATATATATATTCGTATATATATCATATCGTTTTAATACCTTATTTAAATAATTTAGAAAATTAATTAAAAAAGAGATAATTATTGTATTTATAGAATTCTATTATTTAAAAAATAAAGAATGTTCATTTATAAACAATTAGGTGCTTAACAAATTATTTTTTATAAATTATTTAAAAAATATAAAACATTATTATCGACTTAAAATGTTCAGTTATTTTCAATTTCATTTTTCTCTAATTATTATTATCGATTATGGAACATAAAAATGCAAAAGTGTGAACGATAAAATTTAATTAAATAGACATTGTTTTATTTCAATTAATTCAATGCATAACAAAGTGTTTTAATATCTTTTTAATTATTTGAAAATGAGTTAATTTAAAAGGTAATAATTTTGTTTGTGTTATACAAAATTTGTTTGAATCAATAAATATTTTAAAAATAAAGTATAAATGGTTTAATAACATTATTAATAAAGAACTTATTTGATAATAGAAGTATATAACTGTATTTTTTGCTATGTTTAGATTTCGCATTAAAAGATTAATTTCGTTAAAGACCTTCTGACAAGGACTTCCAACTAATGATACTTTTCGTGTATTCACAGATTGCCAAAACCGTGACATTATAGTTTTTCGATTTTTTTAATGTCTGTATGCGTATGTGGATTTCATTTGTCATTGAGAATAGTATATTTCGTGATTTTGTCCAATTGATATATGAAACATAAAATTTATTTAACAATGACAAACAACCATTATACTATGACAGATCGTTTGTATTACATATCACGTTTTATTTTCTATACCAGAAAAATTGCGTGCCAATAATTAATATTGACTTTATGTTCGTTGCACTACAAATATTATAATAAGTCTTATTTGTATAAACTCAGTGTCTATTGTATTAGAATCCGACAATTTATTAAACTATTGTGGTTTTGTTATAAATATGAATAAATTTATTGTATATATATATATATATATATATATATATATATATATATATATATATATAATTATTTAATTAAAAGTTATAAACAGATTTTTTTACATATATGAATACTTAGAATGCATACGTAAAGAACAATTAAATGAATCATAAATATTTACTTTACAATTATCTACAATTGAGATTAAATTTAGGATTAAATTATATACTATATTATTGCTCATTTAATAATAAATTTTGAAGATTTATGTTCTACATTGATCATTATAAATAGAGAAAAATATATTTTAAAAATATGTTTTTTTTCTTAAATTTTCCTTGTTTATTAATTCTTATTAAATATAATTTATAATGTTCATGAAAGAACATTAAAAATTCATGATTTTAAAAGTAATCTGTAAATGAAGAATTTCACAGGTATGAGGAACTAATTAGATCAATTTAATGTTGAAAAATTGATATTTTTTAAACGAATATTAGGAAAAATTATAATTAATATAACCTTTTTCAGTGGTTGGAATGGGAAAATAAAAGTTATAATATGAATAATAAATTTTAAGAAAAGTAACAAAAATTAATATTTATTCTTCAAATATTTATTATTGATTAATACGTTTATATACAAGTTTATATTTAAATAAAGAATCAGAGTTTTTAATGAATGTCAGTTTTCATATTTATATAATATTGTGTTATAATTTATTTTTAATTTTTTAAAGAAATGATATGATTTTTTTTTTGATTTTTTTTATTACTAATAATGGTTGATATAAAATACTTTATAAGATACATTATTTTCAGTAAATAAATATCTGATATTTGATTTTAAATATAATTATTGAATATTTTTCATATTTCAAAGTACTTTATTAGTTCTGATAAAGTATTTTAAAGAAATTCAGTTATTTCTTCATACGAAATTAGTAGACAACTTTTATATAAAAATGATTGTATTTTATTCATAAAAGTTCTACTCTTCATTTCATAGAATAAATTAGTTTCAATTATTATTTGTTACGAAACTATGGCGAATTGACTGTCACATGTTGAACACTAATATTTTGTGTGAAAACATTAGTGGGTGGCCCTATGTGTATATATATATATATATATATATATATATATATATATATATATATATATATATATGTACGCATTGTGCTGTGAATATGAATACAGAAAATCAATCCATCAATTAAAAGTATTGTACGCAATGTAAATGTTAATAATTATATTATGCTTCAAAACATAAAAAATGTGACCTAGAAAGTTTATTTGCTGATAAAAAGTGTTACTTTTCGTTTACACAATATGTCATATGCTTGAATACGCATAAACATGATATATTAATGCATGTATATTTTCCTTCGACTATTTTACAAGAAAATTAATGCATAATAAGTAATATAAAATTATTTAGGAAGGGTATATTAAAAATTTATATTAGAAAGCAATATACAAGTTGTATTTTTTAATATTTAGTGTCTTGTTTGTAATTAAAATTTATAAAAATAATGTACAACAAATTTGAAAGTAAATTAATTTATTTTTCTCTTATTTATGATTCATTGCGACAATTTTTTAGGTATGTTTTTGATATATTTCCTCAAGTGTTATTATTGACGTGTTAAAAGAGTAAATATCTTTAGTGTAGTATTTAGAAAGCAGTTTATTAAATATTTAATAAAACTGACCTGGATAGTGGATCGAGAAGAACAGCTATCATAATTACGGCCGAGAAAATACACACTAAATAAATGCTTGATATTTCATAAATTTCTGAATCTGGCGGACGTTCTAAATTATCATTTGCATGTTCGCCACTAACACAGAAATTTGCTCCACAGTAGTTGAAATCATCACCGTTTGTTGTACTAGATATACTTGGAATTGACATATTCCCTACTAGCATACTGTTTGTGGAATGACCGCCTCCATGTGCTCCAGACGATAATACTAGAAAGTAAACAAAAGTAAGAAAAAATAAAAAAAATATAAAAATGTACAATGAACAGTGAAAAATTCTAAGGTACGAAAAAGAACGATAGCTATCTTAAAAGTGTAATTTATTACATGCATACATATATACATATATTGATTTCATAATAATTACAAACAATAAAAAATATTTAACGTTGTCAAAAATTGAAATAAAAAATTCGAATTTAAATGTCTATAGATTAAAATATAAATTATTTTCATAAATAAAAATATCATTTATAAATTTCATAATTGATATTTTTATTAATTTATAAATAATATCTTCATATCAATTTTTAAAGTTGAACAAAATAAAATTAAAATTATTATCAGTGTTAATTGTTTTTTAAACAAATTAATTTTAAATAATAAGTTTAGAATTACAAAAATTAATTAAAGTACACCATATGAAATGATAGTTTAATAATCATCATTTGGATTGATATAAAAATATATTATCTGAAAACAGACTTTAAGGGTTGAAATATGTTAGTATATAAGTAAAATCAATAAGTATATATAGTAAAATCAATAAGTAATTTATGAAATCTGCGAATATGACGAAGTAAAATTATTTATGAAACGAGATTATTTATAAATTGCGACGTCTTATGCAGGATTTAATTTAGGGGTAAAAATTATTTGAATATCATTATTTTAAAATGTGTGTGTATATTAATTTTAAATATTATTATATTTTAATATGTTTTATAAAACTTGAAATATAAAAAAAAAACATTCGAGTCAAAAATTTAATAAATTTCTCTATTAGTTAATTAGTTGTTATGATTAATATTAGTTATTACAGTGAAAATAAATAAGACGAAAATATTGCTATTTTTACATTTTAATTTTATTTTTATTTAATCATTTTTATATTATTTTTTATTTTTAATTTTAAGCATTATTTGAACAACTATGAATCTATGTTAAATTAAAGTTAAATAATATTTTCGATTATAAATTTGCTTCAAAAATGAAATATTTTAATTATTATGTTCAAAAAATATTTGCAAATTGTTTTCAAATTATTAATTTAGAGATACTTTTTTATTTCATATATATATATATTTATATATCTGTAATATATATTATACATCGTGCCCGTAAAATATTATACTTTTCTTTATTTTTACAACGGTATATTGAACTTACTTAAAAAATATTTAAGAGCTTATATTATCCCTTCCTCGCAATTATATCACGCAAACTCTTTTTACGTTTGATTAGTCGTTTGATTTTTAACAGTTAAGACGAAAACTAGTTTCTAAAAGAATTGTGGAATAATATTTGTGGTTACATAAAAACCTATTGCCATTAAAAAATTCCTAATCGCTATGAATATACACTGAATAAAAAATATGTTTTCTTTTATATATATATATATATATATATATATATATATATATATATATATATTATTACTTTTATAACAAATATCTCAAGTTCAGTTAATTACTTATTTTATGTATAGGGTCATAAAATGCGACGCCTAGATTTGTGTTTTATTAGAAAGATACAAAAGAAACTATATACATGTTTCCGTATATACCACCCTATACACATGTTTCTTTTTAATAAAACATAAATTTAATAAAACATAATATATATATATATATATATATATATATGATATATATATATATATATATATATATATATATATATACATATATATATATATATATATATATATAAATATAAATATACATGTATGTATTACTTAAGAAAATTTTGTTTGTCAACCATACTATTTTATCAATAAATTTAACGATATTTTAAGAAGAGAAAAATTATAGTAACTTTAAGTATAGTTAGAAAAATGCATAAATATTATTGAAACAGAAAATAAAGATGTACATAAAAATGGACAAACTTTCTTTTGATAATTATATATGTGTACAATTTTATTCGTATACACACAGATACACACACACATATATATGCATATATATATATTTATATATGTATGCAAATATCATTATTATAATCACTTTTTTTTATACAATACTTGGATGGCCTTTCTTAAAACTTTCGTATACACGTACATTACGTATATATATATATATATATATATATATATATATATATATATATATATATATATATATATATATATATATATATATATATATATTGCCACTTTCATGCTGGAGTTTTACCAATCTTATTTCAAAACTAAACAATGCAGATTTAAATAATTAAAAGACATTTTTAGTATTGATAAATTAATTCATTAATAAAAATAAAGAATAAAATAATAAAAGAAAAGTATAAAAAAATAATTACATAAATGATAGCAAAGTTGGGACTAAATTTATTTGTTAACTATAATATTGTTGAGTTTTTAACTATTTCCATTTGAAGAATTTAAAAAAAATGTATTAATCGATTAAAAATGTAACAGGATTTAAGGAATGATTTTATTTAATTATAATGTATACATATGAGGGTCGTTTGATAAGTATGGTAAAAAAGTAAGAAAAACTATATTGAAAAATTTAATTAAATTAATTAATTGATTAAATTAAACAATAAATAAATTTACCATACTTATCAAACGACCCTTCTATATTTATAGATACATGTATTGAAGATATATGGGACACTTACCGAGTGAAGAAATCAAATTTCCCCATAATTCAGCTGTCTGCCATGCAAGGAAGAAAAATCCGAAAAATCTGACAATAATTGCATCCACTGGTTGATCTGTGATTTTCGCATAAACGCCACCCACTTGAGTTAAATACGTTGCTTTCGATGCCCACATAGGAGCAGCACCTAAACCTAATAGTACACCAGCCGGTACTAGTGTATAAAATCGAGGATAAAATTGTGCACCGATATACGGTGCATAACAAAGCATGCTTAAGCATAGAGTCCACTTGACAGTCAGTCTTTTGATTAGAAACGTTGGTATGAAGATACAGCTTACAACTAAAGCAGCATAAATGGCACACAAGGACACAGTTCCTAGACCTTCAGCTGCATTTATAGACGATTGTAGATTGGCGATTCCTTGAAACGCTGTGAATTGTACCATAAACGCGGATGAAATCGCTATGATATTCTTTAAAATTCGCCATTTTTCTCTTGGCGATAACTTGATTTTAACACTTTGCGTATCTGCTTGTAGAGGTGGCTTTATGAAATCGATTCCATCTGATAGATCGTTCTCGCTTTTACAAAATCCATCATTGTGAAAACCACCTCCTGTTCCACTTGTCACTGATACAGTGTATAAAGCTGTTCCATCTTTCGATACATTGTTCATATTTCCTCCTCCTCCCCCTTCGCTTCCTGTGCGTGTGTCCGACGCAGTCATTATCTGTAACAATATTTCAAATTAGAAAAAAGAAAATAACTTTAGGATGTTCTTGATTTCATTAAATTATAAGAAATCAATGTATTTATACAATTTTAAATTATCAGCTGTTAGAAAAATATAATTTGATATTCTTGATTATATTTAAAAATGAAAGTGCCAATATCATTTAAGTGAAAGTATTGAAAAACAATTAACGTTTATATTTATTTTGTTATTTTTGGTAACATTATGTATTTGTTCACTTAATGTATACGTTTGGTGAATAATCAAAACAAATAATTATAAATACATTTTCTGTCTTATATTTCTTAGCAAGATGATACAATTAGTTATAAAAAATCACTGACTATATTAATAGAATGTTTTATGTATATTTAAAAACATGCTAATGAATATGAAAATAAACATACATGTAAAAATTAATTTATGATATGAAAATATATATAAGTAAATAACAATTAGTTTATATGATACATAGTTGAATAAAATTAATTTAATTTCCATGCTATTGGCACTGGATTGTAAATATTCACTCGATATTTTAACCAGGTAAAACGTAACCTTGAATAGTTCAGGAAATTGCCATTAAATATGTTCATCAATTCAATGCAGGCTTTTTTTGACCTCTGTCAATATTTACAAATTTTATTGATTTCAAATCCTAGACCTACTTATTTTTATTATACTTATTTTATTATATTTGGAAACCAAAAGTTCATATCAGTAGATTAAATATTATTAAATGTTGAATATTATATTTGTATAGAACATTTATGTA
Organism: Neoneuromus ignobilis; assembly: GCA_029203775.1. NCBI lineage: Eukaryota > Metazoa > Arthropoda > Insecta > Megaloptera > Corydalidae > Neoneuromus > Neoneuromus ignobilis. The sequence continues at coordinate 21,749,489 of CP092090.1, read as the reverse complement.
AACATATATATATATATATATATATATATATATATATATATATATAAATCAATATGATTTGTATATATAAAAGAAAATGATTATTTTGAAAAAATGTCTACTAATTTATTTATTTATAGTAATTAAACTGTTTTAGAAAAATTATTTCGTTTCAATATAATCACACTTTATATTAATCATGTAGACAATCATTTCTATATTATTTTTATGTTAATATTATTTGTAATTTATAGAGTGTTTGAACTAATTTAGTTACTTAAATTTAAAAATTAAATTTCATTTTCTTATAATTTTCCAGTAGTAGAAAAAAACATTGATCTATACATTTAGTATTTGTGTTTTTGAAGAACACAGCATAAGAAAGCTGTTTATCTGTTTATATATGCAGGTAGGAAAGTGTTAGATATTAATCTGTATATTTGTTTCATTTAAATTTTTTTTATGAGTGAAAATAATTATATATAAATATATATCTGTATGTACGCGTTATATAAGTGTCTTTGGGTAGACATAAGTATAAAAATAGAATTTAGAAATAATATATTTCATTATTAATGAAAATATAAAATAATATAAAAAATGAAAGATTTATTATTTAGGATTAATACTATTTGGCCTGGTACATTATAAAATACAAGAATAACATTTAATTTTGTATTTTTAATATTTAAATAAATAAAATTTATTTTCAAGATGAATATTTTTGATAGACAATCAAGTGGAAGAAATCAATTTCTATTTGTATAAGAAGATAACAAGGTTAATACTGAAGACATTTTTATTTATTAGAACCTTGGAGATTTATTTTCTATTTAGTAAGGTAGTTATTTTAAATTCAAAGTATACATAAAGTAAACGATAGTGAATTTTTCAATTTTTGATCTTTAATACTATAATATTATACTTGTAATCATGATAATAAATTTGAAGTAATGAATAAAAAATATTTTTTATTATTAATTAGGAATTTTATTTATATACACTTTTAATGAATTGAATCTTTGTCCTTAGAAAATCTGATTATGAAGCAATTGTGAGAACAGAGTCATATGTTCATCTTCTAATATCCATCAATGATATACAATTAAATCATATCTAAGTTTGCAGTATGTAATTATGTTCACGTTTTCCTTTAATAATATATACTCTTTGTTAATAATAAAATGATAAAGTTATATATTAAACTAATTGATACTGAATTGTTTAATTATGTTATTAAAAAAGAAAATAATCATTAAATTATATATATATATATATATATATATATATATATATATGTATGTATTTGTAAATTTTTATATACATGAAAATATTTTATGTAAACATAAGTAGGAGTCAATAATGTGGAATGATTTTCTATTTAAGTGAAATTATAAAATAAATCTACTCAAAATGTTTTGTATAAAAGATTATTGTTACTGTAAAATATTAATGTTAGAGGGTCTACATAACAACATAAAGAAAGTATAGAGAAAAATACTCATTTTGTTTTCTTTAGAACTTTCAAACTCGATAGAAAAATGTTGAAAGGAATTGATTGATTTAGTATACACTTTGAAAATCATAAAGGGCAGGAAGTTTCATATAATGATTATTACAATATTTTTATTGTAAATATCAAATTGTTTATTATTATAAATAATTATATAGTTAGGATGTACATACGTATACATACATACATACATACATATATATATATATATATATATATATATATATATATTATATCTGTATATATATATACTTATTTTTCATAGAATATTCTTATACCTGTGTATTATGAATGACTTATATGTAACTAATAATATATATATATATATATATATATATATATATATATATATATATATTAATGGTTTATAAAAAATAATAAAAAACAAGTAGAAAATTTAAAGCGAAGTTAAAATTTTAAATTAAAGAGATTTTTCACGTATTCATAAATTACATATTTTTTTTAAGGATAATAAAAATAGATATTGTATTATAATTATTAATTTTATATCAGATTAAAATTAATGCAATCTAATAACATTTCATATTATAATTAAGAAAAGAAATATTTTTGTGATAACAAATATTTTAAATTCGTATTCATTACAATTAGTTAAAAATGAAAGAAAAATATTAAAAAATTAATTTTTTTGATTAACAAAAATATATAATCGACGAATAATAATAGTACAAAATTCCAATAAATATGAAAATATACCTTACAAGGTTTTAACAGTCATCAATAATTTCATATTTCTTAGAATACCTTTGCACATTTTTTTCAAATAAAAATTTAACATGTCACGGTCAAGTTTCAATACGTTTTTATTATCAAATCGTATCATTATAGAATGACAAAATTATATTATAACACGCAAAAGAGAATATACATTGATTTAATTGCAAAACGATGAGGAAAATAATAAACCGTCAAGTGAAAAATATGACGATAATACTTAAGGTCACAATATAAAAAATCGTCTTACACGCGAACTAGACACATTCTCTTTTATAATGTACGTTTAGGATGTCCATATTTGTTTGACATTGTGCCAATCCATGTATTCTAAAAACAAACTGACAGTTTTTTGGGTTCTTTGTTGATGGATGCCTTTCTCTAATTTTTTTAATATATATATAATATTATGAAAATAACAATGCATGCCACCAGATTATATACTTCAAGAAAATATTCATTCAATGTGAATATTATTCAGTCAGTTTCTTTTTATGAATGGTTTCAATAATTAATAATAGGAAAAATATTTGCTTTTGGGAAGGTCATAAGGTCCAATTTTTTGCTTTTTTTATATAATCCATACTATAACACTATATTTATAATTATAGTTTTTCTTATAAATAAAACACAATATATTTTTACTCTTGTTGAATAATTACTTTTTTGTTCGCATCTCAATAATCAATAAATAAAGTTACGAACATTAATTTATCGTGCATCGATCTATAAATATTTCTGTCTGAAAGAGGTCAATGTCTTCTTTATTTTTATTATATTTTTATTGTTTTGTATATTGACATGATAGTTATATTATTTATTAAGGTTTTCATGCTTATAAAATATATAAATATGCATCTAATATATATATATATATATATATATATATATATATATATATATATATATATATATAAAATGAAATTTATGTTTACATAAAAGCATTTTCATTAATAAATTATTATTTCTATTAAAAGTTGTTTTCTATGAAATATAAGGTTATCCAAATGTGACGCCTAGATTTGTGTTTGATTAAAAAGGAACAAAAGAAACTATATACAAGTTTCCCCATACATCATCCTATACACATGTTTTTTTTTAATAAAACACAAATTTAGACGTTACATTCGGATGATCCTATATATGTGAAATTTTGCATTAAACATTTTTACAAATTTATTAACTGTTATATAAACTATAATAACTAGAAATTTTATAAATTACACATTATTAAATTATACACATTTGTTTCAATTCTTATATAAACTGAAGAAGTGTACATTGGGATACAATGGAATAATTTAAGATAAAGGAATTGTTTTTCCTGTTATTAGCTTGAATACACATATACACACACACATTTATATATATATATATATATATATATATATATATATATAATATGTAATTGTAGAAATTTGATTAAGCATAAAATTTAAGCATAAACTTTTCTAAATAATTATTCAAACAACAATTGTACAAGTATGAATAATACTTTAATGATTAATGACTCATGGAAAATGTCAATATATTTGTTATTATGACATTACAGGTATAACTGCATAATCTGGTTTTAACAGGTTTTGTTATATATTTAATAATAACAATTTGTAAAAAGGCTTTAGGCTATTTATTTTACATGTATTATTTCTTAGCATCATCAGGTCAATTAAATTGCCATTAATGTTTATATATATATTACATATATATATATATATATATTACATATATATATATATATATATATATATATTTCTTGGTATTATTTACATTTTACTTGTTTTTAATACCCAATTTTTATTGACGTCAATTACAGGAAAATGTTATTGAAAGTTTTGATATAATTTAAATGAGCATATGTATTTACACTTTTATATATATATATATATATATATATATATATATATATATATAAATTATTAGTAATACAGATATTAATACATATATTTTTTTAAATATTAATTAAATTGTTTAATGTTCTACTATTAATATTCATATGATATGTATATAGAAGTGTGAATATGATTATAAAAAAGTATTGTTAATTATTAGAATTATACTCCTTTATTTATCAGAAGTACTTAATAAACACTTACATGTACACATACAGACATATATATATATATATATATATATATATATATATATATATATATATATATGTGTATATGTATATATGTATATGTATATTTACATATATAATTTTATTATTGATGTTTTAAATAATAATTAGACAATGCTGGGTTTCTTTCATCAATATGTGTTATTTATGTAATTTATTAACACTTTGACGTCCGGTGGCACCAATGTGGTGTCATCAGCAAACTTTTCGTTAAATGACAGTGACAACACATTGGTGCCATATAAGAGCCGACCCTTACTTGTCAGTGGCAGCATGTAGGAGTAATATGCAAATCGACAGTTAGTTGTGAATGGGATAATAAATTAATAAATGAATAATAATTTTTGTGCTTTTTTTGTACATTTTAATTTCACTATAAACGACTTCGTAAAAGGTTCTGTTGACAGATGATATAATCTAAGTGCTAAATATTGGCGATAGAGAAGAACATTTGTATGATACGTGCGGACGTCAAAGTGTTAATAGATTAATTATTTATAAAGTTTAACAGGTATATGATGTAGTAATTAATATAATTGATTTTACGGTTTCGTTACTTAAATGTTGTATTGTTTATTCTTTTAATGCTATTTTTTACGTATATAGTTTGGAAAATGCCATTAGATTTATATGATAGCTTAATATAATTAAGTTTATAATCGTAAACTTTTATATCTACTTATGTATAAACAATATTTAAACGTGAAGGAATGTAATTTGTTTTATTGATATATATATATATATATATATATATATATATATATATATATATATATAGAAATATATATATATATATATATTTTTATATAGTGTATATATAAATGGTATGTGTGTATATCAACTTGGTGGGTCTTATCTATATGTAACTATTAATTATTTTTTATAAAAGCAATCATTGTTTTTTAAAGATAATTTTATTTGAGTTAAGAAAATATAGAAGAAATATTTTTGTAATTTTTATTTTTTTTACATAAATGTTATTTGTATAGTATTCAAAGAAAGTTCATTCTTTACGCGAACATTTTGAAAAGAAATTAAATTTGAATTTCATATTCTTTATATTAACTAATTAATAGGTAAATACAATTACGATTTAAATCTATAAATATACATAATTGTGATAAGAACTTATTCTTTGAATATTATAATTTTTTTCTAGTTTGTTTTAAATCAATTTTTAATATTTTATTTATTTTATATAATGTTTTTGTAACATAATAGAGGAAATATATTCAATCATAGTTGATTGACAATAAATTTTGTGTGTTTTTTTTTTAAAAAGGAATCATATGATTTTTGAATTCATTAAACATTTATTTCTCACTTTAATTAATGCATATTTTAATAGCTATGGTAATATTATCAGGCTTAAATAATTCTTTTATTTATAAGTAAATTATTTACAATAACATTATGGTAATTTTTGTAATATTAGATAGGATCATTTAAATGTGACGCTTAGATTTGTGTTTAATTAAAAAGACATAAAAAACTATACACATGTTTCTCTATACACTACCTATACACATGTATCTTTTTAATAAAACACAAATCTAGGCGTTACATATGGACA
>CP092090.1:21696067-21738567 GCA_029203775.1 Neoneuromus ignobilis | reverse complement strand
AGAAATATTAAGCATGAAACAACATTTTTGAAATTGTGAATGAATCAAAATGAGTTTTATATCATAAAATATTTTTAAGCAATTGAACATAAATTTATTTTAATTTTATGATTTATTGACTTTCAATATTTTTAGGCAGTATGTATTCATGATTGTTAATAATTTTAATTTTGAAAGTAGTGTTGCAATTTTTGAGAGGTATATAGAGAATCTAAATATTTAGAAATAAGTGTTTCCAGAAATTGTATTTAAATAAAAATAAGAAAAAGAATTTATATACATAATTTATATTAATTAAATATATATGAGGGTCATTTGATAAGTATGGTAAAAAAGTAAGAAAAACTAAACTGAAAAATTGATTTAAATTAATTAATTAATTAAATAAATTAAACAATAAATAAATTTACCATACTTATCAAACGACCGTTGTGTGTATATATATATATATATATATATATCTAATAATAATCTGATTAAAAAAATAATTCATGACTGATTACTAAAATAATTTAAAATTAAGATATCTAAAAAATGTAATATAAAATATTTTATTTGAATATTAGTAGACTTAAAAAAAGATACATAAAAACAAGTTTTTAAAACTGACCGTTCTTGTTAATGTTTGTTTTATCTGGTTCTGATTTCATATATTCTTATCTCACCTTCGATTGTCCAGTTTAAAAAAATAATTAAGATTTGTTTTTGTCTACAGACTACTTAAAATTTCAAGTTTGAATTTTTATTTGATTTTTTATACTTGCAAAACACATAATTTCAATTTTTATATAGCATTTGTGTAATAAGTATAAAAATATATTTGTTATTAGGTATGAATGTATATATTAAAACATTTTTTTCAAAAGGTGCAATATTTGTAATCTTTATTAAAAAATAATTAAGTACTAAACTGAAAATTGTTTGTTTTCATATCTATGTAAATATTTTGTGTTTTTTAATTAATTCTTTAAAACATCACGTGTATTTCACTATAAACTGAGTAATTTCGACTTACAGATTGTCATCGAGTGGATTTATTTTGAAATGTTTTTGGGATATTTATATATTGTTTATATAGGACCTTTTTGTGTACAAAACTTGTAAATTTCTTTAATTTGTTTAGTTCATTTATTATTTCATTTTTTATATATTTGTCAGGGTTTTAATTTAAAGAATATTAAAAATATTTTAACTCGAATATACATTTTTCCCTTTCTCCCTTCTTCTTTCGATATGTGCATGTAGAAAAAAAATAAGTTTGTATACAATTCTATTTTTTTTAATTATTTATGTTTTCTAATAGACAACATTTATTTCATTTTATCAATTGTAATGTTTCATAAATTATTTATTTTCACTTTACTATTCGGTAAATTAAAAATACGTGTTACAACTCAATAATTGAATAAGTGTTACATAAATGTTCGTTATGTGTTAAGTAGATCGAATAATGAATGATTTATAATATTGTTCAACACTATTTATAATAATTATTGCACTTCATGTCACACTGATGTATTGGTTTATAAAACAATTGACGACGTTGCATATTTAGTTGCGGGCCATTAGTAAGCGGCATTCTTACTTACTTTGAACATATAATTATTTCAATGTCAAGATTTATGTTATGTTTGTTTTGACGTTCAAACAAAATAATTAGTTTCGATCTTTTATGTACATGCAGATTTTTTGAATAAATAATTTCGTTTTAAACTAAAAATAAAATATACAGCATGAACAGATGAATATTAATGTACAGGTATGTACAAATATATAAATATATATATGATATATAAAGGTTAATATTGTGATTACTCCAAATCGTACATTTTTGTAATTCTTGAATTTTTCATTTGTAAGCTATATAATCATCACAGTTTTTAATTTCGAAATTTGTATTATGAAAATTATTTTTTATTACGAAAATATAAGTTAGTTTTCGAATAGTACGAGGATCGTTTGATAAGTATGGTAAAAAAGTAAGAAAAACTAAATTGAAAAATTTAATTTAATTAATTAAATTAAACAATAAATAAATTTTCCATACTTATCAAACGACCCTCGTATATATTCAATATAAAATGATAATTTTTAATATGTATTCCATTTTATTAATTTAGATTGCATTATTTGTTTTCGAACATCTAATTCTTAATTTACTTAAATATTTGGTATTTATACGAGATAAATTCAATATTTATTACCGAATTCAAATTTATTATTAAAATTAAACTAGAATTATAATTTAGGGTGGTCCAAATAAGACTGAAGGATTTAGACATACATTTACTTGTTTACTTTCATTTACTATTTTTTACTATCTTTCAATTGCATTTAGGTCACCCTATATAAGTAAAATTAATGTCTTGGTCTATTTGATAGAAAAAGCTATAACTTATTATGCTAGTAAAATACAATAAAAGTTCTGATTTATTTTCAAATAAAAATGATAATTGATAATATAAAAATCTATTAAAACATACATACATATATTTTAAAAACCGTTTTTGAAATAATCACTTCTCTATTTTAAGTTGTCTATGTAATTTTAATTAGTTTAAGATTTATTCTTCTAGAAATTTATTTTTGTTCGTAAAATTACAAAATAAAACAGCTTCTTTTTCTTGGTATGAATTAAGAAACTAAATAGTCAGTTTCAATGTCGACAATTATATGAGTTGGTATCTTATAAAATTAACATTTATAATTATAACTAACAAAAAAAAATATATATTCAGATGCGAAATTACATTTTATTAAAAATTAAAATGCGATTTATTTAATAAATATAGTTTTTAATTTATTTCCAAAAGAATTACTTATCACATTTGAGTTTCATGGGAGACAATTAAAACTATTATTAACTACATGAATTTAACTTAAAATTCAATCTGAGTAACACATGTGAAGACTTTGATATATGACTTATTCCAGGTATTTTTATTAAGTGTAAGAAAACGTGTTCGTAATTATTTCATTATACTTATATCAGAATATATATATTAATATTAATATAAAAAATATTTTAATTATAAATTTGTTCTTAAAAGTACATATTAAGTAATAATAATTATTGTGATCAATATTTGATTTTTTTTATAAACGCATTTTAATAAGTATATAAATATTTTGTCAATAGTTATAAAAATTATATATCTCATATGACTTTTTGCTTTTCAAAAATACCCATACAAATATTTTTTGCACAAATACATACATACATACATACATACATACATATATATATATATATATATATATATATATATATATATATATACCAATCTGTGTTAAAATGTACGTAAACGTGTTTGTATAAATTTAACGAATTATTTATTTTAGAATTGAATGTAAAATTACAAAACTCTACTAGCCATTTCACGCGTACATTTATTAGATATAAAAACATTATTTCTTGGAAATAATGTAGATGAAATCATTGTATTTTTCATCCAATGTAAGTTTTCGATTGGTTTATTTTATTTGAAGCAAACGAATTTTAAAAAGGATTTCAGTTACGATTATAAAAAAACATATAATTTTACTTGGTTTCGTGTAGAGTATAATTTTATAATTAAATTCTCATTATTCGTATTTTTTACTTTAATATTTTTAGTGCAAATGTAGCACTACATACGGAAAAATAAAAATGTTTATAAATTAAATGAATGATTCATTTGTAAAGTATACAAAAAGTAAAATTCAATTTTTTGTATTTAATATTAATATTATATTTTTTTTATAAACCCAAAATTTCAATTAATGTAATATGTATGTCACGAAATGAATATTATTTCATGTAATGAACCAGAATTTATTATTTTTTTAATTTTTTTTATTTATGAATTTATTTTAGAAATTCAATCATACTAACTATATAAAAATATATTTTAAAGTATGTTATTTTTGTAACATGTACATATAAGTTCAACCTAAATAAATGCATAGATATGTTTTTTTTATTCAGATTTAAATTTAAAAGTAATTTAAATTTTTGATAACAGATTTTCGCAATATTTTTAAATAGAAAATGTAATATATAATCTTATATATATATATATATATATATATATATATATATATATATATATATATATGTATATTAAAGAAGCAATAATGATTTTACAAGATTGGAAAAATATTATATTTAAAGTAAAAATATCTATAATTAGCTATACGCCATTTATATTAAGCAAGTCATTATTATTGAAGAAGTGACAAGAATTGTATAATATTTTGATAATGTATGTGTGAATACATTGACAAGGTTCTTCAGTAATGAGTTTATCATAATTTTTTTAAATGTATATATTTATTTCACTTAAGTTATTGATTATAAAATTGAATTAATGTATGTATTATTAATATATTTAAAATATTTTCTAAATAATTTCCTAGAATGTAATTGTAAAACTGAAAAACTAATTTTTGATTTTATTTATTCATATTTTTAGTACATATTGAGACATTTAGTACATATACGAGTATTTATACACACATAGATAAATGAGTAAATACTTGTTGTATTACAAACGTATATTTAATTATGTACGACATATGTACTATATATTTATTATTATTATATTTTAGATTGCAATAAGGGCTACTTTTAATATTGATACAAGTTTAAAAATGTTTTGCTAAAAAAGTAATTTTACCTTAATATATTTTTACAGTGTTTTTTTAAAAAAATATGACTGTTATTTCTTGAATTTTTATTAGATTTAGAGAAGAAGAAAATTTCATAATATTTCCTTTTTATTTAAAAAAAGTATTTTAAATAAATAAAATATTTTTTTTAATAAAATATTTCTCAAATAAAATATTTTTTGTAATAATAATGGGTCGTCTTTTGTTAACGATTTCATCTAGTTTCTAAATAAACATATTTTATTCATGTATCAAAATATTTCAAAACATATTATTGTTCATTTAAATGCATGATTTGCTTAGGGGTATTTTAATATTGATAATATCATCAAGTGCAGGTATAGTCATGTTAACATGAAGGTTTGTGAGAATGCCAATTAAGAATATGAATATATTAGAAGTAATATTTTGATAATTAAATTAATGTTAGTTTTAATGATTTATTTATAAATACACATTTTAATGTAATATAATTATTTTTGATATTTGTAAATGAACTTAAATAAAATATTTATCCTATATCGTAACTTTGTTATGTTGACATAAAATATGTTCCGAAAACGGTTAATTTTTTTTGGTATTTACTAATTTTTAAATAATTAGCAGAATTTCTTTTGAAAAATAGTGACTCACACGTGAAATAGTTTCGATAAACCTTAAATTTTACGAAAGAAACGATGAAGTATCTATTATATTATATAATAAGAGTGTAAAACTTTAATTATTGTAAATAAAATATATTTATATTTCACAGATACATAATACTTCCTAAAAAGATTAAAACAATTTTTTTTTAAATATTTTGAGCATATTTGGCCTCAAATACCGTAGTGTTGACATAAAAAATATTTAAGTACCTACTGAAAGGTTATAATAATATTATTATCATAAGTATTAAAGAAATGTATAAAAATAGAATAAACTAATAAATATTAATCATTTAAAATATACAAAAAAAGTTATGATCTTTAAAAAAATGATTAAAAAATGTTTTGTATCTATCTATCTATATAAAATTGGAACGTTTAATTTTTTATAAACAGAAAAAATTTAATTTTAAAACTTTGATAAAGAATATACATATATATCAATACACTAATTTTTGATGACATTATAAATTGAAAAAATTAGGTATTTTTAATAGAAAAACAATAATGTTCAAGTCATTTGATAAAAGTTTATTACCTTTTATTTTTTACTTTTGCGTTGTAGATATTTATGTTCAATTGTAGTATATGGAAAATTTTCAACAGAATATTAATCTGTCTATAAAATTAAATTGTTCAGAATATTATAAACAGTATACACTTTTTATTTCAAATTTTATAAATGAGTGAACTATGAGGTTTATAAATTTATATATATATATATATATATAAATATATATACTAATAAGTAATAAATATTTAGTTATATGATTTTATTTCATTTTAAAAATCTATGAACTGATGTTGTAATTTATATAATTAATAATTGTTAAAGGACAATGAATATGTAATTATTATTATATATTATATATATATATATATATATATATATATATATATATCTCAAATGTATGTATATAAAATTAGCGCTTTTCATGCAGAAGATTGTGCTGAATCTCATGTCATAGAGTTCTCCAAGTCAAGGGTTGGGTATGGGGTTGACAACCTCGCCTCGTAAAAAATAGAGTTCTCACGAAACACTGCCGTAAAATGCCTATTGATCTCTTAGGGATCAAGGGCTATAGCATTGAAGATAAGGACAACGATTATGAAAAACACACACATACACACACACATACACACACACACACACACACACACACATATATATATATACATATATATATATATATATATATATATATATATGTAATTGTATAATTAATTTAATATTAGATGTATTAGAAAAATATGAAAACTCCTAAATTCAAAAAAGTAATATAAAATATTTTTAATTTATCATATTTTATGAAAATATTTTTCTTAAAAAACATTTGATATTATATATAAAATAAATTATATATTATAATCTTTATCCACTTATTATTAATAAATCTCGATTTATATTTTACATTATATATTTAGTAGATTATTACTATTATTAATGAATACATTTTTTTTGATTTCAGAATAAATTATTGCCTTGATTTCAATCTAAAAAAGGTATTTTTAAGAACAAAAGATAATTTTCAGTGTATGTTGTATGTGTATATATATATATATATATATATATATATATATATATATATATATATATATATATATATATATATATAAGTATACAAAAAAACCTCGTGTATAATCATAAGTTACATTGAATCATTTTTTTAATTGACCATAAATTAAACTAATAGTAAATGACATTTAAAAATAGAATATTGTAATATTTTGTTATCGAATTATAAAAAATAATGCCATGCATGTTGTATACAATACATTAATAGTTTGATGGAAACTTTCTTCATATTGTTCATAAAAACCGTAAAATAAATACAAAGGTATAAAAATATGCATTTATTCATATATATATACGTATATATATATATATATATATATATATATATATATATATATATATATATATATATATATGTGGTAAATAGACTGACTTTTATTTAAATATTATATGTTATGGTTAACTTTTTAACAGAATTGTTAATTTGGTATAAAATGTAAAATGAATAATTTCTAGAAGAATATTATATGTTATTTTATATTTCAAAAGAAGTAATCTGTTTCATTAAAAGAAGTACTAATAAAATTTAAAGTAACACTTTAAAATAACACTTGACAATAACAATTTAAAATAACTGAATTATTTTCAATGCACTGTTATTCTAAGAAAAACATTTTTTTTTGTTTGATGTATTAGATTAAATTGCGAAAAAAATACTTTTTTTCCAAAAAAATAATAATTTATCAAATTGTGTTTTTGGCGGCAATAAAGGTATTACGATGAAATTTAATAACGTATTTTTTTGTAAAGTTTGGTCTATATTATGTTGAAGAGTTTCATGTAATTCAGTTATTTGATTAAAATGTATAAAATTAAATTTAGATCATATAAAAGTTTGTAAAGTAGGATTTATATTGAAAAAAGAGTTGTGAAATGCATTTGGAAATTATTTTTTGAAAATGTACTTTTTAATGTATATTCAGAAATATCAATTTTAAATAGTAAAATGAATATATTTCTTACATATATATACGAGGGTTGTTTGATAAGTATGGTAAATTTAATTATTATTTAATTTAATGAATTAATTAACTTAATTAAATTTTTCAATTTAGTTTTTCTTGCTTTTTTATCATACTTATCAAACGACCCTCATGTATATATATATATATATATATATATATATATATATATATATGTATGTATGTATATGTGTAGTATTGATCTAATGTATATTACTATGAAATAAAATATAGAAAACTTTTCATGTCTTTAATAATTGAAATAAAATATCTTTTCTAAAACACTATTAAAAATAATAAATAGTTTACTGTATATAATGGCGAAAGGTTGAGTATCGCGATGAATGTACAAACATATATACATATATAATATAATAATGAAAGTTGCCGTTCGTTTAGAACATTCTAATTGAAGCTTTTGTCTGTTATTTTAAGTGAACGTTCTTTGATTTACATTACAAAAAAAAATGAAACTTAATCAATGTTTTTTCATATCAATGTTTTGTTTATTTGATTGTGACATTCGATACATTTTAATTTTTCTGTTAAAATCACTTTTTTAATTTATTATTAATATTTAATAATTCTGAAAATAATTTGGAAACATAGATAATTGTTAACAAAATATTAAAGTAATATATTTAGAAAGATCATGTTTTTAAAATGTTTTTTATTATTTGAAAATTTTCATTTGTGAGTATAAAGTAATTATTTTAATAAAAATACATTCATGTTATATTACATTTAATAAAGAATAAAAATGAAATAAGCTGCGGTGGATTAATTAAAATATATTTAACTTACCAGAAGAATTCAAAATCGAATCTATATTTGTTTTCAAATAATTAAACACCATTCACTAAAAAATATTTGTTTTAAAAACTTTTTGATATATTTTTACAGCGAAATAATACACAATTAAAATGAAACATCAACGAATTCAAGAAATTCTAATCGAAACACAATGTGTCGTGTGGTTTTATTTGAAAATATGAACTGAATTTCAGTACGGTCAAAAATGAAAAACAGTTAAATCTTCCAAGTTCGATGATATATGTAAATTTAACCGAACCGCGCACGTTTACAGTATACTACTGACTGTTTGCGAAAGTGTACTACATCAATAAGTAACTATGAAGCTCAGTCACTATTTAGGTGGAGGTAAATATTCATTAAGGTGCTTATGATATTACCTATGTATACAATATGATTGTACATAATAACGAGCTATCAGCTTATGGTAGATGTATGTAAATGTTATGAGAAAGAGATATATATTTGTTTTACTCTTTTATCTCGATGTTGTGCGTCTAAGTCACGTGTTTTAAACATGTTTCAAAAAAAGAACTGAAATGTCATTCATAATGGTTCTCTTTTAATTTAGGAAAACATAGCGAACACATTTTTAGACATGTCACTGCAGATTAGAATGTTCATGAAGTTTTAATGGGAAAATTCGTCGAATGTATTATTATTCTTGTTGAGAACAATACAGTATCAATTTGACAAAAATAAATGATGTTATTGACTTTGTTACAGTTTTGATTTACAGGTCCGTATTTTTTGCACATAAAACGTCAGTTTTAATGTTTATGTAGATTACATTTATTAATGTATAACTGAATCTTATCATATTTAAATTACAGCAATATTATTAATAATTACTATTATTTTCTGTTTATATATAATTGAAAACATAGTTTGTAAGTACATAGAGATTCATTTTTTTAAAATATAATAAAATATTGATTGCTGCAACTACATTATTAAAATAATACTTAGGTTAATATAGAAAAAAATAAATACTTTCAATTAAAAGAAAATAATTCCATTAAAAAATTTTCCATCGTCAATGTAGGTTAAAGTAGATAGTTTTGGTCTGATATTTTAGTTTACTAGTCTATTTTAAGAATAACTTGCGTTTTGTTTCAATGACGTTTTATATTACTAATATGCAAATTCATACATTCTTTAATTTCTTTTTTAATAGAAGCATTTTTATAAATAATAATATATACTAACGATTCATTAATAATTCCTTTTTGTTATGTGGTAGTTTATTTTTGTGCACATTTCTTATATAATTACACGTTATTTTTAATTTTTAACTAAGTAAACAATAGGAAACAAAATTTTTCAATTAGAATTTTTTTCTAAGTAAATAAATTATTTTATTTTTAATTAAAAATATTAACAGAATTGTAAATATATAATACAATATATAATTAGTAAATATTTTCTATTAATTTAACTTGGGAAACTTATTGTTATCGTTGATTGACTAAATAAATATTTTATAGCAATTAGAGGTCAGTATATACTTTGGTGAACTAGTTATAGACTTTTAAAGTACTATACAACTACATACATATTTATATATATATATATATATATATATATATATATTTATGTATATGTATGTATGTATGTATGTATATATTCTGAAAAAAACTGTAACGTCATGAACATACAAATTAATATTTAAAAACTTATCGTGCAATAGATCATGTATCTAATAGGTACGAAAATATAATTGGAAACTAATTACAAGAAAAATTGTACAAAACGTCAATAGTGAAAGGCGAGATTTAATATTAACTAATTAAATTTGAGTGCTTATATAAGAACATTCTAAAAATGTATATTTTATTAAATATATACATATGAAATGATGAAAAAATAGCATAACTTTTTTATATTTTTACTATTCGGTTTCTATAAATTTAAATGCATTTATATTATAGAAGAGTTCAAACTATAACTAATATATAAAAGCAGTAAATTTTTAAGTTTTATGTATAACGACTACATTAGTTGTTAATGGTATCATTGCAATGTACATATCATGTATTGATAGAATATGTACTTATCTATTCAGTAATGTTTATGTTTAAATAAATATTCACAATGATAATTCTTGTAATGAATATGTTAACATGAAAATAAAATGTGTATGGTTTTATTACCTATGAATACTTTTGTCTAATGGGAACAGCTTGAAATAAAATGTGCAATTACATGATTTTTAAATTGAAGGAAAACTGTTCTTATTGATTTTTGTGTTTAATAAAAAATACAGGAATTTTTACGGAGATATGATATTAAGTATTTATAAATGATTTTAAAATCTATACAGATTTTAATATCCATATGTATACATAAAAGTATTTCTATAGCCATGTTATATATCCCCTTTTAAATATTTTTAATATTCTTTATATAAATTATTGTAATTCTTTATATAAATCAACTATCTATTTTTTTAGCAAAGTATATTATATTTTATGCAACAACTAACTAGTCTTGTTTCGTGAAATGACGTAGATACAAATAATTTGAAATCATAAAAAAAGATATGAGTTGTTTGGAGGATTTAAAAGATTTATAGATCTAACCTTTTTAAATTATCAAGTAAAATGAATACAGTGTAGCAGAGAATTATCACGTTCAAAAATTGACATATTGATAGAAGTATAAAATTTTTAAGGGATAAATGATTTGAGGTAGAACTTTTTTTATCAGGTAGAGATGACTACACAAATTAGTGCAAATAAATTTGATAGATAGATTTACCATTTACAAGACTTTATTTTATTGTTAATCAAATGAACCATTTTTAAAAATATTTGTTATAATACATGAAAAATATATTTTACACAGTAATATAGTGAGAAAAATCATTGGTCATCAAAAAATGAAAATCTATTTATGAATGTAAAGACCGATATAAGCCAAAATAAAATATTTTTGTGCTGTTGATGAGGTTGCAGGGGCATGATTTATTTTGTATTTTTAAAATTTGGAAAATATATAATTGCATATCAAAAGGCTAGACTTTGTGGACAGAAAAGATGATATCTTTTACTAAAATAACGAAAGACTACATGTGACTATGAATACTTAAAGAAAATTAAAGTATCTTGGTTGTGAAATCTTTACATATTATCCATATTTACTAAATCTAGTACTTTTAGATTATTAGTTACTCCGTACCTTAGAAAATTACATAATCGGAAAAAAATAAATTCATATAAAAATAGAATCATGCATGGAGAATTTTTCTTTGTATCCAAAAGAATACTCGTTCATGAGGATAGAATAATAAATTTCTTAAAAGATGAACTACAGTAATCAGAAATAATGTAACTTTTATAATCGACATAATAAAAAATAATAAATAGTGTTAAAAACAATAAACGTTTTATTCCATTCATCAAAATCGAAAACTTTTCCATCAACTTAAATGGAATCTGAATTTAAAAGTTTTTTTGATGTATAAGCATTAGTAGCAATAATAATTATTTTGTATAATGTATGAAAAATATTTTTTGTTGCATGTTGTAATAATTGGTTTAAGTTTTTAAATAATTAGTAAGTACATAAATCTTATTCGAAATTCGCACAAGTGTAAATTTTTTTGTAGAAAGATATAATAGGAACAATGATTTCAATGTGATACGTAATAAGATTATAATAACATCGATGGATTAGGGCCCCTCTTAAAATTAGAAATCTGTAAAGTAATTATAAGTTCATCTCTGTTCTTTTAAAGGAAATATGTAATTTATGTACACAAACCTCATATTATTGCTAAGTGAAAAATTAAATATGTCTTACCGAACAAAAAAATTAAATATCCGAACAATTGGTAAATTATCATAGAAAATTTCTGTAAATATATTATTATCAATGTTGTAAGTATAAATTAAGTTTTCATTGTAGATTAATTTTCCACTACATTGAGTATATATATATATATATATATATATGTGTGTGTGTGTGTACGTATCTGTGTATGTATGCATATATTAAATGATTATATAAATATTAATAAATACTAAATTTGAGTTAAACAGAATAAAATTTTCCAAGACGTGAAGTAATTTTAATATTAACATATTTGTTTAACCAACTACTACAAGTAGTATTTTTAATTTAATGTCCTTAGGTATAAATTGTAATAGTGTTTATATATATATATATATATATATATATATATATATATATATATATCTAATATAAATGGAAATAAATAAATTATTGAATCAAAAAAGGTATATGTGTTAATGTATGGCTTGTAATGAAATATGATGAAATAATTATTTCTAGGAAAAAAGATTTTTCATAATAATATTTTCAAGAAAATACACTTTATTAATTTACTTTATATTGTAATTACTTTTAATGAAAGGATTAGCGATTTAATGCAGATTTCATTGAATTGTGAGTAATTATAAAGATATTGTTTATTATTTGTTTACATGGGTTGAAAATATTTTTTTATAAAATAGATTTCGAAATATTGTTGTTTGAAATTTTATATTTTTTGAATATTTTTTTTTTGAAAAAATATTTATTTATGTTGAAAAAATATTTTAATTCAATTAAATTCAATATACATTTTGAAGACTTTAGATACGCATAGAGAAATCACTATTTCATCATCATATATTTTATTAGTGTGTTTAATGATTAATATCTCAAAAGGTATCGTTGAAACGAGTGTAAGTAGAAAAGAATATTAAATAAATACTGAATATGTCAATAAAATGTAGGAAGTTTGTGTAATGTCTTTTGTAAGATGATTAATGAGAATTTTAAATACGTTTTTTATTTATTATTTAAAAAGAGTTTTACACGCTTGAATAATAAGTAAAAAAGTTATTTAATGTTTAAGTTATTTAAAGTTATTTAAAGTGTAGAAAAATCAACTGACGATTAAAAAATGCTGAATAGATTTAGGCAGAGTATAACGCAAACTAAAAATAGATTCATTTTCATTAAAAACTATACCAAATAGAAAATATTTTTTTTTAAAATATAAAATTGTAATTTATTTAATAACGTTATGTGAAAAAGGAAACGCATATTTGAATTAAGTATAAAAATATAAATATCGTTGGATTTAGATAATGCGACAAAAATATATTGTTCTGTTATATAGTATTCATTTTTTCATATTTAAAAAACTATTGAATTTTTGATAGTGAAATGAATTATACTTTGTAAAATAAATGCAAATATTTAGAACTTAACTTTTTTATTTCTTTATAAATATGTCCATTTTTTCAAATAAAAAGGAAATTATTTCTTTAGTTGTTGAAATAACATTAATAATATTTAATAAATGGTTTCAATTTTTCTAATAAATGGTTTTAATTATTTTGTTAATACATTTTTTAAAAGTTACTTTTATTATATTTATTGATATAAGACTTTCATAAAAAATTTAAAATAAATAAATAAATAGTGTCATTTTTTTCAGAATATGCCATTATAATTATTAGATATATTCTATTAAATTTAATATATTTTGTATATGTTATAATCATAGTTCAGTTTAATGTAAATTTATTCAACATTTAAATCCAAAAAAATATTTTGAAATATAATTACAGCTTAAAAGTACGTATGTGTAACAAGGTTTTAAGTGATAAATTTATTACGAAAATTTTATAAGAAAATAATTTTTAATTATAATTTTCCTCCTGAAATGTTATTAATATAATACTATGTAAATAAGTTAATATGTAAGGAAAATATACATTATGATGAATTACTTATTCAGATTGATGGAAAACGTGACGATATATTTTAAATAAATTCATATTTTTTACTTATGATATTATGCACAAACATATTTCTGTACATACATATACAAGTATGTAGTATTTTTCACATTTTTTTTTGTAATGATACTTATTCTTTTTCATGTAATCTGGCTTGAGATAAAAACTTACCGGTTATATCTAGTTATTTATGTATGTTTAACTAGTATCCTGTACTATTAATTTTAAAAAGAGTTTATAACTAAATTAGCATCGAATTTTTTTATAACCAAGTGTACTGAGTTTACAAAAAATGATCGTGCAAATGTCTATTAAATTAAAATACGTAAAAAATTCATGTGCTTGAAATTTACAAAAAAGAAACCCATATTTAAAAACTTGAACATTTATATACCGTTGATTATGATTATCTATAAAAAAATGTTAATCTGTCAATACATTTTTTTAAAAAATCGTAAATATTAAAAAACAATTCTATGTAATTTTTTAGAGCGATGATAAAATTATATATGTCTGTGAAAGAAAAATAATTAGAGAATAATTAAAAAAATATGTTTAATCAAAATTTATGAAACAGTTGATTGACTCAATTGATTAAAAAAACCTTCCACAAAAACGTAAATGTCATGTGATGATCGGTATTTCAGGGCTTTATATACAGAGTCCATTAATGGCCTTTAAAGCAAGGTAATATCAAAAAATCTGGCAGCAAATCAAAGGTCAGCGGAATAAAACAGTCTTTCTGGGAATTTTGGAAATAATAAAATGTAAAGAGCTTTAAATTATATAATGGATATCATTGATAATATTTGTGTTCTTTTTAGAATTTTATAGATATTTTTTTTATTAATAAATTAAAATCAAACAATAAACATTTTATTGAAATAGAAATAAAAATATTAAGGTAAAGAAATTAACATTACAATTTATAAAATGATATTATTTGATTATTTTATTAAATATTTCATTTTGATTGATAAGAAAATATACATAATATATTGTATGCACACATGTATATACATATCATATACGTATACATGCATTCATACATACACACACACACACACATATATATATATATATATATATATATATATATATATTAAAATATATTAAAGGGCCATTATATGTTACATTAATTCCATTTAATGTGAAAATTTTAATTTAACCTGTTGATACTATTGTCAAAATATTTTTTAATCTTCTTAATTAGTATTTTTCAAATATTTTCTACTATACATATGAGAATTTTTATTCTTTTTTGAAAAAAATGTTTCCAGGTATCTAAAAATGGTTTTACAAGTGTTTTACAAATTGTAGATATTATTTTCTACAATAATATCACCATTTAATTTATTTCATAATTATTCAGTTGGATTATTCATTGGTTCAAAACTTTTAAATACACTTTTTTATATTTTTCAGCATCCTTCTTGTTTTTTTGTCCATTCAATTTTTTGCAGAATTTTGAACTATGTTTGAAGCTATCTTCAATGTTATAAAGTAAATTTAAGGTCCATTAATCTCAATACAAAAAGTAGAAGATGGTTTTATAGGATATTTTTATATTGATTTTTGGTAAGAGTTTTATTGATTTAAATTAGATCATTCTGACAATGAAAAACATTTCCATAATTATGCTGCTTCTATGCTTCACCGTTCGAACTATACATTGTGTTTTTTTTTCTAGGTACACAATGTACAAGTGTTTTTTTGTTTGAAATCGAATATTTCAAACTTGGATTCATTCACCTATAAAAAATTCCTCAGTTCTTTAATTTAAAGTTTTAATGTTTTACAATCTCAGTGTTCCTTTTATCTTTATTAAATGGTCTTAGGGGAAGTTTTCTAATAGTAACACATCCACAAAGCTTGCCAATATCAAATACTTTTTTGTAGTTGCTATTGATATGTCATATTGGTAACTCGTACATTTCTGTTTGTATTATTGGTGCCATTAATTGTAGATTTTCTTTGGATAAGACAATTATCTTTCAATCTTCCATACTATTGGTCTTTTTGAGTCTTTCTTATTTTTTTTGAATTGAAAAGTTTTCTGCCTTTCTCTAATATTTTAGAATAATTTCAACTCCATGTAGTGATTTTTTCAACTACTTTGAAATAGATAGTAATATTTTTTCTTTTTAAAGGAGTGTCACGATGGACTTTCTCTGTTTTATAGTTATTTTTTAATTTTACCATGCTAATAAAAAAATTATAAAATAGACCTAAAATATTTATAAAAAGGTTTGTAAAGAATTAAAAAAAATATCCGAAATCAAAATTCTTTTAAATAAATTATTTTTTCTTTTTTTATAAATTACTTATGTATATGTGATGATTTTGAAAATATAAAAAAATTCATTGTTACTTGGCACAAAATATTTTATTACACAGTTGTAAATTGTGCTGTGCATAAAAGTTGAAAATGTTTTTTGACCTTCAAAATTCTTTAGTTGCATTAAAATCACTTTATTGCATCAGAAATTTTAAAAATGTATTATATTCTCAGTGACAAAATATTTTAAAATATATTTTGAAAGGAATATAAAATAAATATTATTAATGAACTTTTAAAACATCATATATAAAATATATACATATATTAATTTATAATAAATAAAAATACATTTCTTAATTTATAATTTTATTCTTCGATTTATTTTTATTAATAAATTTTTAATATGTGCGACAAAAAATTCGAAATTATTGTTCAAAAAAGTTATCTAACAAAATATATTTTAATTTAAATTTAATAAATATAAATTATATCTTTATAATAATTTAGCAAATAAATCAATTCTAAAATACACACCGTTATCTTTATTTATAATACGAGAAATAATTGTCATTCTTCTAGTAATATATTAATGTAAATGTATTTACACAATTCTCGTTGTTTGCAAGAGTGCAAATATTTATTATTATAAATCAGTACGAATAGTAGAAAATAGATGATGATAAAGAAACAGGAAATATCCGGACATCACTAGAAAGTACGATGTGACGTGTTTCATGTAACGATGAATAAAATTTTAATTGTAATTTCAAGGATCTAGGTAAGTGAATTAATTATAAGTGTTATAAATTATATATATATATATATATATATATATATATATGTCTTAAAATTTAAAAAAATATGATTTTAAAAAAAAATTCTTACATAATATAACCTTGTAAAAAATTAAATTTTTTCGGGGTGTGGAGAGAGAAAATATATGACAGGCAGTAATTTTGTTCCAGAACGAATTTGACTTCTGTATTAATTTATTATAAATAGGTTATATATATATATATATATATATATATATATATATATATATATATATTAGGGTGAGAGAGAGAGAGAATGAAATTATTATTTTATAGTATGTTTTGTTTAGTTTAGTTAAAATTATATCATTAACCAAAGAATATAAAATTATATTGTCTTTTTAAAAGGACATTATCAACTAAAGAATATAAATTAACAGGCAAATTTATTTAAAGATTGACTTTGACCTGAAATATGTAGTTATTTTTTTAAAAAAATATAAAGTAATTATAAAGATACAACTAACAAGATTTTTAATTATTATTGCAAAGATAACCAGTGAAATTAAAAAATATCTATTTTTGTTTATTTGTAATATTCTCTCGAGTATTTATTATTTAGTTCCTCTTTTTATTTCTGTTTATATTTGTAACATTCCCAAAAAGATTAATTATAAATCTATTTTTTAAATTTTGAGAAAGGTGGATGTTGAAACTGATTATATTAAAATATAATAATTTTAATAACAGTTCAATGGAGCTTCAAGTTTCAATCGATTTTTACTCAATTAATTTTGTTACTTCTATTTAACCTGATTTCAAAAGACTTTACTGAGTCAAACATTATTTTCAAAATTTTGGTATGAAAATAATTCCAAGCTCAAAAATCTACTGAAATATAATATTTTCAATAATATTTTTTTTGTAATTTTTCAATTTAATTTTTAGTACGCAATAATTTCTCCTAGAAAAATAAAGAGAAGCTAATCTTTAATAAAAATATGTTGAATACAACATAAAAACTTTAAAATTTCAAATTTAAATAGAGAGTTTTCATATATTTTTTAATCTTTTCCACTCGTGAAGAGTTTTACTTTTTATTGGGATTATATAATCTAAAATGTTTATTTAGCTATTTAGTACGGAAAGAATAGTTTTTCGCAGATTTCGTTTTAAGTGTACCTATTAAAATACTCATTTAACATATTTCTTATTTTTTAACAGGATATAGATTTTTGTGGAATTTACTTGCAATGTTTAAGATATTTCCGTTTTTTAAAAAGATTATTGTGACATTATTTTGAGATATTTTTACAAATCAATATTTTTAAAGTAATTGAAATTTCTAGTCATTCGATAAAGTATGATGGAATAATAATAATAATTCATTTATTTATAATTGTACAAAGATACTTGATTAGAGATAAAATTTTATATTGTTGCAATTTGTCTGATTAGCAATTTTGTTTATACTCCTGTGTGTCAAGTGTCGGATTCAGATAATATTTTTTGGTAAGTAATGTAGTTACTGGAAAAAGTCGGATTTTTGAAAATATTTTATTTGGAATATAATTTATAAAAATGATAAACAGCAGAGGTCTAATTACTCTACTCTAAAATATCTTTAAAGTTATTGATATTTTACTTGATTGTATGTTAATTTTAAACCTTTGATCTCTACTTTGTAGTTTGTTTGATTCATCTGTATTATTATCAAAATTAAAAAAATGTATAACTTTAATTAAAGTATTTAAATTTAGAATTATATTTAAAACATATATTTTTGATATATTTTTGCAAACATGTATTTTTCAACTGTATTGAAAATATTCTAAAAAATCAATATATATATTTTTCCAAATTGGTTTAAAGAACTTTGCAAATTTGTAATATTTTTTAATAACTTGTTGTAAAATTATAAAAAACAAAGAATTTAAATTAAAATTTGCAATCCATTAGTCAGAATGTTAATATAGAAACATATAATATATTGATAAATAGAAAAGTAATTTTAAAAATATAAACAATAATAATTAAATAATAAGTGATTTTAAAAGTACATTTTGAATAATAAATAAGAAATTAAAAAAATTAAATTTATAGTTGTAGGGTTTATAATTAGAATATTGTTTAGTATTTATAAACCTATAATTGTAATTAAATGTTAAGAAACTGTAATAATATTTTAACTAATTATTAATATTTATTGGCAAATTACACTTCTTGTTATTTTACATGAATTTTGTACTTTGATATAAAAATGAATTAGATTGCAATTTATAACAAAAATAATACATAAATGAATTTTAACCACAATAGTTTAAAATTCATTTGTGTAAAGTGAATCAGCCACAGTCCCAAAACAACAAATAAAAAAATACGATAGTTTAGTTTTGGTGCTCATTAAGTGAAACTTTTTTTATAATACGTTTTTAAGTATAAATTATCAAGTACTTTTTCAATTTTTTATAAATATTTATAGATTCATAATAAGGTGTTTATAACCGACAATTACAGTATTATTATTTAATTAAAATATTTTTTTATATTACAATTTTTATTTAATATAAATAATTAAAAACATTATATATATATATATATATATATATATATATATATATATATACATATAATTTATTCATTTATTAAATTGTATGAAAGGATATCGAAATGAATATATGTGTATTTTGTAAATTATTAACATTTATTTTTTCTAAACAACATAAATGATTATATTAAATAATAATTAGTGTATTTCAAATTTACAAATACAAAAACACGTGTATTATATATATATATATATATATATATATATATATATATACAATCGTAAATAATTTACACGTGTACGTAAACATTTTCCACGTTTTGTAACGATAAAAATGACGAATTGTCGAGACAAATGCAAATATGTATCAAATGAGAATGTCTTAGTTGATTTATAGTTTTCTTAATGTGATACGGAATATAAAAAAGGTATGCTAATATTTAGTTCACGTTTAAGAAAAATACATAATTTATGATTATACATTTTGAAATATCTGATACAAGAGCGATAAAAATGATAATAATACTGATTTACAATAAGTCAGTATTGTTGTTTAATTGTCTTTTAATTGTCCTTTTAAAACAAAAAGAAACAATATTTTTTAACATATGTCGTTGACCGAATGTTATCCTTCACTGAAACAATGGTAATTACAAAATGTTGAAACGTTTATAGAATAAAATTTAATTTATTTAAAAGGTCGGAATAATAGTGATATTTAATCGTTTTTGTTTCTATAAAATAAATAACTCTGTATGTACAGATTTCATAAATTTAAATTAAAATCAAAACGAAATTTTGGAGTTTATCAAAATATTTATTTATTTTTTTAAAAAATGTTAAAAATAACACTATTAGTTGAAATGGAGTGGTTCATTTTAAAGAAATTTTAAATTTTTAGTTTTATGATTTTATAGTGCTATTTACATATAAAAATGAGTGTTTTAATTTACTTTACAACGAAGTATTTATTAAAAATCATTAAGTTTGTATCAGATAATTAAGTATAAAAAAATTTATATGTTAGTTATATTAAATATATATTAAGTATTTTTTGAGAAAATCATTACACAATTATAAAATAATTATATTACAATTAAAAAAGGTTAATTTTCATTTAAGACAAATTTTGTTTAATATATATATATATATATATATATATATAACTATTTTTTATCACGTATGAAATATGTCCTCAACCTTAGTTAAATAACCAAAAAGTCTTAATAATATACTTATACAAATACATACATATTTACATACATACAGTTACATATATACATATGCATACATACACACACACACACACACACACACACACACACACACATATATATATATATATATATATAATATTTAACGTAAATGTGGTAAATTTATTTAATTATAGATTATGATTGTGTATTGTCGTCTTGAACAATGTATGTCAAGATAATACAAATGCTTCTGTGCACAGTAGCATTGTTTATTAATTATATTTTCAGCCATAATAAATAAATCATGTAGACAACTTTGTTTAAACTTATTAAACGTATTCTTTTATACTACTGTGTCCGATTGAAATGAGTACAAAAGTAAATAGAAATAGGCTGTTCTTCTAGGACGACAGTGAAACGTAGATATTTTTGTCTGATAATTAAAATAAATGTTTGTGTACAAAACTAACTTAAAATTTATAAGCAAGCTATTGCGTTTAATTTTGTAAGTGAATTACGTGATTTATCAATAATTAATTTATGCGATAGAGGAAATAGTTTGAATTATAAATTTCGGTATTTGGATTTGTATTTATATAAAATATTTATAATAATTAACCAGAGTGAATTTGTAATCAAACATGCTTTTGAATAATATTCTCTATATTTGAAAACAAAGTTTTGAAGTGTTTATATATATTTAATTATATTATACGTTTTATTTTTATAACAAATAATAATTTAAAATTAAGTCAAAAATATAAGATAATAATTAATGTTATTTTTTTAAAAAATAAAATTGCATTTTCTTATATTAAAATCATTTGTGTCTTATATTTATTTTTCTGAAAAAGGACATTTATGTAAATTTAAAAAAATTGTAGATTTCAATTAGGCAATAATAAAAAAATAGTTTTTTATTGTTAATTCATGTGTCATTACATTTGTATTATTGTACAATACAATGCATGTTAACTTTAAATTCGTTTCCAGGTAGTGTCAAATGTATTCAGAAATCTAGCTGATTGTGTTGAAATAAAAAAAATATTGTTTAAAAAATAAATAGTAAAGTAGTGTTTTTTTATTATTTATTTTGGAACAAATAAAGTGATTATTTTTACAATACCCTGTCTTTCCTGAGTTCACTTAAAAATTATTATTTTTAATTTTTATAGGTTACTGGAGTTATAACTGAATTCAGTTACTTTTTTCTTATTTCGCATTTATTATATTTTTATTCTCAAAATTATTTTTATAACTGTGAGAATAAAATGTACTTCAGTTGAAATAATAGATATTTTTATAAACCATTTCTACTTTACTGATATATTTTAAGAATATTGAAGTTTTTCTTGAATGTAAAAATTATTAATTGACATATTTTCGATAAACAATTCCTATTTGGCATGAATTTTTTTTTAATTATTAATAAAATTTTAAAATCAATTAAAATTTTTTTTTGATCTCAATGTATATCATCATTATTATCAGTCGTTTTATATCTAGTGTTGGGTCAGGCTTCTTCCAAAACATTTTACATCCAGTAATCCAATGCTTTTTTCCTATTTTATATCGATGAATTTTCTTATATTTCTATGTTATTTATTCATAGGTTACCTTTTAAATTCATAATATACACACACACACACATATATATATATATAAGTGCGTGTGTGTTTTTTAAGAAATTTATAAATGATAAAAAAAACATATTTCAAATTTTTATTTTTCTGAAAAAAGCATGAAATAGTCATTGAAATGTAAAATCATGATTTTTTGATTTGAAGAATAATTAAAAATATAAAATGAATATTGCTAATGAATTTTTGTTTTTATTTCGGAAAAATTATATTCATTATAGAAAAGTCATATAATATTTTGCCAAAGTTTACAATTTTTAACGTAATATGATTTTTTAAGTTATCTATGTAAATAAATAGAATAGTTATTTCCTAGAACAAATTAATAATTTCAATTCAATTTAAAATATTATTTAATTAAATAAATTTTAAAAAATAATAGACAACATTGTGAAAATACTTGTTTCAATTTAGTAAATTTATTTATTTTTAAATTCATGATTTTTTCAATATTATAGTATTTCAAGATTTTGATAAAAACTAAAAAATAGTTTATACAAATGAATAATTCTCTAATATCATAACAATTTATGAAAGTGTTTTACAATGTCGTGTTCTGAAAATATTGACATGGATACTGAAATAAATATTAACAGAAAAATAATAATAAATGATTGTTGCTAATTTTTACATATATAATTCCATCGTATCAAAAATGACTTATTTATGTAAAATTGAATTAGCTACAATACTAAATCACTTGTGAGCAATTGATAATTTTTTACTTAATTTTTGTGTATTTTGTTTAACAATTTTAAATTGCGAAAAATCTCTTTCAATGATTTTTCAAAGTTTATATGTATTTGAGTGTGTGTATACTGTTTTGTATGTACGTATTAAGAGATACGCGGATGGAATAAAAATGAGCTTTAAATGTATTTTAAATTTTGTGATTTTATTTACAGTACAAACAGTATATGCACATGCGTGTTTAACATAAGAATTTATTCAACGTGCACCAATTGTCATACAAAGTAATTTAATAATTGTTTCTAGAAAAAAATGTTTTATCAATATTTGAATCGTTTAATTTATGTTGATGGTGCTAAAATTTGACAAGAACACTAAAAGAAAGGACATTATATCATGTGCGATACTTAAGGTTAAACGTTTGTTTTTTTGATAAACAATAAATTTAAAAATACATATCAAGTATTTAAATAACACGGGGATTTGCGAAGTGTATAATTAGTGAAGCACCTTTTATATGTATTACCGTGCGACCTCACAATTTGTCCTCAAGTACACCTTGAAAAGTATCATACATGAAATGTTTTACAATAGATAATATAATAAATTTGCTCTTACGGCGCTTGTTTATGTCTCGATGTATATGCGTGTTTGCTCATCAAACAAACTATGAATGAATCCTTGATACTATGTCGTCATTGTTACGTCAGAAACGCTTTACTGAAGACATTGTCTGTATACCACGGTTCCTTTATCGTGTTAAGAGTTCAAGATCAAGTCGAATTGGTTTACAAATTGATTACGGTACATTGTGAACTGATTACGGAGACGTGTCTCCGACGAAATTTACTAATTCGATGACAGTCGAATAAATTGAATAATACGTGTCAACTGCTTTCACTGTTAATTTCATTCTTAGAAATTTATTATTCCTTTAATTTTAAAAAATTATATATATATATATATATATATATATATATCGCCTTAGATATATTTTGATAAAGATTAATTCCCAAAAAATTACTCGTCAATTATTTCAAAAAATGTTTACTTTTTATCTGTAGAGTTCATTTTGACCTTTACAAATATTTTTGTTCGCCTTTATATTTCTTTTTAGTAACAGTTTCAATTTAAGAATCACTATAAACATAAATAATACTATAAAAATATTGATTGAGAAGATAATTCCTCTTTAATTGTATATATATATAAAACGAGTCCCCAAGATAGGGGTTAAATAAGAGGCTAATAGCCTCATCTCTTAAAAATGAAGCTGTTACGGAAATTTGAGAAGAAAAACCCTACTGTGCTAGTATTTTCAGAGAGGCTAAAGCTCTACAAGAGTTTTAACGCTGAAGATAGTAGTAGTAGTAGTAGTTATTATATATATATATATATATATATATATTTATATATATATAAATGTGTGTGTTTTTAAATTAAATAAATAAAAAAAAGTGGATAATTTAATTACTGTTATTGGATGTAAAAATATTATTAAAATCAAAGTGAATGCTAAAGTGTTAATGTTTTTTATAATAATAAAATCAATTTAGTAATTTAATTAAAATATCGAACTATTTGAATAACCATTATTTTGTTTAGAAAGAATAATTTCGAATTTGCTAGATAATGTCTTTTAATCTACTATTTAACAGAATATCATACATATTTTAGTAATATTATTAATAATAAAAAGTTATCGGTTTTAATTGGTAATATACGTAGAAGTTTTTTTCAAAAAGAAGTATAGTAATAGATCTAAATAATATATAGTTGTAATGGAAATATGTTTAAGCATTTTATATTCTGTTTTTTTTTTAAAAAAAATAACTTACGAACATACCACACACACACACACACACACACACACACACATATATATATATATATATATATGAGGATCGTTTGATAAGTATGGTAAAAAATAAGAAAAACTAAATCGAAAAATTTAATTAAATTAAACAATAAATAAATTTACCATACTTATCAAACGACCATCGTACATACATAATTAACGTTTTTTTGTCCATTGTTGGATAATGACTTCTTCTAAAATTTGACATTTTAAGAGATCCAATGTATTTCTCTTCCATTTTATACCGATTAATTTTTTTTACATTTTCAGCTCATCTATCCATTGATCCTTTGAAATTTTTAAATTGTTTAATTTTTATAGTCAACATTTTTTCTTGTCCATTGTATTCTTATTATGTGACCAGCCTAATAACATTTTAAAATTTTCACTTTTGTTACAATGTCTGTAATTTTTGTTCGTTTTTAAATCCAGTTGTTTTTTTTACTCTTCTACGTTTTATTTCAACATGTTTTTTCATATTTCTCTACGGTATTTTAAATCATTGAATTATTTTGGTATTTAAGACTTATGTTTCATTATTATAAATTAAAATAGATAAGATGTAATGATTAAAAAATCTTTTCTTTAGATAAATATTAGATTTCATAATATAAGATTTTTTTTAAATGATACCATCCTATTTTTATTTTATCTATAAAGGTTTCTTTTATGTTCATTTGTTATTTATATTCCTTCTAATTCAATTTTCTT
Source organism: Neoneuromus ignobilis (assembly GCA_029203775.1). Lineage (NCBI taxonomy): Eukaryota > Metazoa > Arthropoda > Insecta > Megaloptera > Corydalidae > Neoneuromus > Neoneuromus ignobilis. The sequence continues at coordinate 21,712,484 of CP092090.1, read as the reverse complement.
CGAATCTGCAAATTCATTGTACATTATTCTTGTCTTGAGTTGTGATATTCATAGTTTTCTTGAAAATGACTATTATTTAACAAAATAAAGTTACTTATTTCAAGAGAGATATTTTTGAAATGTACTTAATATTCTATTATTGTTGTTTGCTTTTTGTTGCACTATTTTAAAGTATTGTATAATTTTATATTCAATTTTTATTTTGTAAATTTTTATATAAATCTCAATATATGATAGAGTATTGTATCACAAGTAAATATTTATATAAAAACTTTTTTATTTAATTCTTTTTAAAAATATTGAATTTGACATATTTAAAATTATAACTAATTTAATTTTTTTTAAAAGAATAATTATTTTTATAGATTTAAGTTTTAAATAAAGAATTTTCAGTAATGGTATATTAAAAAAAATAAAATAGAACTGAGATAATTGATTAGTTGAAATATAATTGTTAAATGTTTGTGAACGCAACAAAAATGCTAATATAACGGTGTTTAAAACTGTTTTTTTTATTACATGATTCCTTTTATTAAAATATAGATTTTTATTACTTATCTGAAATTATAATGGCTTAAAAATATTTAATATTATGTATGTCCACTTGCTGTATTATTAAACATTTTAATTTTGAACATTTTCAATGCTCATTGATTTTATGTTAGTTATTCACAATCTATTTACATTAACTAGAATTATAAATAACTATATTTATAATATCACTTATTTTTTTAATCACTTATTTTTTTATAAACATATTCAGTAGACATGACAGTCACAATATTTAAATCATTTTATTTTATTATATGACAATTATTTAACATGTTATTTCCAATTACCGTCATTAAAAAATATGCATTTAATTTCTAATGACGCTTTTGTTTTATTTATTTATGATTACTAACATGGAGATAATAGTATAACAATAATAATACAATATAAAATTGCAGACGCACATTTTTATGCAGTAAATTATCTTTTTTAGCTAATTTTATAATCTAAGAATATAATAATATTTTTAGAGACTATTAATTTAATATTGCAGATATTTCATAAAATAAAACAAATTTTTGTTTTTAAAATAATATCTTAGTTCTTGTTAAGAATAAATTTTATAAAGAAATACAATATTTTGTCAGTTGGTAGATTAGAGAATAATAGTTTAATATTTGTTTTGCATTTGATTATTACTTTATATTAACACTCTCTTTCACACACACACATGTATATATATATATATATATATATATATATATTCATGTGTAAAATTTTATATAAATGTAATTTATAAATTATCTTTTCGTTTAAAAGAGGAAGTTCATTGCTAATGTGGATATTTGACGAATAAAGTTATTTTAAGTAAAAAATACAAAAGTTCTTGTTTTAATCTCAAAAGCAACATAACTTTCTTTGTTATATAATATATATATATATATATATATATATATATATATATATATTTATATATAAACATAATTTTAACATCTATTTTTGACATGTTATATTTAAAGATTGACAAATGATTTATTTTTTTGTTCTCATAATATTTTTTAAACATCTAAGTAGAAAATAATGTAAAATGTTACTCCAATTTTATAAAATTTTGTGGTTTAATTAACTTAGAACTACGTAATTATTATCGTGATTTCAAAATTATAGTTTATCATAAATATAATTATAAGTTAAGAGATATTTTTAATGGGACATTAAAAGGTTTTTGATGACGATACAATCGACCTTGTAATTTTTTTATTTCATTTATATAATAAATTTAATAAAAGTATATTTTATAACAGAGTCTGCGTATTTATTAATGGTTTATATTGTAACTGGAAAAAATATAAATCCGTATCAAAAATTAAATAATTATATAAAAATAAAAAAGCTGTACAGATATTATATACATAATTGTTGATAACTATTCAGTTATTTTGTATGATACTATTGTATTTAAACTAATATGATATTAAAAATCAAACATGAAGTTCTGTAATTTGTTACATTATTTTTTTCAAAAAATTTGTTTTCTAGTCATGAACTTACTAAAAGGTCGAAAATGATTTATATGATATTAATCTATTAACAATTTTGATTTACATGAAAAATTAAATTTGTACCAATGTTAAAGAAAATTTAATCGTTCGAATCAAGTTTTTAGAAAGTTACTGAAATATAGAAAAACATTTTATGTGGAATATTTAAGTTATAATTTTATTATTGCTAAATTTTTTTATTGTTATATTTCCATATATATTATATGTTATATTAAAAATTATTCAATGATCAATAATAGGTAATTAAAACTATATAATATAGAATACACTACTGCGTTTTAAAGTAATTACTATAATAAAATAATGGAAAAATGATTTGAAATTAATATGCATAGAAAATAATAAATTAATAATCTTATAATTTATTCATTATTTGCATTAGTTGTTGTTTAGAATTAAATTATACAATGTACAATATAATTATATATAGGGTGGCCCAAAGGAGATTAAAAGATAGTAAAGAAGAGTAAATGATAATAAGCAAGTAAATGCATGTCTAAACTCTTCAGTGTCATTTAAGTCATCTTATATATATATATATATATATATATATATATATATATATATATATATATATATATATATATGAAAAATATATTTTGTTAGAAATATTATAGTAATAAATACACATTTTATTATTTTGCTAACATACTTTATCGTTTTCAATTGATTTACCACAGTAAAGAGAATCTCATTAAATTTATAATTAAAGACAAAAATTATGTGTTTGCGGATATGTTTGATAAGCTGTTCAAGATTGAGTCACGCAATGTACACGTGATGACAATGCTTATTTTTATAAAAGTTAATTATAACGATTTTAGAATTTTTTTTTAGTATCGTGGAAAAATAAATTAAATTTCAGTAAAATATGATTTTTTTCAGTTATATAGAATTATGTTGCAGTGTTGGATAATGAATTCAACTTATTTACTTTTTTAATTGTGGATGTATTTAAAACTTCACTGAAAAATATTTTCTTATTGTTGTTTAGAATTATGACTGTGTACGTTTTTATTTTTATATTATTTATTTTTTAAATAGAGTCTCTGGCTTTTATTAGTTATTTATTACTAATTTTTCTTAATCATGTTTTTATGCCATTATTCGACTATCTCTAACACGAATAATAAAATATTGTAATAGTATATGGCCTTGTTCTACATATATGATCTTGAGTTCATTTTAAAATTCTTTAATATTCTTTTTGTAAAGGAGTTTTTCAAATAAATTTTATATTCTTTTAAATTAAATTTTGTATTTCAATAAAAAAGGGGTTTCCTTATTTTGTTCTTATTTTTAAAAATTACAATCAATTAGCGAAATATATCAAAACAAAAAATACTATATTAGATATAATAATGAAAAATAATATAAAGAAATAAAATAATTTACTCTGTTTAAATATTTTTCGTAACGAAATCAGTTATTCTGGTATCATTGAGATTTATTACTTATTTCTATTTTTTTACTAAACTTATATATATATATATTTAAATTGAATGAAAAATTATGACAAAATTGTTGTTCAACGGTAATATTGACTGCTAATTAATATGACTAAAATAATTATTATTTTTTTTACAAATTTCTTATTTTTTCACACCACTTAATCATTAATACTTTTCAGAAAATTTATATATCACTTAGATTATGTAAAGTAATTTTTAACGTTTACTGTTTTGTGTTCTTTTAAAATATATCTTATTATAAAATAATGTTCTTTTTTAATATATTACAATTCTTGGTGGTCTACATATTCATTGTAATGTTTTATATTTTTTAATTATACTAATATAAATGTTCTGTTTCAGTTGCTAAATTATTTTTTTGTGAATTTTTTTTTAAATACTACGATATTTAATTTGATTTTTTATGCTTTGCAAGCGATTTGTGATATTAATGAAAAATAAAATATTGTAAATGCAATTTAAAATGGAAAATGAGGTGTTCTAATTTATATATTTGTTGCATACACAATTACTTACATAGAGTTATAGATAAGCACTTATATATATATATATATATATATATATATATATATTTATATATATATATATATATATATATATATATATATATATATATATATATATATATATATATATATATATATATATATATATATATATATATATATATATATATATATATATATATATATATATATGTTCGATATTATTGCCATCTATAATAAATTAGATAAAAGCATTGTTTATATCTTTTTCTGTGTATTATTTTACAAGGCATTGTATTTCATTAAGATTCAAACCAAACAGTTCTCATAACGGTTTACTTTTTACGTATAGATGGCAACTGTTTATATAAAATGGTGTTTTTATTGAATTTTTTTATAAGTATATATATATATATATATATATATTCATACATACACATATGCACACATGCAATTGAATTTTTTTATGAAAACTGTTATTTTAGAATAAAATGTATTAATTTTATAAAATAGTATATAAGTTTAAATGTTAGATGTAATATTATTTTTTGTTAGAATTATGTTTCATTTTTTTTGACTAAGAATTTAAGTATTGGAAAAAATAATGTATAATACTGTTCGAAAATACATTAATAGTTTTTCTACAGTTATTAAAAATGTAAATATTTTTTTAAAAAAAACTAAATATTGTACTTAATTCCATCAACAGTTTTTATATTTTAGGAAAATCGTATTTTTTACATTATAAGGGGTACTTAGTTGAATGTGTACTTTTGTACATTGTATAAATAATGGCATTTATATTATAAATAGAACATAAACATTTGAAGTAATTAAAATGGTAGAGTAATATTTAAAAAAAACATGATTCAAAATAATACATGAAGTTACAAATATCTTTTTCAGAAATTTTTATAAAGTCTTAATTTTATCAAATTGATAATAGGAGTCATATATTTTTTATATTTTCTATTTTTGAAAATTTGTCATTGTATATCAGTTTTATAGAAATATTTTAGAAAGTAAATAATTATCAAACAACACTAAATATAGTTATTTGTAAAATAATTGTTTAAATATTTGATTATCCTTTAATCAGTTAATGTAATAGTGTTAATAATGTAATAAATATTTGTTTAAAATTTGATGATCTGTACGTAAAATAATATATATAATATTTCTGTCGAAAAACAACCACTAGAATTTTTTAAAAATAATTATTGTAAGGAAAAATTGTCTTTTCTAATTTTTATACATTCTTATTATATAATAAAATTGAATTCTTTACAATATTTTAGTTATAAAAGCATTATATTCATATAAACGCTTGTATTCTTATAACATATCATAATTAAATGATGAAGGTAATTGTAATACATTTCTTAAGAATATCAAATTGGGTGTCAAATGTTTGATAAAGGCAAAATTATAACTTTGATTAATAGTCATCTTTGTATTATTCATTAGAGCAACAATTAATAAATACCGATATTATTAAATTGAGAAGTTATTTTTTTTGTAATATACACTTATGCTTATTTGTAGAAAAATATGAATTAAAATATTAATTTCGAATTGAGCAATAAAGAATTTAATATTTTGGATTAAAATCAAATATAATATATATATATATATAAATTTTTAATTGAACATTAATATCGTCTTAATAATTATCTTTTATGATTAAAGGCGTTCAAAATTACATTAATTTTAAAATACATCTTTTGTGTTTCAATTAAGACGAAAAAATACTCATTTTATTAATTTTCGGCATAAAAGAGCGCATGAAAGCTCTTATTACTGAAGTTCCGTAAAATTAAATTTAATCACTGTAACGATGTTGGTAAAATCCATTACTAGGTAAAAAGCTGTTACGTGAAAGTATAAAATCAAAATTTAGACATAAATCATCCATCTTTGTGCCACCAACATAAATGGAAAACACCTGCAGACAATCTTGTGTCGGTATCTATTTAAAATATACTCTAATGACAAACTAGGTTCATAAATATTTAATGATTGTGATTTTAATCGCGAAACGCAACGGATTCATCTAAGAGATTACAGATCGATTAATAGATTAAAGGGGAGCTGTTATATCAGTCGTTTTCATACACGAATTATTGATATTTTACACGCAACAGTAACATGTGAAGTACTAAAGCTATGCCCATGAAATATTATATATATATATATATATATATATATATATATATATATATATTCAGATGATAAAACATTTCTTTAACAATAACATTAAAAAATGTTTGCAAATTGTACATTTTCAACAAGAAATGCAAATATGAAATTGAAAAAATAAAATTTCCGTATACAGAAGAACGTGCTTGAAGGAATGAAGTATAATAAGAAGAGAATTTTTTTCGTTAGTTGCATCATTAATACCGATTTTTTTATATAATACCCCCTTTTTAGGAACAATGCTCACAAGTGTGTATTATTCTCTTATTGTTGTTATTCTCTTTATTTGTTTTTATGCAATTGTATTTTTAATCTGCTTTTTATTTGCTGATAACAATGGACAATTATAAAGTTAAAGAATGTATACAGATACTAACTGATATAAGAAATTTCACGTGTTAAAAATGTAATAAAATGTTATGGAATCGTGTAATATATATATATATATATATATATATATATATAATTTGAAATTTAAATTAATTTTTAAGAACATTTCAAATTCTAATTATCAATCATTTTATTTTTTATGAGAGTTTAAGTTTCTGATACTTAGACAAAATTAATAAAATAAAAAACATCTAATTGAAACATCTAGAAATGCCATTTTTAAAAATTTAAATGGACGATCTTCTTTAAATGCAAAACTGTTCTTTAAATAATCTTTCAAAATAAATATTTTAGTGAAAATAATGTCTGACAAAGTAGCTTTCAAATGTGTTTATTTATGTATGAGAATATAAGCAAAACGTATTTCTCTTTTGAAAAGTATATTGTATAAATAAAATATTCGATTTTGATTTTTCATTTAGTGTAAATATTTGATTTTCTAGATTTTTTAATATATATATATATATATATATTAAAAAATCTATATATATATATATATATATATATATATATATATATATAGAGAGAGAGAGAGAGAGAGAGAGAGAGAGAAAGAGAACATATTTTAATACCTTTAAAAACAATATCAATTTCTATTTAGTGTTGTTATATGCATTTTACACAAATGAATTTTAACCCCAACACAATTATGCATGTTTCTGTGCAAAAATATATAGTGGTTTGAGATATTTGAAATTCCTTATTTGCAATATTGACGATGGTATATTAAATTTTAAATAAGTTTTAGATAATCATTTATCGAAACATTTAAATATTTAATTAGGTTTGTAACATTTTTCTCTATTACGAGTAATAATTAAATACTGATATATAATTTCAAAAGTTGTCAAAAATTATTAAACTATCAATGAAGTAGACGTCGTAACGTTATGCTTGTGTAATAAACTACTCACAATTTTTCTTTGGTAATAGCATAGAAAATATGAAATTGAGCGTTTTTGTAAACATTATGTGTCTATTGATATGGAAATATTTATCGATGCTGTGGTATATTTTGCTAGTTGGTTCTCAATTTTTTTGATGAAATGATCATGGTTGTGTTAATGCTATATTAATTCTAAGGGAATTTAATATTTTACATAAAAAATTCAAATAAGAAAAATGTGGATTTCAGTGATGATATATTTTGTTGTGAAAGTGAGGACAAATATTTCTTGAAATAGATAATAACAAATAATAAGATTTAAGTCTACAGAATGGACGTAATAATTAAATCAATTGACGTATTTTAGTTAATTAAAATCGAAAAAAATTATAAAATATTTTACAAATACAATCAACAATAATAATGTGATTTATATAATAAATGTGGAATATAACATTTTGATTATTCGAAAATATTTTTAACGAAAATTCATATAATTCAATATAATTCAGAACGTAAGTTTTTTTTGAGTATTGTATCTTATAATATTTTTCTCTTATTAAATATAAAGATTTATAGTAGTTTTCTGTAATTTGAATTTCATTAAGATAATAAAAAATAAATATTATTCCTAGATTAATAAAAATTCATTTTTATTGAAAAATTTATGACTATTAGTCAAATTAAGTACGTATAAAATAATTTAACAATATTGTAAATGTAGATAAGTGTATTTCATTATTTTTTTTCAAACAATTGTAAATTATTTGAAATAAAATAATTATCTCGTTTCAGTACTATGTTTATGAAGTTAATAATTATGTTAGAAATTAATTAATAAATGTAATATACTGTGTTCTTGTTGATAAATTGTCATAAAGTAATATTTAAATTCTCGTCTCGCACTAAATTTATTTCACAAGTTCATTTTGTTTTAATCTCAAATGGAAATACTATTATCACAAGATTATTCATACTAGTCAAAACACATATTTTTTAACTTAAGACTTTTGTGTATAATAATTACGTTGGTGGTACATTTAATTGTGGACATTTTCCCAAGTGAAAAGCAACAAGTTTAAAATGAGACTGAAATTCAAGAACGAACATTTCATTTAAATAAACATACGGTTACAGTTTAATCGCTATTACGTTTGTGACTTTTTTTAAAGTTGTTCATGCGAAATATAAAATTTATTCTAGTATGAGTTGAAAATAAATGTGTATACATTTGGATATATTTTTGAACTATTTTTTTGTTTAGGAAGATCAATAAGTTCTCGGTTCGGAAAAAAGTAAATTTAGTGGTTTTATTTTTGTTATTATTTTTCAATATATTTTTTTTTATTAAAGGTGTCTTTTTAATATTCTTAATTAACTAATTTAAATTAATAAGAAGTAAATATTTTTTCCTATATTAACCTTATCAAAAATTATAGTTTTAATTTTTTATCACTCGAAAATATTTTTTCTGTTAAGTTTTTTCCATGTTAGAAAATAAAAAGATTTATGTAATAAAATCTCGATTATATAGTGTAAAAATCAGTTTATTTGTTAGTTGTAAATTAAATTTAATTTGGTTAATAATTAGTTAGTAATCTTAAAGAAAGATTTGTTAAAGTGATTGTAAATAAAGAAAACAGTTATGTTACGAATTTAAATGAAATTGAAAACTTTAATACATTTAGAAGTCGTAACAAGAATTTGTAGTGGAAAAGCCTCAGAAAAGTAACAATTCAGTTTCTATGTAATACTTTGTGAATATATATATATATATATATATATATATATATATATATATTTGCAGACGAAATAACATGTTTGTGTATTATATAGTGTGTATCTACTCTGGTATTGCATATGTTTTGTGTTTCCTGTATCGTTGATAAATAATAATATTTGACGTCAAATAATACTTTTCAATAAATCACTCAATTCAATTACAGAATATATATATATATATATATATATATATATATATACTCTGTCTCACATGGCACACATGGGTAACATAAGCAATTTATTGATATAATTCAATGAAGTTGTTAAATTAAAAACTTTTTTTGTTTAATTGATAGTTAATATAATATTCATCAGAAAAAAACACAAAACACTATAATAATTTCCATTATATAGTAGAAATTGCTAAAATAAACACAGTAGTTTTTTTTAAAAAAATTGTTGATATTTTTTGCTCCGAATAAATGTAACATACTGTTTTTATTTTAAAAATTTCTGCTATATAATAGAATTATTTACTTTTTTTGTATTTATTCCTAATGAATATTAGATTTGTCATCAATTAAATAATTTTTTTGTTTAATTTAACGACTTTAGTGAATTATATCAATAAATTGCTTATATTACCGATGTGTGCCATGACTTATGTGAGACAGAGTATATATATATATGTATATATATATATATATATATATATATATATATATATATATATATATATATATATATATATGTATATATATATATATATATATATATATATATATAAATCAACCGGTGTTGTAGTGGCGCTATTATCACCTATCATCTAAGAGAAGTACGTTCGATCCTTGGCCAGAGATATAGGACAAGCAGAGCTTTAGCTTCAGTGAAGAAAACTTGCCTAGGGGAGTAAAAACTGAATGAAAAATTCTCATCAACTTGCCTGGTCAGAGTGGTAAGTAAGATCCAATATCAATAAATAGTAACATTTATCGAGGCTTTCGTTTAGCAACGGATTGATATGCTCGTATATTATAAATTGAAATGGAAAAATAACATTATTTAAAATGATTTTTCTTCACCTTACTTTTTTTAATTCAAATTCAGAATATTTATCTTTCTGAATAAAAAAACATTTCTTTTTATTTTAACAGTCTATTTCAGTTTATGATGTTACCAAAAATAGTAATTACTTTTAATAATTGTGTTCTTTATATACTTAACAGAAATAGATTACTTACTTATACTTTACTAGATATTATAAAAGAGTGGTAATAATGGTATTGTCGTCGCAATGTCCATGTCTACATAAAGTAAACAATAATTGATTAATAAACACTTAAAAAATATTTATGTAGAGGTCAGTGATTTGTATTAAAGTGATTTTATCATAGTGTTAATATGAATAGAGTTTTTTTTTATAGTCATTCAAGATAAAAAATTAGTTCTGAACAAATATTTTAACTTTTTTCCAGCATAAATATTCGTTTTTTTAATTCAGTTTATTTTAATGAATAAAATATTTAATTTTTTTTATATGTAAATCATGGAAGTCGTTTTGAATTAATTTATTATAAATTCAAAAATTCTGTTTTATTTTATATATATATATATATATATATATATATATATATAATTTATTTAATAACTTCTTAATTGTACTTTTAATCAATCAAATGATTTGTCATTCTGCAATTTTTAATATTTTGAAATGTATTCTCATATATACAAAAATATATTGTAAATTTTTAGTAAATTTTGATTTAGATAGAGTTTTAAAGTAACAATGAAAAATAGTTCAATAAATTTTTATAAAACAAAAAAATTGATAAATCAATGGCTGTGTTTGAATAATGATTCCAAAGATATAGTCTGTACTAGATTAAAGTACACTGCATAAGAACATGTAATAAAAAATCGATTGAGATTAATAACGAAAAAACAAGTAATTAAATATACTGTCTATAAAAACGTCTGCGTACATTAATTTTTCTTTACAATTAGTAAACAGTATATTCGAGCGTATTTTATGTGGCTGATGAATGGAATGATTTCCAATTGACAGAGATAAATTGAATATTTTGTTGAAAATGTCAAATTAGTCTTCTCGTTTTATATGTTGATCGCACCTGCGACACGTTAAAAAGCAAACACAGTGCTACTTTCATATTTGTCTTCATGTTTCCACATTTCGATATTTCATTCACATTTTCTATACTGAAACATTTTGAACTGAAAAATATTTAAATATATATTATGTATAATGTGTTGAATACCTTTTAATAATTTAACAAGTTTGATAAAATTAATAATTGTAATTATAACCCAATACATTCCACTTATTGCTCTCTGATAATATTTTCGTTGTAAATATGACTCCAAATGTAGAATAACTTCGTTACAGTCGAAGTAGCGTGTTGAATTGATAAGCTTCGTTAAAGTGTTTACGTATTCGTCATTGATAACGTAACTATTTGTAACATAAGTTCAGTTTTATCAATATATGTATAATACATAATTATAAATAATCAGTTCAATAAATCTGTTATATAACAAGCCAACGACTGTAGTGACAAGTTCATTATAATAACGAAAGTTTTTAATGGTGTATACTTAAGCTATAAATGTGTATAATAGTTTAAAAATTCAAATTTATTATTCACACGAGTTAAAATAGGACACTGATATGAAATACATTATTATACAAATACTAATGAAATCCCGTATAAATTTATTTTATTTCAAATTTATTTTAAAACAATGAACTAGATTATTGATTTTATTATTTTAATTATTATAGGCAATTGAAAATTGGCATAATCGTAATTTTAAAACAGATTATTTTTAATCGTCAAATAATTGACCTGTTATGCTCATAGTGATATTTCATTATTTTTATTCTCCGAACAATCGTATATTTTTGTCTGTTATGGTTATTTTCAACATTTGTAATAACTGTAGGTAATTTGATATTCTTTAGTTGATGATAGAATTTCCATACTTAAATTAAAATCTGTAATTAATTACTCATATGTATATATTTTTGTTAATCATTTACTTATACATATTATTTTTTTAATAAAATATATTTTTTATTACAATATAGCTTCATCATCAATTTTTTTAACAAGTTATTTTTGATGTTTTTTTTTATAAAATTATACAAAGTAAAAAAAATATAAATAAACAAAAATTTATTAATATACAAGTATAAAAAATAAACTCAATATTTAGACTTTTATAAATATTTATTTTAATACTAAAGTAATAAACAAAATACAGTAAGTATAAAAACTGTACATTTTTAAGCTGTGCAAAATAAAAAAAAAATTTGTAATGACTTGCAAAGGTTATAACTAAAATTTATAGTCCTTATTATATGGGGTCATTCAAATGTGACCTCTAGATTTGCGTTTTATTGAAAAGAAACTATACACATGTTTCTTTTATACATTTAAAATTATTTTCTAATTGTTGTGAATTAAATTTGGGTTTAGAAGGATCTTTTGTGAAATTATCTCTTATTATTGCTCATTTAATTTCAATATTCTTTCTGATTTTGATTTAAATATCTAGTTTTTAACTTCATTAAATTGTTCACTTATTAGTATCATATAATATTAAGAATTAATGGAATAATATACCAAATATTTCTTGTTATTCTATGAAAATTTATAAATATTTATAAATTATTTACTTAAAATGAAAATTAGAAACAGATAGTAAATCATATATAAGTGTGTGTTTATATATATATATATATATATATATATATATATATATATATATATATATATACATATCATCACTAATCATCATCATTAGTCTATTCTAATAACTGTTTGATAAATATCTCTCAAAATTTTGCACTTTCAATGATATGATCTATTTTTATTTTATATCAACAAATATTCTCATTTTTCTATTGCATCTACTAATGGATGTCAATTAAAACGTTTTTGTATTTTTGAGTTACAAATCAATAAATTTGTTTTTCACCGGTGATCTTCTCTTCTTAACATACAACCGATTAATTTCAATTTTAAAATTTTCACTTTTGTTATAAAGTCCATAAATTTATGTTTTTTTTAAATCTATTTGTTTTTATTTTTATTTTTTTATATTATTCAAATATTTATCTTTTTATGTTATTTGAAGTCACTGAATTATTTTGGCACCTAAAACATATGTTTAACTACTATAAATGGGAACAGGAATGATTCATTGATCAAAAACCATTGTTTTGAAACAGAAATAAATTATATATATATATATATATATAGTATTTAATATGCAGAAGAAAATAAAATAAGGAAGCTTAACTTATGTTAACTAAAATAAACAGAAAATTTATCAAATGTCTATAAATGACATATTTGCAATTATTTGTTATATATATATATATATATATATATATATAATAATATATATATATATATATATATATATATATATATATATATATTAATTAGTGTAGTTGTAAGTCGTATTTTTATTTTACCTTTGAGAATCCATTTTTTGAATTATTATTTTGTTTTTATATACATACATACTATATATATATATATATATATATATATATATTTATATATGCATGACAGTTTTTCATACTAATTAGTTTTAATATTATTTTCAAACAATGCTTTCAGGGTTTTGTTTTCTTTTTGATGTTTTAGTAAAGAATACAATATTGTAAATGTCGTTTATTTTCATTTGTACATAAAATAGTTCTATTGTTTTTGAAAAAGCATACTTGTAAAAATATGTCAAATAAAAAAGTGGATGTTTATGTTTCAAATCATTGCTGTTATAACGAAAAATTATTTCAATAAATATAATAATTACATATTTATCGTATTTAAATTTCACGAATTAAGCTGATAAAGGTTTGTTATTAAAATGGAAAAAACATACATATCTTATAAAATCTATTTCTTTGAATCCAGTGTTATAAAAAAAATCAAGTAATATTAAAAAATACCGAATTGTTTCCTTTGTGTTTTCATTATAATTTGTGAACTTAAATTATATTTGTACTTTGAAAAAGTTGTAGTATGATTTTTTTATAGATAATAAATTTGTAATAAATGTATAATTAGATTATGTACTAATTTAATATTATTATTGAATTTGGTTGAATATTTAAGTTCTAATTATCTTTTATTTGGAATATTATTCATTTTAACTCAATTCAGTTATTATTAAGGAGAAAAAATTAAAGTATTTTTTTTTTTAATATCAAGTAATTTTAAAAAGCTAAATATTACGAAAATTACGTTTTTATTTGTATATTGTGATTTAAAGTTCAAAGAATTAACGTTTATTATTTTATGTCGTCGAATTCTAATAATAGTAATCTTGTAATTCCCAATACACGGAAGACTGTTTAGTGGTCGTTCGTGTATTTTCATTTTTTTATTAGTAGTGTTTATTGCATACTTACTCATAATTGTTTTTTTTCATGTCAATGTGTATATAGAGTGATTTTTTTTAAAATAATTAAATAATTGTTACTATGTAAGTTTATCTTAATGAAGCATTCTGATTTTTTCGTATCTATTAAATTTCAAATATTATATTTAATAATATGATTTTATGAGATTGAATGAGTTTTTGATGAAATATCGAATCTCTTCAGAAATATTTTAATTTTTTTTTATTTTGAAATAGGTTGTTTTGTTTAAATAGTTACAAAGAAATTAAATATATGAATTTATTATTTTTAAATTATGCGGAAATTTAAGGAAATCTATATAATGAAAAGTGATATTAATGTTGTTATAAAAAGTTATATCAATTATAGTTTTGTGTATTATATGATTAAAATGAAAATGTAAAATTAATAGTGTTCTTTAATTTTAACTGATGGCATGTGGAAGTAATCTTCTCATATTAGAAGAAAGTCAATGTTAAAGTTGAAATTATTGAATTAATGGTTAAATTAATAAAAAGGTTATGTGTATTCTTATACACATGCCAGAAGTGAAACTTCTTTTCAATAAAGTCATCAAAAGGTACACGGACAAGCGTATGCCTAAAACTCGTAGATGAACAAATTCTTCAGAATAAAGCAAGTAACAAAATGAAGAAATGTAGTAGGAAGAGAAGCGGCAAATACACGGGATAAAAATTTAAGTAGAAAAAGATCAATGTTTTAAATAAATTAAATTTTTACAATTATTTCATATTAACACATCGTAAGCGGACAACGCGTCTCGATGATGTCTTTCATGCTGTAGTAATAGTATGCAAAAGACGTCGA
This sequence comes from Neoneuromus ignobilis, assembly GCA_029203775.1. Classification (NCBI taxonomy): domain Eukaryota; kingdom Metazoa; phylum Arthropoda; class Insecta; order Megaloptera; family Corydalidae; genus Neoneuromus; species Neoneuromus ignobilis. Next base: position 21,697,014 of record CP092090.1, on the reverse strand, counting down.
GACGTTGTCCGTATACAATGTGTTAAGTAAGATTAATATTCATTTTCAAATTAAAACTTTTATAAAATTATGAATTATGAAAATTTATTCGTTTTCGTTTGGAATTTCTTCGATTTCCATTGCTTCCTCCGGTGGTGACTGAGTAGGAGGTATAAACGATACAATTGGTTTTTGATAAGTAAATTTTTTGCGCAATAGACTTTACCATCTTAATTTTTAATTACTATTATATTACTATTGTATAATATATAATATACAATTAGATCAATGTTTTAAAAATAAACAATTAAAGGAAATACTCACAAATAATTAAATACTAATTAAATACTTTAATATAACTGCAATAAATAGCATCTATTTAGATACTATTTATAGATAATTAATAATTTTATAACACCACATAAAATTCAATAAATCTTCAAAATGACACCTGAGAACAAAGAATTCATAATTATTGTGAGAATTTATTACAAATAAAACAACAGATAATCTCAAAACTGTTATAGGTTTCGATAATTTTTTTTAATATCACGTGTTTTTAATAGTATTTCTTTTATTTGATAAATAGATTAATCAAAATAATGTTACAAAATACTACATACTACTGTATATATTGGTATACGTGTCAATTCCCTCAATTTCGTGTTGTTTGCTAAATTTTTAAATACCGCGTGGATTTAGTTGACTGTTATTTTTATGATTATTGAGATTAATATTATGATGACGTTTTAAAAATTAATATACTTATCAAAAATATCAATTATATCGCACTGAATAACACTCTTATTTAAACACAATTAACAACAACTGATTGTATATAAAAATTACTAAGCATAATAATGACATCATTTAAATAGTAAACATACGTGCTGCCTGCATTAAAACAGTTTTGTTATCTAATCACATGTTAAAAGAGTGTGTATGCGTGATGGGCTTTTTCTCACTCT
>CP092090.1:21638567-21688567 GCA_029203775.1 Neoneuromus ignobilis | reverse complement strand
GCATGGGTTTGGAAAATATTGATTTAATAATACATTTTAATTAATTAATTTTGTATTATTTTCTACATTCTCTTTAAAAAATTACTGGCATATGAAAAATATATGAAATAAATTTTAAGTTTTCCCTCCTTTGAAGTTTTTGCGTTTTTTGCCTAAAAATATTTTTTCGAAATCGAAAAATCTAATAGTGGATATCTATAGAGTAGTGCCTGGGTGTTAGCGATTGGGCGTCGGTTTCACTCTAATACGCATAATGGCGTCGCAGCAACGTTTTGAAGTTTTGCTGTTTTGAGCTTTTTCGAAACGTCAAAATCCAAAATTTCAAAGCTCGTTTGCGAGCTTAATAAGCATCGGCGCCCGTTTCTAATGCTTATACACGTACCTACGGAACATAAACAATACGAATATAACAAAAAATTACAAAAAAATTTTCGTAAATTTTTTAAAAATTTCAGAACACCCCCCCCTTTGAAGTTTTTGCTTTTTTTTGCCTAAAAATATTTTTTCGAAATCGAAAAATCTAATCTTGGATATCTATAGAGTAGTGACTGGGTGTTAGCGATTGGCCGTCGGTTTCACTCTAATACGCATAATGGCGTCGCAGCAACGTTTTGAAGTTTTGCTGTTTTAAGCTTTTTTCGAACCGTCAAAATCCAAAATTTCAAAGTCCGTTTGCGAGCTTAATAAGCGTCGGCGCCCTTTTCTAATGCTTATACACGTACCTACGGACCATAAACAATACGAATATAACAAAAAATTACAAAAAAAATTTTCGAAATTTTTCCGAAATTTACATAACACCCCCCCCTTTGAAGTTTTTGCGTTTTTTTCCAAAAAATATTTTTTCGAAATCAATAAATCTAATAGTGGATTTCTATAGAGTAGTGCCGGGGTGATAGCGAACAGCGGTCGGTTTCGCTCTAACACGCATATTGGCGACGCAGCACCGTTTTGAAGTTTTGCTGTTTTGAGCTTTTTCGAAACGTCAAAATCCAAAATTTCAAAGCTCGTTTGCGAGCTTAATAAGCATCGGCGCCCGTTTCTAATGCTTATACACGTACCTACGGAACATAAACAATACGAATATAACAAAAAATTACAAAAAAATTTTCGTAAATTTTTTGAAAATTTCAGAACACCCCCCCTTTGAAGTTTTTGCGTTTTTTGCCTAAAAATATTTTTTCGAAATCGAAAAATCTAATAGTGGATATCTATAGAGTAGTGCCTGGGTGTTAGCGATTGGGCGTCGGTTTCACTCTAATACGCATACTGGCGTCGCAGCAACGTTTTGCAGTTTTGAGCTTTTTTCAAACCGTTAAAATCCAAAATTTCAAAGCTCGTTTACGAGCTTATTAAGCGTCGTAATTAAAAAAGGGTTATGTAAATTTCAGGAAAATTTCGAAATTTTTTTTGTAATTTTTTGTTATATTCATATTGTTTATGATCCGTAGGTACGCGATAAGCATTAGAAAAGGGGCGAAGACGCTTAATAAGCTCGCAAACGGGCTTTGAAATTTTGATTTAATTTTTTTCTGGCAATTATCGATTTTTTTAAAGAATATTTAAATTCAACAATATCCAATTATTCAACTTTTGCATCGACAAGATATGGTATTACAATTGATGCCGTATTCACAAATTATTTAGAAAATGTGTCGTCAAAGGTATTCATATCTTACTTTACGTATCATAAACCAATTTTATCATTTTTACTCGCCCAATCACCACCGGAGGAAGCAATGGAAATTGGACAAATTTCCTACGATTAAATTTTCTTATTTCTTTTATTACTTTACTGTAAGTTAGTTTGGAATAGGCACAGTCAGTGTTATTCTCTAGGTAATTTTCAAGTCATATTTCAAAATTGTTGCTCAGTTATTTTAAATATAAACAAAAGCCCAACTCATCTACATTTATTAATCTATTTTACTGAATTTTGGAATGGACATAGCCGGTATTGTACCCTAGGTAGGTCTCACGTCGTATTTCAAAATTGTTGCTCAGTTAATTTGTCATAAACTTTTAACTCATAAACATTTATAGTCATAAACATTTAGCTCATAACGACTACATTTTTAATCAATTTTATGAATTTTGTAATTATCATTTGGTGGATTATTGCAACCACATCCTGTATGTTGTATAAAATTTTGATATTGTTTTTGTCGAACCGATAAAATGTCGGACCGATAAAATGTCGGACCGATAAAATGTCGGACCATGAAATGTCGGACCGATAAATTGTCGGACCGATATAATGTCGGACCGACAAAATGTCGGACCGATGAAATGTCAGACCGATGAAATGTCGGACCGATGAAAAGTTGGACCGATGAAATGTCGGACCGATGAAATGTCGGACCGATGAAATGTCGGACCGATGAAATGTCGGACCGATGAAATGTCGGAACGATAAAATGTCGGATCGATAAAATTTCGGACCGATGAAATGTCGGACCGATAAAATGTCGGACCGATAAAAGTTGGACCGATTAATGTCGGACCGTTGCTTCCTCCGGTTGTGACTGAGTAGTTCTCAGGTGTCATTTTGAAGGTTTATTGAATTTTATGTGGTGTTATAAAATTATCAATTATCTATAAATAATATCTAAATAGATGCTATTTATTGCAGTTATATATTATTTGTGAGTATTTCCTTTAATTGTTTTATTTTTAAAACATTGATCAATTGTATATTATATATTATACAATAGTAATATAATAGTAATTAAAAAAAAAATTTTACAGTCTTTAAGATTGTAAAGTCTAATGCGCAAAAATTTTACATATCAAAAACCAATTTTATCGTTTATACCTATAAACGATAGTCATCACCGGAGGAAGCAATGGAAATCGAAGAAATTCCAAACGAAAATGAATAAATTTTCATAATTCATAATTTTATAAAAGTTTTAATTTGAAAATAAATATTAATCTTACTTAACACATTGTATGCGGACAACGTCTCGAGACGTCTTTCGCATACTATTACTAAAGCACGAAAGAAGTTGTCGAGACGCGTTGTCTGCTTACGTTGTGTTAATATAAAATAATTGTAAAAATTTAATTTATTTAAAACATTGATCATTTTTTACTTAAATTTTTATCCCGTGTATTTACCGCTTCTCTCCCTACTACATTTCTTCATTTTGTTACTTGTTTTATCCTGAAGAATTTGTTCATCTACGAGTTTTAGGAATACACTTGTCCGTGTACCTTTTTATTACTTTACTGAAAAGAAGTTTCACTTCTGGCATGTGTATATAAGTACACATACCCTTTTTTTACAAACATTTATATAATTTTTTACTTTTTTAAAAATACTTTTAAAGACATTCATTAAAGTCTAACAAGCAATTAATACTCGTATATTATTTCTGGATTTTATTAAAATAATTTTTATGCTCTTTATTTAATATTTTTTTATTAAAATATTTTAACAGGAATAACAGCTCAGTATTAAATTGATCATTAAAATGTGATACAATTGATTTTAGATTTTTTTAGTTGATATAATAGTTAATATATTATTTGGTTTACATTATTTAGTATTCGTAAACTAAGTATGTTAATATTTTTCTTTTATTATTATTGTTTTCAATTTGGAATAAAATTATTATTTCCATTAAAAAATACATTTTCTTATATATATATATATATATATATATATATATATATATAAATATATATATATATATATATATATATAAATATATATATATATATATATATATATATTTATGTTAAATATATACATAAATTAAATAATATGTAAATAAAGAGAAAATAATAACATTGAATATATATGTAGTTTTATCACATTTACATAATAGACGTGATCGATCGTGCGTGTAAAGATGAACATAAACGTGATCTTATACAGTTAAATAGATCGCAATCTCTACCAAAAATATTCAATTACAAACACTGTGTCGATTAGTTTTAGTCGGTTGTAACGCACGGAAGTCAAGTGAGGAGTAAATGGTGATTTGAGGTTAAATCCTATCACAAAAGCCAGCTTGAAATCGTATTTGAGGTTTTCCGTGGTTTCTTGTACTATAGAAACATATAATCAACTGACTTAGTTATACTAACGTATCACTAATAGATTTGTGAGTAACATTAAATTGTATTGTATAAAAGCTGATAATTTAATGTTCAAATATGATTTTATTTTGTTAACAGATATTGGAAGATTTCATTTTATATTTAAAGATTTTTTTATAGGTGAATATAAAATTATTGCCCGATAGTAAAAATATAAGTATTCCAAACACGTAATTGTTTAGAAAATCCAATTTAAAAATCAATATCCGAGACATTTATTTTGTAATTTTTTTCGTTGATTAATAAAAAGTAAAAAAAAATATTTTTTTATTCAATAATAAATTGGTTCGTATAATTTTTGTGTTAAAATATAAATTCATATATGAATTATCCACACACAAAAAATATATATTCGTGTTAAAATACTAAACGTGGTTTTATTTTTGAAATATTGTTAAATTAATATCATGCTACAATAAATATGTTCAGTGGAAAGCAATTAAATGTATTTAACTTTAAATCCGAAAGTTCAAGTTTCAATCGAAAGTTTAAGTGTAGTATGAAATTATTCAAATTATACATATTATAACTTTAAATTTCGTACAAAGCAATCTTTTGAAAACTTATATTTTTTCATTATTTAAAATTTTTTGAAATTATTCTTCGTAATTATTATAAGAAACACGAAAAATTGATAAAATAGTAAAATATTGAATATAACATAAAAAATTGTATAATATGAAAATTAAAATACATTTCTATGTTTTTTTTAATAGTTTTTAATTTAAAACTAAAAATAAATATTTATTTATTTTTATTAACTTTTAAAAATAAAATAAAGTGTTTTGATATTTTTTTAAAAGAAAAATTATTAAAATTTTTTTACATAAAGAGAAAAAAGTAGATGAAATTTAAAATAAACGATGAAACATATTTATTGATTACACATATTTTATATAAATATATATATATATATATATATATATATATATATATATATATATATATATATATATATATATATATATATATATATGTGTGATTTATGTATTAAAATATGTTTATAAATAAAGTATATAAAAATTAATGATCAATAGGATATATATTATATTTATATATGAAAATTGTAATAAAGAGAAAAATAGTATAAAAATAATTTATTGTTTTCTTTTTCATAAGAATTGTACTAACGTAGTCGTATATATATATATATATGTGTGTGTGTGTGTGTGTGTGTGTGTGAGAGAGAGAGTGTGTGTGTATAATATTTTTAAAACTGATAAATAAACATTATCTTCTTCCGTTCATAATTTAATGTTTTTTTTTAAAAAAATATTATTATCAACGTCTTCTTAGAATATATGTCTCTGAATATACGCTATCGAAATAAATTATTTTCGTTTCGAGTATTTTTACGACCTTTTCTTAATTTTATGACATATATTGTACATTATCTGAAAAAATAAGTAGGATGTAATGATTTATAAATTCGCATAAAATATAAGATTTATGTATATTTGTTTTACGTTATATATTAGTGTGTTTATACGTATTTGAGTGTCTCTGCTTGAAATTGCATCGAAATTATATAACAATAAACGGATGATAACAATCGAAAACGAAATTGAACGTGAATTTGTATTCATTCGAATTCCGTATTCTGTTCTTAATAACACTCCAAGACAAACACACATTCGCAGATTGCATGTGAAACAACTCTTAAATGAAACATGGATTTGCGGTGAAAAAGTCAATAACATTGCCGCTTTAAAACAAGCCATAAATCACGTACGACCATGAATAGATCCGTGTTCTGTTTCGTCGGTGAGTACGAAGGTGCGGGCATAAGAGAGCGTGGCGCTCGGCGTCGCCTTTAGACAACGACATCCTCTGAACATAATTCAACTAATTCTGACACTTCACATACTTGTACGACGTCTGTTACTACGCGTCTACACGCACAGTACGAAAACCTTAAAATGGAAAATGTGCTGTGCCGTAATATTTTATTTCAAATTTTAATTTTATCACCTCTTTTTTGTGTTCAAAAATCTGATATTTATTTTCGAGCAAAAGTTGTTTTCTGCGAATTAAGATATATTACAAATGAATAATATCCGTCGTAATGTTTCATCCATGGCTATAAAAAATGGAACTTAAAGATAAAGAGTTCATACAAATTTTGTTCTTTTATAGATAGAATACTAAAGAATATTATTATAATATTTTATATTCTGACTTTTGACTTAAAAGCGTAACGATATACGAAAAAGTATGCCTTTTCATTTTTTATTCTTTTTATATCGACTTAAAAAATTGTACACACACACGCGCATATATATATATATATATATATATATATATATATATATATATATATATATAAAACGAAGTGAAATTGATATTAATTGTAAATAGTTATATAAATTTATTTAATTATATATTTGAGACTACAACAATACTTGTAATAGGACATTTAGAAATAAATTTATGTTAGAAAATATTAAAAAAGTATGTAAAATTATTGTTCTAGTAGAATATTACATAAAGTTGTTGTTTTTTCAATTGATTAAAAATTAAATATGAATTTTATATATTATATAACATGGTAAAGAAAAGAATTAAAAATATTAAAATAATATTTATGAAGATGTTGTATATATAATATATATTTTTTTAAAAAATTGATTGCCTTTTGATGAATTAAAAAAAATATTTAAAAGGTATTTGTTATATAAAAAAATAAATTTTAGAGTATTTTGTAGATAAATTATTTGCAATATTGTCAGTGAATTAATTTAATAGTAAATTGTAATAAATTAAAAAGGATATTAATTCAAAATCAATATTTAATTTGTTTCATTTTGTACAAATAGTTATAAAAATTCAAATTTAAATTTTATTTCTTTTTACAAATTAGAAAAGAAAAAATATTTTTTTAAGATTTTATTCAAAAAATAATTATTTTTAAAATGAAATTCATTTAAAAGTTTTAAACAAATCTTACATTAATTATCTAAAAAAATTCAAAACTTAAATATTAATTATTCAATAGTCTACGAGTATCTAAAATAAATTTAGTAAATTAAAAATTAATATAAAATAATATATTAGGGAATATATTATTTTAATCGAACTTAATAACATATTAGGGAATTAATAATTATACGTGAGGTATATCGATTGAATGTATATTTTCTCATGCGAAATAAGACATTTCTTGTAATCATCATTCATTTCTCATAATGACGTTTCGATTTAATCACATATTTACAAGATTTTGTAATATATGATTAAAAAATGTGTTGTCGAATAACTATTTAGTGAGTAATAAGTTATTTGTAGTCTTATTTCAACATTTTACAATATTCCGTATAATTTAAAAATATATAATTTATAAATGGTTGAAAACTGTATGACTTTTCTAGTGTACATTTATAAATCATGTTTCGAAAGATTTAACATTTTTGTATTTATACACTTGAAAGTACCAATTAAATTCAGTCTCAAAGTTAATTAAAATCGATTTCGTGTATCTTATTTAAACGGGGTTTTAATATGACTGTTTTACAATTTTTAAATAGACATTTAAAACAAGTTTATTGTATAAGTTTTTACAGTACTTGAAAATTACTATCTTAGTATTTTTACTCTTTATGTCTTAGTATATTTTACTTTTTTCTCAACAAGTTTCTATCTTTTGGTGAAAAATACGAACATAATAATATATAACATAATTTACGACCGTACATTTAGTATTATCTCCAAGGTGTTTCAAATCAAAATATATCTTCTTGAAATAAGTAGGTCGCTACTTACATACTACAACAAAACTGCCGTTTTGATGTTCTAGGTAATTTACTGCGAGCATCATAAATTGTACTGTGTTGCACAAAGTTACATGTTTCCTGCCCAATGTGCATTTACACTTGCATATCCAGAATATATAATTAAATTACTATGTAGCGCAGCGTCTATATCCTTTACAGTAAAATCGTTCTAGAACGACATATCCCTATGGAGGTGTAAATGTACATTAATCTAGAAATATGCAGAGTATCATATGGAATTATTCATTGGATACTTTTACCTGTTTATGCGAGCTTACGATAATATTTTTGTTTACAGACTTAAAACAAATTAAAAAATAACAAGTGTTTTAAAAAAATCTTTATTTTTTTCCCCTTTGTCATGTACGATAAAATATATAATTATCATGAAAACTAAAAAAACAATAATTTTTAGAAGAAATTTATAGCTGGTAGTAATCCAATACGGTTTCATTTTTTGGAGGAAATATTGCTATAAAATACAATTTACTTCTTTATTATTAATATATGATAATTGTTTAGTTTCTTTTTTTAAAAAAAAGATAACTTTATTTTGAAATCAAATAAAATATTTTAATTTTTACTTTGTAATAGAATAAAGCATTTCTCAAGGAAAGTTCTAAAAATTTAAATAAATAGTAGTTCGTCAAAAAAGTAAAATCTTATCAAAATAATTAAATAGTATGGTAAATCTTTTAAATTCATCTCTTGAATTTACTTTCGAGTGATTTTTATTAATTAAAATCACATATAGGCAAAATGAAAAATCATTCTCTTGTTGAATAAATTTTGTTAGTTAACTGTAATAGCTGTTAAAAACAAATTGCTGCAATTACTGTTTTCATGGTCTTAATAAATTAAAATAAACGATATAAGAGGTTTTATTACAAAAATACACGAACTGCGTGCATATTTCAATATATAGTGAATAGAGGGAAAAACTTGCAAGTGTCATCATTTGTCAGTTGACTTTCGTCAAGTTCAATGCAATATGTCATTTATTTTTAAATTTTATATTGATTTTGTAATTTGAAATTGTTTACTCTAGTCAATTTTAAGACGAGTTTAATCAAAGACTAGTGTATTCATGTAAAATTTAATTTTAATTTGGAAAAACGGCAAAAGAAACACTTCAACTTTTAGAAATGATCTTTGAAGAAGATGATCTAAATAAGATTTATTTTTTGAGTGACTGGAGCGTTTTAAAGGAGGCAGAAATTTATTTAAAGATGATATAAGATCAAATAATTCGTTATCTTTTAGAAATAATCTATAGGTTATTCAGATTCACTAATTTATTCATACCAATTGCGATTGATTATTAAAGATGTTACAAGAGAAATAGAAATATTATTAGGTCTGGTCAAGACTATTTGACCAGTGCTTTGAAAATGAGGGGTGTGGTTGAAAAATGTTTATTGGTTGAAAAAGAAAAAAGTTAATTTCATTTTTCAAACAATATAACATTTAATTTGACTTCGTGAGATGTTTTATTTCCAAAATTAAAAAGATTGTTAATATGAAACCATTTTTAAATCAGTAAATATATAAAAGAAAATTTGGAGATTGATTTTAGAGCGATTTTCAGCAAGAAATGCTTTCAGTAGTAGAAAAGGAATTAGCAATAGTAATAATTGATGCAAAAGATTATTTCAAAGGAAATGAATTTAATTTAGATTTTTTTTGATTAATAGAGTTTTTGACACTAATTTAGGTATTTTTGATCAATCCTCCGTATCTAACTAAATAATCATACCTATATTTTTATACTTAAATTTTGATTTTGAAATCAAACGAATATGTTTGGTTTAGAAAAATTGTAACTATTTTAATTTTAAATTATAGTAAGTTCTAATTAATATAAATAAAAAAAATGTTTTCACAATAAATAATTATAGGAATTTAATAAATATTGTTTAATATTATCAAATATTTTTTGAAGAATAGAAATAATCATTATTTTACTTTATTGATATTTTTTTAGATGTTCGTATGTCGTAGTTTGTGAAGTTTCAGTATATGTAATAATTTATCTACGGATTTATTAAACTGGAATTAAATATTCATTGTCTTTCTGATGAGAAATTTCTATAACTCTATTAAAAATTCTAAATCTGTTTTATAATTTGTTCTTATAATCAGTTTTTCATAGAGTAGTAATTTCATTGGTAACCTAGATAAAACTCAAGTTTTCTTTAAGATAGCATAAAATGTCTGATATACATTTTTATCTTTTTTCCTGAATAGCTTTTATATATATATATATATATATATATATATATATATATATATTAGCATTTATTGTAGTATTAATTTTATTATAAAAATTAAAGTCAAAGACAATATTGAAAATTTCTACATAGTTGATTAATCAACTATGTGTAATTCATTTTTACTGTTGAAAATTAAACTTAAAACTGTATAAATGTAATTATAAATTTTAAAATTAATTTTACATTCTTTATTTATTCATTTCTATAAATAATTAAAAAATAGAAATTTGTATTTTTCATCCCTTTACAAGATATTTATATAAATAAATTAATTAATTATTAGTTAAGATATTTATTATTTTTAAGTAAATTAATCAAATATTAAAAAATATATATTTTTTTATTTCTATTCGTTTTTATTACAAATTTTTATTGTAATCAGTTAAAATTATAATTGTCTTTTTACCTTTCAATAGCAATAAATATATATTTTTTCCAAATATATAATACTTCGAACAATTCATGAAGAAATTGATATTTTGTTACACAAACATTTTCTTATTTTCCATTAACTGAACTGAAAATAAAAATAATGATAAACATTATATTGAAATAAAACGCATTGAAGTATTTAAATTTCAAATTAAAAAAACTATTCGTTTGGAAATGAAGAGAAAATAAACAAAAATATTAAACTCATTTTAACATGAAAGTAAAATATGAAGTTTAATATTTGTTTATTTAATAATTTAATACATATTTCATAAAATATTTTATTTATCGTTAAGTTATTTATCGAATATGGAACAATAAAAATATGTGTATAATATATAGTTCGTTGGAGTTGCAAAACTTTTTAATAAATTAATTTATTCTTCAACTATATACGTTCGAATATATATTTCTATATAAGTTTTATTTTTCTTTTTTATTTAGATAAGATATAAAAGCATACGGAATGAAGTTAAGTTATGATATATTTTCGTATCTTTTCTGTTAACATAAAGATAACTGGTCAAGTAAAAAATATTGTGATACCTCGAAAAAGTTTTATTGAAATTTTATGATATATGTGTTTAAATGAGGAACAGTTATGCTTTTTTGATAAATTTTAATTATTAAAGCGTCAATACATTTTACATACTTTTTAATATTTAACTTCTTGATATTAGTATTTTAAAAAAACATGATTAATAATTTGTTTTAAGATATTTTTAAAATTTAATATATAGTCTGATATACAATTTAATGCTAAATTGATATTAATCATGTTGACTATTTCTATTACAAAATAGATAATTTATTTTCTTATTTTAATATTTTTTACGTGTATTATTTTTTAACTATTTTAAAATTAATTTTAATAATATGTGTTTTAATCTCAGTATTATGCGAATATTTTTTAAGTCTAGTTCAGGATATGTCAAACGTTCTATGAAGATAAACAGATGTATTTTTTGAATAACCTTTGATGAAGTTATGTTTAATTTAAATATTAATAAATTACTTATTCTTAGTAATATGATTATAAAGTTGTTTGATGGATTTAAGCATATATTCTAAATAGAAATTAAAACATTAAAATTAAAAACATGTTAGAAAATATTATAATTTCAGACGTATTTTAAAGTATTGTAATTGGTCTTTTTATATTTAAAAAAAACCTTTTTGATAATAACTGTTATTTAGAAATAAATTGTGACAGTCAAATTTTCAACATTTATATTTAATATAAATAAAATTATTAATTGAATGAATTGTAATGGTGTGGAATTAAAGCTCTTGAAAAGAACTTTTATTTGATTTATTAATATTCATCATATTCTGTACATGAAGTAGAAATCATAATACCTGATTTATGTAAATATTACGGGATTTTATTACAGTTATCTTTATCATAGGATGAATATATTTTAAGTATTGTACGTGCAAACGAAGTTCATACAAATCTAAATTTTACAAAAAGAACAATTAAGGGTTGCAGTATAGTCGTTAGGAAAAAAGTATATTTGACTTTGGTGAAATGTTTCCTCGAGTATTGTGGAAGTATATAGGGTCTGCATTTAGTAATAAAAACGGTAAACATAAATATAATTCAAGAAAAGTTGTTCGTTTCGTAATAAATAGATAAATCAAGATGAATAGTTCTAATGAATGAATATAGAAACTAGATGGAAACTTGCAACTTGAGTTTAAAGATTTTATGGGGTATCTGACTCTGAATGGTTTTAACCAAAGAGTTGTTTCTCATTTTTCTGGTAGAAATGATCTTGAGTTAAAAATTAAATTGGAAAATTAAAAAAAAGACAAGTTTAGAAAAATTTAATTTTCTACAAAAGGTCTTTTGATTTGAAATTCTTTTTATTCCAGTATTTTTAAAAAGTTATCTTTCTCATTTAAGATTTTAAAAATCATATTAAGAGGAGTATAATGTATTCATGCGAAGACTTTTTAAAATTGGAACTTCTGTCTTCAGATTTGCAATTCTACGCAGATGTATTATTATTATTAATTATAATATAAAAAAAATTGAAACTCATTTAAAATTTTGAAGGTAGATTTGATTAATTTTATTTGGTTTGTATATACAAATTTATTGAAATACAATAAAAATGTCAGAAGCAATCCATATATATATATATATATGCACATACACAACCACACATGTATATATATATTATAAAATGTTAGCATTCATTGAGGCTTTCGTCCAGTAATGGATTGATATGGGCTTTATGATGTGATGTGATGTGATATATATTATATAGGGCTACTTTTAATATCGCAGTGAAAAAATGTCTCATTTTTCAAATTAGTAATTATTTTTTTTATTTGGTGCATTTGTAAGTAATATTAAAAATGTAATTAGATTTATTGTTGAAATTTTACTGTAAAATTATTTTTTTTTGAAAAATATATTATTTTTTATTATTAAAAATAATATATTTTTCAAATATTATTTTTATTATTATTTTTATGTATTATTTTTATTATATATTTTAATATAATATTTTTATTATTATTTTTATTTTGTTTTTATTATATATATTATTTTTATTATTAAAAAAATGTGTTACTTATTACTTTAAGATATACTTTAATGGATTATAAATAAATATAGTTTTTATAATTTTTAAAAATACAATGAAAATAACTACTATTAAAATATATGTTTATAGAAATCAAATTAAAATAAGAATAACTATAAAAATAATTAATATAAATTAGTTTCTAAAAATTTGAAAAATATTATTTAAAATATAATATAATACATATAGTCACAGTATTGAATCTAGTTAGAGACTTCTTGAAAGAAATAATATTTTCAGTGTAGTTAAATTTTTCGAGTATTCTTATGTAGGAAAGTACCTGTTTTGAAAATACTCAAAGTAACGTTTGTTGTTTTATATTGAAAGAGAAATAATTTCATTATTATGATACATATTGTGTTAAAATAAAAAGCGTAGTTCAATATAACGAGAGTCATTAATTTTGATATCCATTGAAGTCGAATATTGCTTATTTGTACAAGTATAAAAAACCCGATAAATTTCATTAATGTGATATTTCGTTCTTACAAAACGTTTATTTCAATCGATTGTAACATATACCTGTTATTATTATAAAAGTTACCGTTTTATATATATTCGATAACAAAATTCGATGAGGAATAACTTTCCAATTATTACAAAGTTTACAGAAAAATATGGTTTATTTAACTCGTTATAATGATTGAAAAGTGTTTTGTAAATATTGAAGGGCGTTTAATATCATATTTAACGAATTATTAAAGTTTCAATACGAAAACTTTTAACAATGCGAATAAATAAAATGCGTATGATTTTTTTTAATAATATACGAATAAAAATTCAAATTTATAAATCAAATTATTCGAAAACGAAATTAATTTCTCAACTTTTTTTAAAGAAAACATAAAAGAAGTTTTTAATAAAAACGTAATAAAAAGTAAGTTTTCATTCCGTGTATTTTGTACAACACGCAATTTTCTGCTAAGAAATACACGTGAATTGTTAGAACATTGTAAAAAATGTATTGTTTTTAACGGAAAAGTTTTTACAGTGAACAGAACGTTTTCGTACAATGAAATGTTCTGTTGTTTTCTTCAACATACATATAGACATGTACACACACAAACACACGCTTTCTTTTACTTATACAAAATTATACACAAACACATACACATACATACATACATATATATATATATATATATATATATATATATATATATATATACAAAATTATCTACTGAAATATATTTGTTAATAAAAATACTTTTCGAAATATATAATGCATTGTAAATACCTTTCATGATTTATTGAAAATTCAATAATTTATGAAATTGTGCTGTGAAATAAATGTTAATATTACATCTGATTAATTCATTTATTATTAATTACATTGCTATAATTTAAGCAATATATATAGATATATATTTAACAAACTATAAATTGAATTATTTATTACATTAAATTTCGTCTAACATGGAAATAAATTTAATTTATATATATATATATATATATATATATATATATATATAATAATATAAATAATAGAATAATATTTTACTATATTAACGAATAAAATTAATAAATTGCATATAAAACAAATATATTTAGTAACTATTATAGTGGTCTGTCAAATTGAAAATAAAGTCATTTAAAATTCCATTTATTAATAGTAAATGTGAAAAAACTTGATTTAATATTTGTAAATATATTGAATTCAGTACAATTTAAAAACATTTATACTTAAATTTATTATAAAAATAATGAAATGAATATTTATTATCAATAATTTATTAGAGAAAAATAGAATTTTTGAACTACAAAAAATATTAGTACAAAATTGTGTTTATTATTTATCTTTATTTTGTTAATTAAAGTTTATTATCGTTAATATCTATTTTTTTTTAAAAAAATGAAAAGAAACAGAGATTTTCAATACAATTTTTAACTATTTTTCGTAGTATATTTTTGAAGTAAGTAATAAATTTAAATTTGTATCTTAGTTTCTCAATTAGATTTAGGTATGAAGACTGTGGAGGTATTTCTAATTGACAATTAAAGTAAAATACTATGGATCAATTTATTTTTGAATTCAACTATTGTATAATGAACGAATAAATTACTATATCAAATGCTGTAAACGTATAATTAGATTGTTTAATCATTGTTAGTGTTTACTTATAATTAATTTATACGCTTTTCAGTGACGGCGTTATTATCTTTAAGTATAATACATGAATAAAAATTTATATACCTCACTGCCTCCTCTGAGGACAAATAACATCTTCATTGAAATAAATATAAGTAATAAAAATAGACAATAAATTAGTATTAAAAGATAATTAATTTAAATAAGTATAAAAGTAGTAATTAAATTTCAAATAAAAAATCTTTTTATTTTAATTTGATGTACTTTAAAGATGAAAAATAAGATTTGACAAACATTTAAAAATAAAATAATGTTTTATGTATTTTTTTGGAGATGTATATATCTGGGTAAAAAGATTAATAAATATTGGATATTAATAAATTGTATAGAATCAAATATAAGGAAATTATATATATATATATATATATATATATATATATATATATAGAGAGAGAGAGAGAGAGAGAGAACATATTTTTTTAAGAGTGATATAAATTAACATTGAAATCAATTTAAATTTCTATTGACACTTAAAATCTTTCTCTCTCTCTCTCTCTCTCTCTCTCTCTCTCTATATATATATATATATATATATATATATATATATATATTTACTTCACTTGTAAATGCTAGGTTTGTTCCGATCTGAGATCATCACTTTGGATTTTGTCTTGAAATTTATGAGTAATATAATTTTTACTAAAAAATGTTTCTAGTCTTTTTCAAAATTCCAGTTTTAAAAATTTGGTTAGTTTTGCCTACCCTTTGAGAATTTATAAATAATATAAATTCATAATTTTATGCAGTTTTACGTGCTGTTTTTTTTAAAAAAATAAAATGCATAATTACAATGTATTATGTGGAAAATTGTATTTGATCCTCAGTCGTGGAGTCCTCTAAGTTGGGGGTTGAAGATAGGAATGACAAGTTCATTTTATTAAAT
Source organism: Neoneuromus ignobilis (assembly GCA_029203775.1). Classification (NCBI taxonomy): domain Eukaryota; kingdom Metazoa; phylum Arthropoda; class Insecta; order Megaloptera; family Corydalidae; genus Neoneuromus; species Neoneuromus ignobilis. The sequence goes on along the minus strand of CP092090.1, from coordinate 21,672,356 downwards.
ATATAACCGTCATAGAACTCTGACGAGAAAAGTTCTACTGAGCTAGTATTGTTGATGAAATTAAAACCCTATAAGTGCTATAACGCTGATGATGATATTTGATTTATATGTAAAGCAAGATCTACATTTAAATGTATTGTACATCACATATTTATAGAGCTTGATTACTGAAACAGAATATTTCAGTTTCTCATTAAAACAGATTTCTTTGTATGGTATTTCTAAGAATTTGCAGTTATTTCAATATGATATAATTAAAAGATACAAGTTCATTCTGAACTATTTGTAAGAACTCGTTAATATTTTTTTTCCTAAAATATCTATTATTTAATTAAATTTCTATTATTAATAAAGATATAGTATTTTTTGTTAAAATATCGTATATTATTTAATATCATTAACTTATAGTTTTTAATATAATAGAGTTAACGAACAAGAAATATTTGTATTCAAATATAATTTTTTTTTATCAAGAATAATAATCATAAATTTCAAATCGATCATATCAATAGATTAAATACGAATATCTATTAATAAAATTTAAAAAGATCACGAATTGTGGACAATAAACCATAATTTGATTTCAACAGCAATACAGTTACACACGAATTCCTGCTTTGAACGAAAAGTTCGATGAAATTTAATTAAAAGAAATAAAGGAGACCCGTCGACCAGACAAAAACTAAACGAAGTACAAAAAGCCGCGCACATAAAAGCGAAGGTAAACAGCAATTAAGTGCTGTTGGAACAGAAGATGTATCTAGAGAATAATATAAATAATAGTCATTTGTGATCGATTGTTTAAATTTAGAAGACTTGCTTTTTTATTATATTTTGTATTTTGGTAGATTTTGTTTACAGGTGTGTAAGTAATATGATAAAAGTTAATTAAAGGAAACGGAATAGCAAAGAAATATTTTTTTAGATTAGTTTAACGTAAAAATATTTTTTTAAAGAAAGAAATGAAATAAATGTGGATAGTTAATTTTGAATTGAATAATAGTATTAATTTTTTGTAATGAATTTTCATTGTTAATTAAAGACGATCATTGGAATCAATAAGAGTATTTAATACTATTGAATTTTAGAAAATAAATGCTATTATAAACATAATGATGAAACCATTGATGTAATATGATTTATTGTTAAATTTAGATCCATTTTAGTATCATTATGAATTTTTAAAATTTTAATTTTTATATTTATTTGTTAAAAAATGAATATGAACTGATAAAATATTGATATTTAAAATTATTATAGATAATATATCGTTCTAAATTAAATAAATTAAATTATATATAAACTATTAATATTAAGAATTTTAGTCTATATTATAGCCGATTTATTTATATTGAATTTGTATCAAATATTTATTTATTTATTTATTTTTAGTTCGATTCATTGTTTAATTTTCAATTTATTTTAGTTAGATCAAAAATCAAATAAAAAATTTATATAAAAAATCATTAACTAATTTTTATAAAACAATGTTCTTTGTAGTTTTTGAATTTAGTATTTCTTTCAGTATTCTTTATTATCTTTATGAAATTTTATGTTTATATTTTACAATCAATATTTGTCTTTACTTAATTTTTTGTTTATTATGTTTGCTTTATTACTTGATTTAAAAAATTACAAAAAATGTTTCTCTCTGTTTTAAAACACATTTTTGATATTTTATATTATTTATAAAAATTAAAAACTGCATTTCAATCTTAATCTCTTAAAAAAGTATAAAAAAGTAACATCGTATAAGTTAGAAAAATTATTGAAAAATACTAAAAATGTTTTATAATCATTTATTGCTAATTTTTCACTAATATGTATTTTAATAACCATTCTATTATCTTCAAACTTCATAACATCTAATAATACTGATTTTACAATTCGCTTTTCGAAGATTTAACCATAGTATAAGTGTTTTTTTAAGTGTAATAGAAATTTAAATTGAATTCCTATCGAAAGTTCTATCTAACCTAAAACACATTTTTATTATACCTTTAATTATTTATCATATCTTTAATTATTTTTATTATATCTTTAAACATTTTTTTATTAATCATATATATGTTATATATTGTTATAAAAAAATTCTAGAGAATAAGTAAATAATAAAAATAATTCATTTGAACATTTTTTTCTAACTTTTAATAAAAGTATAAGGTGTTAACTTTTCTCCTTAAAATTCAAATTTGTTGAATAATGAATAATTTTATTTAAACTATATTTGATGATATAATTTCCTTCAAAAAATTTTAAAAATTAATAACTATGTAAATACCAATTTCAGATACTATTGTTATCGTGAATGGTTGTAGATATTATTTAATAAAACTGAGATTTATTTGAAATGCGCTTTTAATTTTTATTAATATTTTCTAACATACTTAATGCTGTAAATATATTTTTGCAATTTTATATATATATATATATATATATATATATATATATATATATATATATATATATACAGACTAGTATGTTGAGTATAAAGTGTTTATTTTTATTTAAACTTTTATGGTTTGTAATTTCCGCACAGAATCCAACATTTCATGTACGGCAGAGCAATAATATTTTATCTATTTTATATAGAACGTAAACATTAACAATTTGATTTTGTTCAGTGGCACATGTGCTACGTGACGCTTCGAATCCAATTCGTGAAACGATATCACCCGGTGATAATTTATCACACGATGCCACGAGTGAAAAAGAATAAATTGAAATTTGGATCGTATCTCCGATCATAAAACAATTTGTAAAATCTCGTGCGCTCTTTATAGCCCGAAATCTGTGCAAGAACACACAAAGAAGATCATTAATATACAAGTAGGTTCTCAAGCATCACTTTGATCCATCCGGTCAGAGGTGGTGGACTTTGGCCCCCGTTACAAGTGCAATGCGTCCATTCCGATGCGCGTCGTGTCGCCGCAACGCCTATTTCGACCGACCTCCGTCGAGACGGACGTCTATAAATAATTGACCGCGGTTGTATAGCCATACTCTGATCACGTACTACAAACACTACACCATGCTCAATAATATAGGTATTGTGTTTGCCTCGCACGGCCGTGTGTTCTACTCTCTGTTCCGTACGAAAAGTTAACGCCTTGTACATTCTATCTATAACGGTGAATATGATATAGGGGCCGGTCATTAAATGTGACCGCTCGTAGACGTTTAATTGGCCATTATGTCATTAATCTCGGTTATATATTCTTTTTACACATTTGTAACAACGGCGATTGTGATGTAATATGTGCGAACGATAGATAGGGTCACGGATTTGAAAACAACGCGTATTCGGTTTGTTTTTATTGTTGTTTCATTGCTATATAAACGCATTTATGGTATTCGAAGGTTATTTAATAACGGCAGTTATAATATAATTTGTCTGGTAATGTTTTCAGATGAATTGCAAACAATGTATTTTACGTTCGAGGAAATCAAAACTGTGTGAAAATTTATGCAAAAAGTATGTACTATTAAAGTTATATATATATACATATACATTCCGTCCCTCAATTTACGCGGGACTTTCTTTACGCGAGTTTTTTTTTATGCGGCAAATTATACTTCTATTTACGTGGCACTTTTTATACGCAGTCAGATAAATTTCATTTTATATAATTTTTCATGGAATTTATTATATATCAGAGTGACGCAAATTCTTACTTGAACGCATAAAAACACGATATAAATATATAAAAGGTTGATTGTTTTGAATTACAGTAGCAATAGTGACACCGAATAAAATTTATCTACTTTTTTTTCTAAAACGTCATTATTTTTTTGTTAAGCTATGTGGAATAAATATGTATTTCTACAACTTTACTAGATTTTATTTCCAAATTTTTTTATATTATACTGATAGACTCAATTTACGCGATTTTCAATCGCGTAAAACAAATCCACGTGGTACGGATATTCTGCGTAAATTGAGGGACTAGTGTATATATATTTACATGGTGTTTTTTAAGCAAGATAGAACTTTAAATTTAATTTCTATCGAAAGTTCTATCAAACTTAAAAAACATCTTTATATATATATATATATACATATGTGTGTGTATGTATATATAAAGGTATGATAAAGTTTTTTTTAAGTTAGTTAGAACTTTCGATAGGAATTTAATTTTAAGTTCTATGACGATTAAAAAATGAATCTCTCTTTCTTTCTCCCCCCTCTCTCTATAAATATATGTTAGAAAATTATTAAATTATGTTTTATTACAAAAATAATAATACGTTTTTACACGAAAAAATATTACATTTACTTTAAAAAAAAATTTAAGCAATATTTGATTTTTAACAATGAAATAATTTGTCTTTAATTTACGATTTAATTTGTTCAATAAATACTAATTGTTCATTTTTCTGAAACTATAGGGTATTTTTAAGTGCGATAGAACCTTAAATTGAATTCCTATCGAAAATTCTATCTAACCTAAAAAATATCTCATATATATACGTATATATATATATATATATATATATATATATATATATATATATATATATATATATATATATATATATATATATATATATATATATATATAATTAAATAAAAAAATAAAGTTATAATAAAATATTTTTTAGGTTAGATAGAACTTTCGATAGGGATTCAATTTAAAGTTCTATCACACTTAGAAAACACTTATACTATAGTTAAATCTTCGAAAGGCGAATTATAAAATCAGTATTATTAGATGTTATGAAGTTTGAAGATAATAAAATGGTTATTAAAATACATATTAGTGAAAAATTAGCAATAAATGATTATAAAACATTTTTTTGGCATTTTACGTGACGAGGTGTTATTTCTTCGTTAAAAAGGTAATTAGGTATAGAGTCGAGGGACTTATTAAGAAATTAATATTTAATAGTTAATAGGGATTGGAATCATTTCAGTAGTATAATTATATAATAAAAAATAAAGAAATAATAAATTGATTTTAATTATAAATATTTTGAATTTTAATTCATTAATTTAACCAAATTTATTTTTCTAAAACTTTTCACTACACTAAAGATTACAAAAATTTAATTAATGTTAAATATTTTTTTATTATTATTTTTAATTTACTAATGCGGATGTGAAAGATGATGTAAATATTATTGGAGTTTAGAGAGGTAAAAGTCTTTATGTAATTTACATATTTTTCCTTTAAAGTTGATATTCTTTATCTTTAAATAAATAAAAAAGAATTATTGAATATTTTGATTGAAAAAATGTGATATTTTCATCATTGATTTATTTACTCTACATTTTTATCATTGTTTTCGTAAACCATACATAAAATTTCAAACACTGGAACTTCTTTTTGATCAAATATTAGTTTTCATGGAGTATATACAAAAAGAGTATAAAATCGAAATAGTCAAATAAAAACAGTTCAGTAACTATTTATGAGAGATCATTTTGTTCTTTATCATTTTTATATGTATAAAGAAATGTAAACTACTTAAAAATAATATATTGATTCCAATTTTTGACGTTCGGTCCGATATCGTGTTTTTGTCACACAAAGTAAATAAAATAACAGTAAACGTAAGTATGCTTCTTATAGAAATTTTATAACGCAACAGGAAGAACGGATATCGATTTTTATTCCGCTAGCTGTGAGATTGAATCCAGCTATCGGAAGAACATTCTGGTTGAGGGTTTTTTATGGTTTCCTCATATCTTGCCAATAATTCCCTTCTATCCTTCCTGGCCACTTAGCGTCCGCTTAAAAGTATTGATTATAAGAGTGGTATATATATATATATATATATATATATATATATATATATATATATATATATATATATATATATATATATATATATATATATATATATATATATATATATATATATATATATATGATTATATTTAAAAGTTTAACAAATATTAACTAAGAAAATCATAATAATTTTCTTTACTTATAAGAAGAGGTAATTATTCTTGCATTAAATAAAATATAAATCGTACATTCAAATATATATATATATATATATATATATATATATATATATATATATATATAAGATGTGTGTGTGTGTGTGTATGTGTATAACTTTTGTATGATTTTTTTGTGAAGTAAATTTGTAAATAGTTTTCGAAGTGGTTTATGTAAATAGAATATTGTACAATCTTTAATTTTTCTTAAAAACTTCATTTTATTTTGTATTATTTATTAATATAAATATTATTTATATTGAAAGTATTTTTTTCAAAAAAGTATGAAAAATTGTATATTTTTTAAAATCAGATTAGAATTTTTAATATAATGTTTACAAAAATGTTTATTAGTAACTGCGTTGTATTTAAAGGTTATTATTTTTAATGTTGAAGTAGGAAAAATCAATAAGTTACTGTTGGGTACTTTAATATAAAATGTGGTTTTTGAGGTAGTGCTTTATTTATAAAAAATGTTTTAAATTGGACGAATTATAAAAAATATTCATTTTATATCAAAATTATTTAATTATATAATTTTTATTTTACTTTTCGATATATTTTTTTAGGAACCTTTTTTAAATAAATTAGTACCTCTCTCTCTTTATCTCTCTCTCTCTCTCTCTCTATATATATATATATATATTTCTTTTTTAACTCTGATTATTACTATTGGCCATAGTAAAATGTTTAATGAATTTTATTAAATAATTTTTTACTTAAACATAAATAAATCATCAACCTTCAATATTACTATATTTTAATTTATGCAGCGTTTTGACAATAATCGAAATGTGCATCTGGGAATAAAGTGAACAATGAATGATGATTAAACAAGCATAAAATCTTCTGGAATTGAGATTGAATGATTCATTTGCGTTTAAGTGATTTTACTATAGTACCAAAACATATAATAAATGATCATTGATTGAAATTTAATTAAAAACCTTGAAATGTTTTATAATGAAATAAAATTAATAATAATATATAGAAAATAAACTACATTAAATTTTAATAAAAAAATATAACTATTACTTTATTATCATTAAATAAAATACATATTCAATTATTTTTATCTATAATTTTGTCAAGAGTTAAGATTTGTTTTAATTTTTATACTTGTTCATTATAAAAGTGTTTATATAATTTTATCTAAATCTAGAAATATTTTTCCCTCATCGCCAGTGTTGAATTGTTCTATTTTTAAAATATTTTATTTAGAGGAAAAAATAAAAATCGATGGTTGTGAAAGTAGAAATATAGAATGGATATTCAAAGACTTCCTATTTAAATTCTGTATCAGTTCAAGTATTTGAGTTGTGTACATTACCATAAACCAAAAAAAGTATGGAGTTAAGTAAGCCACATCTTTTGTTTTCAAATAACTTGCAGTAAGTTATTTCGAATTTCACAAATAACATCTGCGTTTTTTATATATGTAAGTGATGTAGAAGAGGGTAAAATGTTGACGGTACATTTTTTCTATGAGGGGATACAGAAAATGCACACAGATGTAACAAATGTCTTTATTATAAGGACGATTATTTCCAGACAAAATATATTTATCTAGTAACAACAAATATTTAAAACATTTTTTTTATAATTTTACTTTAAATTATTATTAAAAATTCTATAAATACATTAAAACTATTTTTTAAACAATTATTTTTTAACAGTTATTCGATGTTATATATAATTTATATTTTTACAATGTAATCAATCCCAATTGTATTACAAGAATTTGTAAAAAAATATTGTTTGCTTTTTCTGATATATATATTTTAAGGACTGTATTATAATCTGAAATAATATAAAAATTATTTTGTAGATATCTTTTATAAAATATACCTAAATTAGAAAATAAATAAAAATATTTTCATACCTTAATAATTTTTGTAATGTATATGCTAACTCCCACATTTTTTATTAAAGTTTTCAACAATAATCTACAGATATTATGCGCATTTTAATTTTTGGAAAATAATACAGAAAATTTTTGATAAGGAAACGATTTATAACATATTTAGCAAATTGATATTACAATATTTTTCTTCGATCCTACTTTTCTTAATCAATGTAAATAAATACATTATGCAATATTAAAATATTAATTTATATTAAAATAAATTATATTTTTATAACTTTATACAAATGTATTCATTAATTAAAATTTGTTGATAATAAACACATTCAATGTTTCTCAAATGATTAAAATATTAAAAGATAATAATAATACTTAAAAATATTTTTTTAAACAACAGGTTTTTAATCTAATGTGAGAAATATATATTTGTAGTTTAATATATATAGGTATAAATACGCTGAGATTTATTTTACGTGTAAATAAATACATACATGCTCGGATACGTTATTTATTTTATATATATATATATATATATATATATATATATAATTATTGATCTTGTGCGAAAAAAACTATTCAACACACATCTTGGTGGGTCGTTATTTTGACGATAGATACCTAGTGTGAACTGTTTGATGTTCTCCCGTTCAAACCTATACAGAAATCCCACACACATTTACCAACAACGTTTTTCACTTAACGGAGATAAACGTTAAAGCGGAAACGTCCGATGTGATTTTTTTCTCACATTCGAACGATGTGTGGTTTTCCACTTTCTTTATTGTATTTGTTTTGTTTCGTTGTATATATATATACATATATATATATATATATATATATATATATATATGTATATATATATATACTTTTTTCACATGCAAACATTTTTTATCTATCTCTAAATAGGCTTCACTATTACATGTAATCTACTTTTATTTGAACTCATCACCTGTATAATTTTAGTAGTAAATGAATCACATTTAATACATACCTTTTTATTCCATTCAAATTATCTAAAAAAGATTTGTGTAATGGTTTATATATTTTTTTATAATTACGGTATTATTTATTTGTATTCTTGAAAGTTGAAAATATTTTTTTTCTATATAAATGGAATATTGCAAAAAGGTTATTTTGTAATTAATAGTTGTATTATTATAATTATATATATATATATATATATATATATATATATTAGGTTGGCAAATATCTCCCTTCCGCCTTCTGGTCTTTTAAATTTCGCGGCTATGTACCAAAAAAAAAAAAAAAAGCGGAAGGGAGATACTTGCCAACCTAATATATATATATATATATATATATATATATATATATATATATATATAGAGAGAGAGAGAGAGAGAGAGAGAGAGAGAGAAATAGATGATGATAATTTTACTCATTTTCAAGTACTCTTTGAGTTAATAAGTTTTTTTTAAAAGGTTTAATGTTTCTAATGATCATAATTGTGATGAGTTTTATTTGAAATCTATATAAAAAAAATAATTTATTATTTCAAAAAAAATAGTATATATAGGATCATCCAAATGGAACGCCTAGATTTGTGTTCTATTAAAAAGAAACAAACCAAAAACTATACACATGTTTTCCTATCACCCTATACACGTGTTTCTTTTTAAGAAAACACAAAACTAGGCGTCACATTTGGATGGCCATATTAATGATTAAAAGAATTGATTTTACAGAAATAATTTTATTTCAGTAGTGAAATATTATTAAAAAGACAAGTTTTATTGTCAACTCTCAACGGTACAATAGGTAGTTTACTGCATATAAAAGGTTTCAATAGAGAATAAATTTTAAATATGTGAAATTTTGAAATTCGTGTAATGACATTTAATATATATATATATATATATATATATATAATTGTATTTGATACATTTGACGAGTTTATTAAATTTTAATTAAATTTGTAGTATGTTTAGATGTACTTTTCATTGTACTGAATGTTAACAATTTGTAATAATTCCAATTTGTGTCATAAATAACTTTTAGTTTGAACGCTGCGTTTCATTACATTCATAAAAGTTAATCAGTACCTTTTCCAGGTAAACGTGAAACTTTTATCAATTGATCAGTTATCGAAGGTGTGCATTTAATACGTTAATATATATTTATGAAAAGTAATCGTAAGCAAATCCAATTAAAACTTTTTCACCAATATTTATCGCTCTTCACTTCTGAGTATAAAACAGCAACAACAAAATGTTTCCTTTAACACCTGCTGTAATATAGTCGGTAACATCGGTATCAAAAAGCACTACTACTTACCCTTAATTGATATTACACCCTTACGCAACGTATCTTTCGTTACATAACATCGCCTACAAATTGATCTTAATTATTACAACACATCAAGCACTTTCACAAGCTTTGCAAGTTGTTTCGTGTGCCCAGGAGACCAGCGGTCTCTCCTGTGTACATTACGGAGTATCATCTGCAAGTGTTTAATGCATTACATTTCGTAACGTGATGGCCAACGCGAGGGAATAGTTTGCTAGCATCTGTAGTTTGTATCAAATAGAAGGGTATATCAAGGAACAGGATGAATGTTAGCGTCGTGTAATACATATTTCAACATCCGCAGAGATCTGGAGAGCTTGACTTTATGCATGCGCATAATAAGGTGGCATACCTTATTGGAATACCGTGACAGAAACTCTACGTATTCAGATTTGAAAGTACTGGATACTTCTTGTTTTACTATAGTTACATTCATGTCATACCTTGTGCAGAATTTGATTGGTTTATATGTGGTAAATAATAATTCCTACAAAGAATATCACGAGGAATCTTGTACGGGTTGCTATGCTTTCTTAAATAAGAACTTTTAAATAAATAAAATACGAAAAAATATAAAGCACGAATAAAGTTCTTTTTTCAATGAAATAGACTTGATCTTTACTTTATGATAAATTCTTTTTAACGAAAATAATAATTCTTTTAAAAATAACGTCAGAAAAAACTATAATAACTTTTTGTGTATTCAACGCATTACTAACTGTATTTGAAGTACGAGACGAAAATTTGAAAACTGTTTAAAGTAAATTATGCTGAAAATTTTTTGTCATATTTTTTAATCGAGAATATTTAAATAGAGATTTTTTTACATTTACTATTTTCTATAATAAATGTAAAGTTGAGCTGAAAATTTAAAAATCTAAAAAACATCGAAAGGTAATTGAAACAAAAAAAATCAACGAAAAACATTCTCTTTTATATATGCATAACTATTGATTTTATAACAGAACTTTAATTAACAGTTTATCATAAGTTTTAATTAAAATTTAATTAATTCTGCAGATTGATTTAACATTTCTTAAGGGGCATATCAGTGAAAACTGTATATTCAATAGACCTATCTGTATTCTAGTGGCTGTCTGTGTCTTCTGGGATTTAATCTTCACTCTTTTATACGAACAAAGGAATGTTCAAATCAAATCAGATGCAAAATTGAATTTTGTTGTCGCTGAGCTGACGGGGGTATTAGATGTTATGTAGTCAGGTCTGGTGGTGTTTGATAATAAATTCATAGAATTTTCATCGGTTGTTCATGGCTCACTTGCGATTAAATATATGTATGTGTGCGAGAATATTTTTTCGACGACTACGTTTTTTTTCTTTTTTTTATATATACATGTGCAACAGTGTTTGGAAAGTTGATGACTATGTAAATTTTTTATGGAGCCAATGGCAAATATTTTAATTGTACCACTTTATACAATTGGAAGTTTTTGCATTGCATTGGTCAAATGGAAATGAATTTACAATTATTACCTAGGGATTTATTTTACATACTTAAATGTTTTTTGTATATATATATATATATATATATATATATATATATATATATATATATATATATATATGTTCAGATTAATTTAGTACATATATATATATATAATATTGAAATATATAATGTAAATTTTATTTTAAAGTAGACCAAAACATATAAAAATATTTTTCATAATTATTTTATTTTTATATTAAGTAATTAAATATTTGATATATATATATATATATATATATATATATATATATATATATAATATATATATATATATATACACATATAATAAAAATACAATTTAGTATTTTCACCGCGTGTCAAAGTAGACCAAAATAACTCAATAAAAATATTTTTGGTATAATTATTTTATTTTTACCAATATATATTGTGGCTTTCGTCCAGTAATTAATATATTTGATATATATATATATATATATATATATATATATATATATATATATATATATATATATATATATATATATATAGGGTGTCATATCAGGATAACAACTTCATTTAAAATAAAATGTATCTTTTTTATATAATTGTATTATATAATTGTAGGAAAGTTTTTTGATGTTGATGACGGAAAATTCTCTTGTCTATTCTAATATCTAATTCACCATGTCTAGCTTTTTGATATACAATGCTTTATTTAATTCAGTTAGTTGTTGGCAGCAGTGAACCGAATGTATAGTTTCACAGATTTTTAAAAGGTGAAAACTCATTAAACCTCTGCAACTTCAGTAGCAGCGCAGTATCATTTTATTTTTATGTATTTTTGATTTTTTAGACGTAATTGAGTTTTATCTTTCAATGACCAATGTATTTTTCAGAATATTACTATATAAAATTTTTCAGTACATTACTATATAAAAGCCATTTTTAATCTTCTATTTTAATTTGTTTCGAAATTTTTCATCTGTTTGCCGAGAAAGTAAATTCATGTAAGTTGTAAATCTGTTTATCAATTTACAATATTTCATTATCTTAACTGGTACTCAAATATTAAGTTTTAAAATCATATTAATTTTTTTTAAATAATTTGAAACTGTTTTATAATTTGAAACTATCTGCTATTTCTCGCGATGTTTATCAGGGATTTTTTTACTACCGTCAAATTCAAAATATCATCATTTAATTGCTAGAATTTTTCAGAAAAAGTCAAATTATTAAAATATTTTTTTTTGAATCAAACTTACTGTTTTGATATTTTTGAATTCATACAATATTATATATCGAAAATATTAACAAGTAAATATTCTATGCCTAAATATAGAATAATTTAATTGATTACTACGGAAGAGCTTGAAAATGCAATTCAAGTACCACAGTTGTTAAGATTAATTAATAATATTAACTCTAATGCAAAAATTGTGTGATGTATGTTGCGAAAAGTTAAATTTAAAGGTTGAGTTAGGGTGAAAAGACCATTATTTGTGTAGTTTGATACCAAAAATTATGTTGAAATTTCGTAAAAATTGAAATCATTTACAAATAATGATTAGCTGAATATTATTTTTTCAGAGGAGATTAAAGTTAATCGGTTAGATTATGATGATCACCAATGGGTATGGGTGCCAAGAAGACAACATAAAAGAAGCTGTTAAGAGCAGTGGAGAAAATTTCATAACGTGAAAGTGCATAATGATCTTAGATGTAAAAATCTACAAGAGAATTGAGGGATGAATGAAAAAATAATCGTATATCTTGATTTTGTAAAATGATTTGAAACCAAATCTGAATAAACAGAAGAAATCTGTATTTAATATATTTTTTCAACAGGATAAAGATTTTAAATATATGTCAAGGTATATAAACATTTATTAATAAAAGTTAATACACAATAGTAATTTTAGATGATGTAAAATTGCTACTGTGTATTTGATCATGTAGATCTATTTCCTTTTTTTATTTTAGAAAATAAAATATTTAAATTTTTTACAAAATTATATTAATTACATTTATGATGCTATATATAATATATATACGAGGGTCGTTTGATAAGTATGGTAAAAAAGTAAGAAAAACTAAATTAAGAAATTTAGTTTATTTAAATAATTAATTAAATTAAACAATAAATAAATTTACCCTATTTATCAAACGACCCTCGTGTATATATATATATATATATATATATATATATATATAATAAAATTCGTTTCCTTTTTATTGAAGAATATTTTGTCTTTTACTGTAATATGTGATCGAACTTACTAGTTACTGTATATTTATTTATTAAAATATATAAACAATTTTATTAAAAGGATATATACATTAAATATATAAAATAAAAATATATATTGGAAAAATTTTAAATAATGCATGTTTTTATGTTTGATATGAATAATGTATATTTTTACTGTACTAGAAAATGAAACGTGTAAAAATAAAACCAAAAATATTAAAAAAAATCAAATCCAATGTATATTTTACAATTATCGTATTGCTACAAAGTAAATAAAATAGAATCATAAAAGTCACAATCTTAAACGAAACAATCAAAAATCACGACCGATAAAACATAAAAAGAAAAGCTATAAGGCTGTGGTGGCACAATGCCAAGAAATCAAAACTCTTTTTATTCACCAGATTGCTTGTGTCTGATCGCAGTTGCGCAATACAATACCGTTTAATTGAATATAAAAGATAGATTATTAGAATCATCAGAGTTTGTACGATACGGACGACATAAAATATTCTCTCTCATCCAATAAGAAAATTTGGGTAGAGCGATTTTAAGCAGAAAAATCGACTAAATGTTTTCGTTTCCTTTTTTTCCTTTCACCGAAATATGTATAGAGATAAAAACTGTTTTGTTTTATTGAAATAATATTTTCTATCTTTAAAATAAAAAAGTTGCAGGTTCATGTGAACTAACTGAAATAAAATTGTTAGTATACAATATTTTTCGCTGTTAGTATTTTTAATATTTATATTAAATTGTTAGTTACAAAAAAATATTATATAAAACACTATGTACAGTAAAATATTTTTGTGAATATATTAATAAATTAACATATATAATGCATATATATATATATATATATATATATATATATATATATATGTATATATAATGAACAGGACAATTAAAATATGATCGATCAATTCGGAATTTATTATAATATTGTAAATTTGAATATTTCTCTATACCTGAAAAGAATTTTTGGCTAATGCATTTATTTGTTATCACTTATAGTAATAAAACAAAGGTTTTAAAGCACAAAATAATTAAATGATTACAAATAAACGTGTTTGTTAGGAATAATACAAAAAGAAATAAATAAAAAGAAATGAATTTGAAAGAACGACAAAATTATGAATGATGTTACAAAAGTGTAATATTTAAAATAGAGGTGAACTGGTAATAAAACAAGAATAGAATAACACCGATGAAAAGAAAAAGAAATTGATAAGGAATTCAGAGAAATGAAAAGGTTCAAAAAGAAATGCATATATAGGTAGGATGGAAATATGGGACAATTCGTCGGTGTGAGATAGAATAGAAAGAAGTTATATTTAGAATATTTTGAGAGACTTTTTTTATCTAACATTGAATATATATATATATATATATATATATATATATATATATATATATATTTATATGTATGTGTGTGTGTGTGTATTTTAATTCTAGATGTATAAAATACAAATGGCTCTTTCTAACTTTTATTTAGTACAAAAAAACTCAAATATCTAAGTTCATTTTACACAAATGAATTTTAACCCCAACACCACAATAATTTAAAGTGTTCAAAAATCACTTATTGTTCACTTATTATTTATAATTATATAATTTATAATTATATCGGCTGATGCATTTCGATGGCAATGCCATCATCGTCAGAGCTTTTCTGTTAAAATCTAGACTAATTTTTTTATATATACCTATACTAATTCGTGTTTTGTGTCCTTATTCAATCCATCTACAACTGGGCGTTGTATCTTTCTTTTCGTCATCTGGTCTACAAACATGAAGTGCTTTCCCTTTGTATTGTCTTTGCAACATGTTCTTTACACAAATGCATTTTAACATGTTCTTTTTCATAGGTTTGTGACATTTTTTGATGATATGGATTGACTTATTTATTACTTGTGACGGTATTCGAAAATTTTAACAATTTTTGAAGTCTGTTCTAGTCTGTTATTGAATATCTGCATGCGTTAGTTTTGTGATTTAATTTTCTAAATTCATTTACCTAAACAAATATTATTTTAAACATTTGTGCTCTATTTAGAATGAATATGTATTGTCATGTACCCATTTTATCAATTTTCTGAATATATTTCGTAAATATAATCTACTTTAATTTTTATTTGGCATATACGTATATTGTAAATATTTTATTATTTATATACACTTTTGTGATCTGGCTATATGCATATTAGCTAAGAAATTTATCGCTTTATGCTATATATTTTTTAAATTATATATATATATATATATATATATATATATATATTATATGTATATAATTTTTATATGTTGATATAAGAACGTAATTTTTTTTATGAAATCAGTTCTATGTCAAAAACATAATTATCGCATATATATATATATATATATATATATATATATATATATATATATATATATATATATATATATATGTAATATAAATTTGTATGATTATACATATTATAATACGTGTCAGAAGCAAAAGCTAGATTATTTAAAGGTTAAGAGGTTAATAGAATATTAATGATTTATAGTTTCGTTAGAATATCAATATTTTAAATTTAGGTAGTTTGTTGATAAATATCAAAATAATGAAACAAATTTTATTTTCTCTGTAAATATATTATTCTAATATATATATATATATATATATATATATATATATATATATATATATATATATATATATATATATATGAATTAATAGGCATGTTTAAATTACAAATATTATTTAATTTCTAATAAAATAGACTTTGGCTTTTAACACTCCAGTGAAATAAATACATAATGTATTAAAAACATCATTAATACAATATATTATTGTACATGTATATTTATTCATGGAATTGAAATGTAGCTAAAAATATTATTTTAATGGTTATTATAATGTTTGTATAGAAAAAATTATGAAAGATTTAGTTGTATTTGTTTTAAAATTATACATGAAGATTACATTATATATTATATTATTACAATGTTAAATATTAATAATGAATGCTTGAAAATACTATTATTATATTTTTAAAAATTTACATTTAATATTATGTATCTTGTTCATAATAATAATTATTGTATTTCTTTACAGAATTATATGAATAATTTAATATGTTTAATAAACATTTATCTTTGTGTTTTAATGATTTTTTTAAAAATTAAATATATTAGATTTATTTAAAATATGTTTGAATATAATACAAATGTTTAATTTCAAATACATGTTAATATTGTGTTTTCTTTTATACGGAAAATTACTTAAATGCCTCAGTAACAATTTTTAAACTGTAAATACACTTAATACAAAAGTATTCGCCATATGGGTAACATAAGCAATTTATTGATATAATTCAATAAAGTCGTTAAATTAAAAAAAACATATTTAACTGATAATAAATATAATATTCATCATATTTATTTTCAATTAAATATTTTTTTTATTTAATAACTTATTGAATTATATTAATAAGTTGCTTATGCTACCCACATGGCAAACACTTTTACACGTCAGTGTATATATATATATATATATATATATATATATATATATATATATATATATATATTATAAAATTGTTGTTTTTTTGACGAACTGAAATCTGATTACTTTTTTCCTGAAATACTTCAGTAAATCTAATTTATATTTTTTTTATCCTCACTGTATTCATATTTTCTGTTAAGTAGACTAATTTGTTATAAATTTAGTCTAAGAAGCATCAATAATGTGTAATTTTGTAGAATTTCTCACGATACGTTGGAAAACTTTTTAGTTTTGTTTAAACTAAGCACGTGTTACCACGTTAAATACATAAAAAGTTGATTCGCTGGCAAAAATAACTTTTTTCTAGTCACGATCGATGGTTTGGTGAGATCATAGCAAACGTCTTTCCACATGTTGTTTCAAGACTAATAGTTTCATCAAAGTAGTACTATGTTTCAAGTTATTTTCACTAAGCTGTTGCTTATTTTAAGGGATAAATTTAGATTTTGTTCAGATAATTTTTCTCTGGAATTCTGCAACGACAATGTAGATTGTCTACAAATAGTTTGACCATATTTTTATCTTTTTGTTTCATGATTGATCATATTTAGCCCATTTTTGTATAATCATTAATATTACTTAATTTTTTACAGCAGTTTTTTCATCTCCTAATAAAGTTATTCAGTAAGATAAGATATTTTGCTACGTTTATCATACTTCATTGAAGCGATTGGTTAAAAATAAAGTTTCAGAACATTATTTAAGCACAGAACTCATTCTAATTACAATTTACATTACTTAAAGTAAAAACAAAATTAAAATGAAAATTTGTTAGGGTTACTTATTAATACACTTATGTATATTAGCATATAAAAAATAATGCGACATAAATGAAAAGTGTAATCATTTATCGTCTTTTATTGAACCCCACTGTATTTACATTTATGCATATATATATATATATATATATATATATATATATATATATATATATAAAACATATATGTGTTTCTGCTAACGATAACAGGATCTGCAGAAAGGGTTCTTTTATTATAGATTACAGCGATAATTTGCTAGTTAATGTAGTACATAATTGTTAATGATATTGATAGTTATGCACTGCAGTAAATTGCACATCATCTCCCCTAAACGATATTATAGTAATATTAGATATATTGACTCAGACATATAGATAAATTTTTGAAATATATATATATATATATATATATATATATATATATATATATATATATATATTGATGTATAGTTAAACAGCAAGGGAATTGTCTACAGCAACTGACATTCGTTTGTGTATTAATATTTGACTATATTATAAAATATAAGGATGAATGAAAAATGGGAATAGAAAGACAAGAACATTTGTTGTTCAGATTTGTTTTTACTGATAACATCAATCAAATGTCATGTTTTAAATCGAATATCAACGAAAAAAAACTCAAACATACATGTATATATATATTTATATAAATATATATATATATATATATATATATATATATATATATATATATATATATTATATATATATATATATATATATATATATATATATATATATATATATATAAATTGGTAAAGATATAAATATGTGAATATTATTTTTTATGTTTATTCGGCCAGTGTATCATTTAAAAATAATCAGTAATATCTAATTCATAAATGTGATGAATGATTGAGGTTTAAAAATATGAGATATAAGTATATATTTTTGTTTTATGATGTTTATCATTGGATCTTTTTATGTATTTTTTAAGATTGGTTTCTGTATCTCAACATTTTCAGGTATATTATTCAATTTGGATAGAAAATAATAATTTTATATTCGTTTATGGAAGATAGTATATGTAAAGAATTTGGTTTTAAAATAATCAACAATGATCCAATGACAACTACTGTAAAAAATAATAAAGTAACGAATTTATATCTAAATAAGTAAAAAAATAATGCTAGTTATTTTTTATCTTATTTTTTTTTATTAAATAATATTAACTTTTGTTTAAATATTGTTTAGTGAAATAAATTCTTCTTATATATTTTTTGTAGATTTGAGTTTTTTCTGTTTTCTAGATGATTAATACTATTTATTTCAAATATTTCTTTAAAAAAAATAATTGTCTTAATAGCAATACAGTTTTTAATTGTTTACATTATTGAAAAATTTTGAGATTAGTTAAAAAATAAAAGAAATCTTTATTTTTTTAATATTAAAATATTATAAATAATTTTAACCAGACTCTCTAGATGCTTATAATCTGTATAAAATAAAACAGAATGAAATAATTTTTAAAAACATTTTTATTTTAGCCTTTTTACACATAATAATTTTTAATAGGGTTGTACAAACTGTTAACCTTTTGATTGCGAGACACGGGGAATTAAAAAAAAAGTTTATGTTGTTTACGACTGAGTTTGAATAGCAATCACTGTATTCTTAGCACATTTTCGTATTTAATAAAATCAGTAATTTTATTTACGAATTATAAAAAAATGTACAATAATAATTTTAGTTGAGATGAATGAAAATTTCAGTGATTGATAAATAATTATGAAATAAACAATCCTAATAAGACTTTTATATGAAACAGAAACCGAGTGTTTAATTTTCGTTTTTTTTTTTGATATTTACGAGTATTCGTTGACAGAGTATATGCGTTGACAGAGTTTAAAGTTTTATATTAAAAACATATTAAATACTAAAAAATATATTAATTTACTTATCATATAATACAATATTTAAGTATAGGTTTTAATTTTGTGTATACAATTTATATTAGTATATACTTGTAGATATTTACGAGGGTTTTTTGATAAGTATGGTAAAAAAGTAAGAAAAACTAAATTGAAAAATTTATTTTAATTAATTAATTAATTAAATTAAATAATAAATAAATTTATCATACTTATCATACGACCCTCGTAAGAAAATAAAATCTAAAAAATAAGAATTATTGTTTATTTTTTATAAATAATCAATAGTATATTACCATAAAAAGTTATTAATATTCAAACAGTTATGTTTTACTCATGTTATACGTTTTGATGATTTTTTATAATTTTTGGAATACATAGAGATTATATGTATGATGATTTATTAATTTTAAGTAAAATTTAAGTATGAAAATGAAATATCGATATATATATATATATATATATATATATATTAAGAAAATAAAGAAATTGTTCAATAAGTCCCTATAGTTTAAATAAGTCCCTATAGTCCCTATATATTGTACATTGATTTTAAACATACGTTAAACTTTTTTAAAATGTATGTACAATATAACTATATTAAAATTTTAAATATTAAATCTAACAAAAATAAGTTAACACACATTATGATGTTTTCTATAATAAAATCTAAAATAACGATTCGGTAATATAAACATTGATTTTAGAACGTAATAAATATATTAAGATATTGTGTATTTTTTACATACAAAATTTTAAAAAATATAAAATATTAATTTAAGAGAAATCAATTAAAAAATATATAAAAAATACAACTTGAGAAAAATTACATTTGTATTGGTATTTTAGTTATTTATAGAAAGTTTACTATGGGTTAATAATATTGTATCATTTTGAAAAATACTCTGAAAATTAATTTACAGTGACATAAATGTAACTTAAATTTTTCATAACGTATGTCGATTATTTAGTAGTGTAAAGTGTATATTAATAAAAACCTTAATCAAATGTAAAATAATTGTATTAAATAAAATAGTGAAATTTATTTTAAAAAACAATGAGAATGATAATACACATGTGTACATACACACACACATACACACATATATATATATATATATATATATATATATATATATATATATATATATATATATAAACATGTGAATATATATGAAATACGAGACATATAAATTTAATGTAACAAAAAATTCATTTCCTTGTAGACACGCCACTGTATCGTCACAAACGTCAAGTATTACATAAAACTAGCAGACGTTAGAAATGAAACTGTTACGCAAAGCTATAAAATTACATCTTGTTTCCAACATAAAAACGGTGACCACGTTAATATTCATTTACTGTGTGCTATATCGTGGAAAAAACGATAAAAGTTTTCATTTTTTTAAATTCGTATGCAGTTACCTGGTACGCCAAATGATAACAGTTAGATTCTTTCCATTTCCGACCGCGAGCCTGATATTTGAGCGCAAAATTTTGTTCTTACTTCCGGGTTTTACTCGTTCTTCTCGTATTCTAATTGAATTTTAATCTGATATCCGATTCGGGACAGTGAGTTATTACAAATAAAAACGCCGACCATACGTGAAAAATGTGAGTTTTTATAATGTTTGGATTTTGGTGTTTGTTTTTATCATTCTGTTCATTATGTAGAATAATTAATCATATAAATAGTATCATATATGTTTATATAGGTGGACCAAATGAGACTTAATAGTTTAGACATATATTTACTTGCTTGCCAGCATTTATTTTTCTTTATTATGCTTCAGTCTCATTTCAGCCATCTATATATATATATAAAGGTCACTCAAATGTGACGTCTAAATTTGTGTTTTTATTAAAAAGAAACATGTTTATAGGGTGGTGTATAGGAAAACTTGTATAATTTTTTTTTTAATAAAACACAAATCTAAGTGTCATATTTAGATGACCCTATATATACAATAAATGTTTGTGTATATTTAAAAGAGACAAGATTTAGACATGTATTTATTTTTTATTATCTTTTACTATCTTTTAATCTTATATAGGTCATCTCTCTCTCTCTCTCTCTCTCTCTCTCTCTCTATATATATATATATATATATATATATATATTTATATATATTCATTTCTATGCATGTGCGATAGAGAAATGTGTGTGAGATATGTATGTGTGATGGAGATAATAGATGTATGGGTGAATATATATAATCTTTTTAAATTATAAGTAATTGCATTGGTTTTAATGATATATATATATATATATATATATATATATATATATATATTCACTGTAATAAATGTAAAAATATAATATCCAATTACGGTGTACAAATTTGTTCCATAAATCGTAATTAATGATTATATTGCACAAAATTTATGAACGAAGTGTAGTTTGATAATTAATAATTTAATAACTTAATCAAAAACAATATTGAATAAAGCATTGGTGGTATATTTTACTCGTACAGTTGCCTATGACAAAAATAATTTAATTAAGAATATAAATGCATTATATATGAATATATATATATATATATATATATATATATATATATATGTATATAAAATTTTCATAATTTATATTTTTGATATGAACATATATTTTATTGAACTTCGATTATAGTATAGTTTTATTTATGTTAACAAAAATAACAAAAAAAGAATTTTGGTATACTTGAAATTAAAAATGTGATATTCGTCTGTTAATTATTATAAATTTCCTTTAGTACAACTCTGCAGTATTCCTTTATTATAGACAATCATGACCACAACGGACCGCCTGCTAGTGGTACTAGTGGATGTGAATCGAAAAAAACTTTTCTACAATTGTGGTTCATTCAAGCGGAAGGTATTTATCTTTTATTGCTTACCTTCGTTGTGCTGTACATATACAGCCCCGCCGTTTCTTCCGGCTTTGCAGAAAACCACTGTTTCTTTTATCATTCAAACAGACTCCCTTGACGTTTTTCTACACCGCAAAAAATTGCTGTTCTATCGAATATGCTGGATCAGCGGTATCGAACATTTATTTATGGAAATAAATTGAAGTTGTAGCAATAACAAATAATATTTAATATAAATATTTATTTATAAAAACAATTTATTTCGGATTGTTGTTAGTAATTTATTGTTTGTTTATTTTTATCAGAAAATGGGTTTATTTATCTACTAATTTAATTTAAATATCATAAATATATTAACACGTTTTCTATAATCAAAAAGTAAGTAACAAATCATTATCTATATTAATAAATTATCTAAATGTCTAATAATTGTTTTTTTCGTAAATCTAGTATACAATTTGTTTACACATTTTTACTATAATGTAATTGGAGAATGCTATTTTAATATGAAATTATTCATTAAAAATAATTTTCCTATAAATATTTAAATGATTTTAATTTCGATATTTTTTATAATTAAGTGATATACAAGTATATATATAAATAAATAAATTACCAACTGGCGGAATAGTTGCATACGTAGAAGAAATTGAGATTTGAATTATCGATTTCTCTAGATTTTCAAAGTTCAAAATGCACCGCAATTCGGTGACCTTATCTTCAGTACATATCAGTTAATTTCGATTTATTTTTATCTTTTTAATCGTCAATGAGAATTTGATCTTTTGGCAACCGATGTTTTTTCTCATTATATTATTTTTTAAAACTCATTTTTTATTTTCTATTAAAAATCATTTCAAAAAAAATTTCGTTTGTGTAATAAGTAAGTAAAGTAATGTAAATCATAAAATCGTTTTTAATTTTTTTTTATTACTATATTTTTGATAGCATTGCTAATTAATTTAATAAAAATAAATCACTCGCTCTTATCGAAATACGTATTAGCTTCTCAGTAAATTAATTAAAAAGTGATTGTTACATAATTTTATAAATTTTTGTGGTGTTAGAGGTGATTAATTCATTATTGTTTTTTCAAGTGGTACCTCAACATTAAAATTTTGAAACCATGTTAAGTTTCTTAAGTAGTCAAGAATTATTATACGTCAACATTTGAGTTTATCTGCTATTGTGAATTGTGTTGCAAATTTTAAACTTCTGTTTGCTTTAGAATCTAATCATCATCCAATGAAGATTTTTTAGAACGGATTTGATCATTTAAATCAAAATCATCACAGTCGATTTTTCAAACTAAACTTGACATTTGTATTAAATGTTTATAAACAAGTTGTAGATATTTTTTTGAATAACTTGAGGTGTTCAAAATTTTTTCCAAGTTTTATAATATTATGGGTCGAAAATACTTTATCATAAGCTATTCTCTATACGTCTTTTCTCTGTAAAATTTGAATTAATACTCTATTCGTTAAAGAATAAACTTGTGAATGTTCTATTTAAAATGATTCATCAACATTATATTAATTTTAAAATTATGATTTAATAATTAAAAATATTATTTTACCTGACATGGGTAAAAAGTTTCTCAAATTTCTCTCTCTCTCTCTCTCTCTCTCTCTCTCTCTCTCTCTCTATATATATATATATATATATATATATATATATTTATATATATAAGAATGAATGTATGGATGGCTCTATTTGTTAAATGTATCTTCTAAATAGAATCTTTCTTGAGAGTGAAAATTGTGAAAAAATATTTTTATCGGGTATTAAATTTTATTTATGTTTTTCTAAAAGTCTTATATGGGTATTATCTCAAATGTTATGTGTTACAGTAAACTGATAAAAACATTCTCTAATATTGCAAGAATAAGGACACACAAATACAAAAGACTTTGCGATACATTAACTACAGTATTGAAAAAGCAGGAAAAACGATACACTGACTGATGATATCCGGCGTACATTAAAATTAACCAACTAACGATCGGGAAAAAATTGTGGGGCCGAATTAAATTATTCATAGAAGCATGAGAGCGTGGAATGACTCGCTGTCGTTCGTTTTAGCACTTTTACCAGTTTTTTTTCGTTTGAAGTTTGTTTTTTAATCATGAGTTAAAAGACATTGATTTTTTATGTTGAGTTCGTTAATTTGTTTATACAAGGAAAACAATTAGCTCGAATTTTGAATGTAGTTGCTTGTGATTGAAAAAAACAGATGATACAATTATAACTGATAATTGGTATAAATGTGATTTGCAATGTTTTAATATTTGTTTATTATATATATATATATATATATATATATATATATATATATATATATATATATATATATACTGTATATTAGATGCTGTAAAGTAAATTATTTATAATATTTATTTAATTGAGTAATAACCAAAATTAATTTTTTATATAAGTAGATGAAAAATTAAATTAAAATCCAATTAAAAATAAAATCTAATTAGCAATAAAAAGATGTTTTGTATATGAAATATAAAAACATTTTTTTATGTATATATATATATATATATATATATATATATATATATATATATATATATATATATATACGTATATATAAATATATATATATATATATATATATATATATATATATATATATATATATATAATACCTTTTTATTATCTAAAAGGATGTTATAATAATGAGAATGATTTTTATTACAGACGAACATTTAGTAAGGAAAAAATAAAATATTTTTTCAAATATGATTTTTTTTATAATATTGATAAAATAACAAACTGTATATATCGAAACATATATATATATATATATATATATATATATATATATATATATATATATATATATATATATATATTTATTTCCAATCACTGATCAACACCAATCAAGCAAATGAAAATATTGTGTGTGTCGTTTTATTCATCGAAATTTTCTTATAAATAGTATTCGTGTGTTGGAATTTTATGATTGTTATATTTTATCAAATGATTTTTAATACTTATTTAGCAATTTCATTAAATATGGAATAAATGTGAATTATATAAAATAGACCTTTTTATTATTATTGATTGTTAATATTATAATTAATAATTATTATCATTAATAATAATAATATCAATAATAATTATTAATAATAATAATAATAATATGAATAATAATTATTAATATTTAATAATCATTATTTGTTGTTAATATTATTAATAAATAACAAAGATTAATGAAAATATTTTTTGAATAAATATATTTCGAATAATTAATATAAATTATTGATATTAAAAAATAATAATTAATATAAATTATTGATATTAAAAAAATCTCAAAATAATTAGTAAAATTAGATAAAAGTAAATAACAGCTTGTCTCATAATAAATAAAATAAATAGCATATTTTTTTGGTATTATATTTAGTAAATAATTTTTACTCCAAGATGCAATGATTATCTTCGTATGGGTTATAAAATTATGTTATATTATTTATTTGATGCTTGAGAATTTACTGGATTATTTTGTCATTTTATATTTTTATTAAATTTATGATAATATATTCTTTTTAAGAAAAAAATTTTTTTTTAAAAAATCTAAACTCTAATTTTTTAAATATTATAATTGTATTTAAAAGTAAGTTATTGTATTTTAAATGTATGTTTATTTATACGATTTTGGTTCAAACACAAAATGATAAAAAAAAAATAATAATCGATACAAAAGAGAATACTTTAGAACATTTTCACATTATTTTGGTGGAGAAAATAATTTCATATAATGAACAATTGATGTACTTTGTTAAACTTCTCTCTATTATTCTTGAATTTTTCCAATACTTTATCCTTACGTTTATCAATATGGCACATAAAATTTCAGTTCTTCTTTTTCAAAAATATATTTAAATTTTCCTATATTTTCATATACATACATACAAACACACACACACACACACACACACACATATATATATATATATATATATATATGTGTGTGAGAGAGAGATACAATGTGTGTATTCAATATAAATTTAAAATTTTTTTTTCTTAAAATTAAATGTTTTTATTAATAAATGTAATTAGACAATTTTAGATCACTTTGAAATTTTATTCTGTATTTTTAACAAATGTGTATAATTAATGTATATAAATATATCAACGCGGTTTGTGTGTGTGTGTGTGTATTGAGTCTCTTTCTATCCACTACTGAATGAAACTCTCTCCTAATATTTTCTACTTCGACCAATCTAAATGAATATATATATATATATATATATATATATATATATATATATATATATATATATATGTGACATGCAGGGATACTTTGTTTGATCATGTGTACAAAAAAAATATAAAATTCCGTGTACAGGGTATCAAATTTCCGCGAAATGATACTTTGCATTCAGTCAACTGTACAATTGTGTGTGATATTTACTGCTAAAATTGTAACACTCATTTCTATTTATGAAATGAAGCGTTTAACGATATTTGAAGTTTTCCCAACGAGTTTCAGATCAATTTATACGGCACATATTACTCCATCAATAGGTAACAGACATTTTTAACAAGATATTTTATGAAGCATATATTGAACGATGTGCTTTATTTTCCGAAAGGGCGTATTCGTTACATCGATTGTGTCAAATTGTTATTTGCAACATTTGACTTATAATCTTATTTATTGAAAACATCCGATGAATGGTTTAATTAATTAATAATGGTCAATTATTGCAAAAATATCACTTAGAATTTATTTATTTATTTGTGTTTGTTATTTACTGTTATATGATTGAGTAATTTTTAAAAATATGTGAATCAATTGAAAATTCATAATTGAAATTTATTATATTTCTGTTGTATTTAAAATTATTTTTAATTTGTTATGTTTTATATTTTAATGAAATTTTATTAATTAGTTAACTATTATAAAAATTCTATTTTTCAAGTATTTAGATATTTATTTATTGAAATATTTATCGATAAATGAATGATAAAATATAGATTTAAATATAATTTTATGAATGATATTCAATGTTTTTTATGTTCATTTATAGAAAGCATATAATTTAACCTTTATTATTAAATTGTTATTTCAATTAAAATTTTCTCTTATTATAGTTACTAGTAAACTATTTTTTTACAATTTTTATTTTAATTCTCAATATATCAAATGTATTTTTGACTGATTTAAATTTTCAATTAAAATTACTATTTATAAATTGTCTGTATTTTAATATCAATTGTATATCATTATGAAATTAAATTAAAATAATTTAGACATTCTAAAGTTATTTTTCCGAAAATGGAAGTAAAGAAATAGTTTTTTTCATGAATGAAACCTTTTTACAGAATAATTAAAATAAGAAAAAGATTAATTTAGATTTTTCTTTTTTGATAATTATATTAGTTTATAGAATGTATTTTATGGAGTTAAATTTATTAAATTTTAAATATGAAAAAAATTATATAGTTAATAAGAACTTAATTAAAGACTTATAGTTAATTAAAGACTTTTTATTTATTTATTTTTTCAATTGAAATATTTAATACTAAAGAATGTAATTATTGTCTCACAAAAAGTATTTTTTGTGATAATAAAACGTAAAAAAATAACTAAAAAAATATGTGAACACACATTTCAATACAGGTCTGATGATAAATTCATTACATGATTATTTATAATTCTTTGTACGTACATGATTTCGATACGCGAATCGAATGAGTTCTTACGATTTTTATACTAAACTAATTACATTAATTAACGTTACTATATTCCTATATTAAGTTCATAATCCGTAGATTGGTGGTTTTGCCATAACGTACGTGTGACTTGGATACATAACAAAATAACGTATTTAAATAAACGAAGGTGTATGAGTTGATATCGTTATGTTTTAGTAATCCAGCACCTGGTGTTGTTAAAGCTCGTACAATTTTGTGATTATTAGATTGAATTATGTACGGAAAACAAATTAGCAGAAACGAACTTCATTAATCCATATTCACTGTGTTAATTAAACCAAACTCGTTAGTGGTGGCGATACTAGCGAAGCCAGGACTACGCGCTCCGATCGTACGTTGATACTGTTGTATTATTGGTACGAGCAGTGATTACAACGGAGATTCTTGTACTGAAGTTGACGGATTAAAATCTAAAATGGACTGTATACACCTATATATATATATATATATATATATATATATATATATATATATATATATATATATATATATATATTTATATATCAATCGAAAATACATAAACAAATATATTCATACAGTTGCCATTGTTATGCTTCCCTAAAGCGATATTTGGTATTGAATTTTTGTCATGTCTAGCTACTTTATTATTGTATATAGTAGGGTTATCTAAATGTGACGCCTAGATATAAACGCATGAAATCATGAAATTTGTAGGCGCGTTTTTTGGATTACCCTATGATAACTTGTATTGAAAATAATAAAATTATAAATTAATAGCGAATTTGATATTTTAACAAATTAACAATATATATATATATATATATATTATATATATAATACATTCGAGATATTTAGTTTTATTCAGAATATATGAATTTTTAAATATATACACAGTGCCGGAAAAAACTGAATTTTTTGAATACTTTTTTCTAGTTTGCTAGAAATCCAAATATTTATTTAAAATATGCCTGTTCTGCATCAATATAATGCTGAGCACGTTGAAACAACGCATGGGTGGATTTTAATAAGTGTTCTTGGGATCGCATCCGTGGCCCTTGACACGGTGGTTTGAATGGCATCAATATTATCGCATAACGTTTTTTTCATCGCAATTTTTATTTTTAGGAAAAGAAAATAGGTGGATGATAACAAATCTGGTGAATATGATGGATATTGAATAACGTACACATGTTTTTGGCCTGACAATTGGCTTACAGTAATGGCCTTGTGAAATAGTGCATTATCATGCAACAAGTATCAACATTCTGGTTCTTAATTTTCTAACCAATTTTTACAATCTTTCACCAAAAACGTTCTATAATATATAAATAGTACTTGTTAGTGACAGTTTCACTTTTCGAAACTAATTTATAAGTGATGTCTTTTGAATCGTAAAAATAAATGAATATTGTCTTTATTCGTGATTTCTGAAAACGCATTTTTCTTATTTTCGGTGAACTTGGTGACTTCCATGATACACTCTGGTGCTTAGTTTTTGGATTATACTTGAAAAACTACATCTCGTTCTTAGTAATAATAGAATCTAAGAATTTGGTTCTTCTTTTAGTTTGTGTAACACAAATTGACCACAAATTTCTTTTTGTTCTTTTTTTGTGAATATCTCATAATTTGTACCTTTATATACACTAAACTTTTCGGTAAGCATTTTACATGCCAAATTCAACATGAATAATTTCGTTTACTATTTCAGTCAGTTTGTTAGTGGACTTGGTTTTAAAACAGCTTGATTTTGGTTGTCATTGATGTCTTCTTTGCTTATATTTTTGTATTTAATACATATATATATATATATATATATATATATATATATATGTATATATGTATATATGTAATAGGTCTCTCATTTCATTGATGAATGAAGGCCTCTCCCAAAACCGTCCAATTTACCGATCCAGTGCTTTCCTCTTCCAATTCACTCTTACAAATTTCTTTATATCTTTGTCTCATCTATCCATAGACATCTTCTTGGACATTCTGATATATCTAGATTCTCAATCAATAACTTTCCTTGCCCATCGGTGATATTTTCTTCTTGATACAAGATCAACTCATTTTCATTATAAACTTTATATACATATATATATATATATATATATATATATATATATATATATACATGTAAAATATAAGAAATGATTAACATTAAAGTAATGTTAAAATTAAAAACATATTTTTGAAATATCTTTTAAAAAAACAAATAAAAAAATTATTAATTTTATTAAAATACTTTTATGGATTTTACAAACGCATATGAATATACGTAAAAAGTTTTTATATTAGT
Source organism: Neoneuromus ignobilis (assembly GCA_029203775.1). Taxonomy (NCBI): domain Eukaryota; kingdom Metazoa; phylum Arthropoda; class Insecta; order Megaloptera; family Corydalidae; genus Neoneuromus; species Neoneuromus ignobilis. The sequence goes on along the minus strand of CP092090.1, from coordinate 21,641,517 downwards.
ACTTTTCAAAATCACCATTTCATTTTTTCACTATTTCATAAAAATTTAAACAGTCGTGTGTAAAAGTAATAAAGCTATTCATACAATATTTTTCAATATTCCCAAAGAGTTCAAATAAATTTCCTCGATTTGTAAATAAACTTTTATTTACTCACTTGAACTTTGTGATTTCATTAAAAGAGCTTTCATGCATTTGAAACTGTATTTACTTTAAAATAATTTTAATACTGTATATAAAAGTACTAACGTTGTGATTATGATTGGAATAAAAATTTAATAAAAAATACTTATGCCATTTATATAAATCTCTCTCTCTCTCTCTCTCTCTCTCTATATATATATATATATATATATATATATATATATATAATTCATAATTATAAATAGTTGTTTTAGTATAAACTTTAACAATGTTTATAATAAATGTTTACTATATATGAGGAAAACAAGAAGTATTATTATTTTATATTGAATTATTAAATATTGATATATATATATATATATATATATTTATTTATTTATTTTTCACTTTTATACCCGTCCCTAAATTTACGCAGAGTATCCGTTCCACGTGGATTTGTTTTACGGGAATGAAAATCGCATAAATTGAGTCTGTCAATACAATAGAAAAAATATTGGAAATAAAAGTTAGTAAAATTGTAGAAACACATATATATTTCATATAGCTTAACAAAAAAATAATGACGTTTTAGAAAACAAAATTAGATAAATTTGATTCGTTGTCACTATCGTTACTGTAATTCAGAACAATCAACTTTTTATATATTTATATCATGTTTTTATACGGTCAAGTAAGAATTTGCGTTATTCTGATATATAATAAATTCCATGAAAAATTATATAAAATGAAATCTATCTGACCGCGTATAAAAAGTGCGGCGTAAATCAATCCGCACAAAAAAAACTCGCGTAAAAAATTCCCGCGTAAATTGAGGAATGGGTGTATATATATATATATATATATATATATATATATATATATATATATATATATATATATACAAGTTTTTATATAATACGTTTATACTTAACTAATCAAATTTATGTTTATTTGAATTAAATATTAACATACATGCATTAAAAACTTGCAGATATAAAAATTTTAATTTTAATTTTTTTTCTTCATAAAACATAATTTCAAATACTATCAATACAATCAAAAATATACAAGTATATAATGTTTTAAGTTGGTAGAAAAATATGAAAAACAGCAGAAAATATCTATAGAGTTTTTATATGTAATTGTTGTATTTTTTTAATATCATTAGTATTATATATATATATATATATATATATATATATATATATATATATATATATATATATATATATATATATATATATATATATATATAGTGTAAGTATGTGAAGGTGAGTGGATAAATACATTTTAGCAGAGTGAATTTTGTACATGAATACAAGTATACAAATGTTGAGATTTACGTATGTATCGAGTACTATGTTTACTAAAGCAATCAATGATTGAATGTAGATATTGTATGTATTTAAACGTTTCAGTCGATACATAGTACATGAGATGCAGTTTAAATAGGAATTGTAAGGTAATTGAATTACTGAAAAACGTATTCATACGACAAATAAACTAATTTTCTATACAATGCATTAGCAAAGAACATACATATTCTCTTATGTATATTGCTGCTAAGTATTTCAATTTCATAAAGGTAGATGCACGCCTCGAGCGTAGTTAGAGCGCTAGTTGTTACTGAAAAGGTAGCAGGTTTGAATTTCGACGCTTGGCCGATAATCTTGCCTGAAGGGCTCTGCGGTATATTCAGTTTTCTCCAAGAAACGATTCGGATTGTTTCCCATGTCTCAATAATAAATATCTTGTTTCGAGCTTTTCTGTAATTTAATAGAAATATTTTTTTATATTCGTTTCTTCGATCATGGAAAAATTTATATATATATATATATATATATATATATATATATATATGTATGTATATATAACATTTTAATTTAGAATTATTACGGAATAAATTAATATTATATTTACAAAATAAAAATAATATCTTCTAATATTAAATATTGTTAAATACTTATTATTAGATTAAATATATCAGTTGGTTTCAATGTTTACTATTTTATATTTATCATTAATGAAATTAAAAAATATTATTTAATAACTAAAAGTTTTATACAAATATATAAAATACATTTTACTAATTATAATTTATTGATATATTTTATACTATATTATACTTTTAATATTTTAGTAATTTTACTAATAATTTCAGAATGTGTAATTTATTAATTATTTTTTTATAATTTATTAATTTTGATTTTTAATATAATAAATATATTATCATATATATATATATATATATATATATATATATATATATATATATATGTGTATATATTAATAATACGATTTTATAGATTCATGAAAAATTCTGTAATGAAAAATGTGAGAGAAAATTCAGTATTACTCTACAATATAAATTACAATTTTATGTATATTCTTGTTTTGTAAATAGAATGTATAATTGAATAAAGTAAACATTAGCACTAGTCTATATCAATATCAAATATCGTTGAAATACAAGAGTATTTTATACGAATTTCAACCATAAACTTCAATGCTTTCGTATGTGATGAGGGAGGATATATGGGGTAGACAGGGGATACGCACATTGAATATTCATGCGCTTTTGCGACACTTCCAGTTCACGATGTTGCGAGTTCACATTAGAGCCTCACGGATATGCAAGTATGGTTATTGTAGCGAAAGGAAAGCAATATCTATTATCTACCAGCATCTAAACGATACAGAAAGGATAGCGAATAACTTAAACATTAATTACATATTCAATTTATTTTCAAGATAAATTTACATTCATAAAACAAACAATTGTCTTGTACAAATTATATGTATATATATATATATATATATATATATATA
>CP092090.1:21631067-21633567 GCA_029203775.1 Neoneuromus ignobilis | reverse complement strand
TACTCACGTGAATACAAAATTTAATAATTATTGATCGTTAACCTATACTTCTATAACTGAAGATGTGCAAAACACTATTAACAATGTAGTTTATTGTAATGTTAATTTAGATTATACTATTAAATTTTATAATAAACTATATTTAGACTGTATTAATTTATATTCTCAAGAGCAGAACAATTGATTTAAATGTTAAGTTGTTAATAATGTGAATAATAATAATTTATAGAAATAAAAATTGTATTTGTGTATGTAAACATATACATTAATTATTACAAATATGACATTTTGCTTTCTCTTTCACTTCTGATTTACACGTTCTTCTTACTTTTCGTTCTTTTTCTTCTTATTTTTTCAATATTTTTAATTTCAAATTATCTCATAATTAATACTGTTTTAGTGTAAAATTAATTTTGGTTCTTTTTTATTTAACAGTCCCTTTTTTTCTTTGTATTTTGTCCAGAAACCTTTATTTTATAAATATAGAAGTTAAATTTGTAAAAATGTAGAATTGTAATAATATTTAGAAAAAAAGAAATAAAATTTAGTAATAAAATTTCTAACTATTTTTTCCTAAAAATAAATAATTTTTTTATATAAGTTTCAATACAAAAAAATTATTAAAATCAATATATTGTGTTTGTAAATGCAAAGATCTCTCAAATTGTGATAATAGGTAGCTAAACATTTTATAAATGTGGTCTGTTTATAAGAACAAAGTTTAAATAAATATTTTATTATTGAAATATTAAATTAGTATTTTTTAAGTTAATTTTAATATATATATATATATATATATATATATATATATATTGTGAGTGTATGTTGTATTTAAAAAATACATGAAAAGTTTTCGTTAAGAATAAATTTTCGATGTTAGAACAAAAAAAATGATTGTTAAATTATAATACATTTTTTATTACCCTACTTCTGATTGTGATGAGTTATACGTGAAACTACATAGAAAAAAATTAATGATACAGGAACGATGTACAATAGCTTATTATCGACAGAAATGTTTACGCTTTTCACAAAGGTTATTAGTCTGACAGATTGGACGAGTCAAAACAAAGAACTCTTCATCGCTGTGGAATTCAACACATTGGCCTTATTTTGAAACTCTGTCTGAAGTCACCGCCATGATTGTTTCTTTTGTGGTTCTTTCACATTTTCTCAATTATCCAATCCACGTTATTAAATTGTTAGAAGTTCAGACAGTGTTTTTACATCAGAACGGTACAATCTTCTATTGTTCAAAACGCGTGTCATTATTGCAATATTCCGAGATGTTGAGAACAAGTACAAAAGTTTTAATGTTTTTGTTTGTGTCTGTTCAATTTATATGTATATATATATATATATATATATATATATATATATATATATATATATATATATATATATATATATATATATATATATGGTAGGAAGACAGAGTAGTGAAAATGTAATGAATTCATACGTTGTGAATTTATAATAAATTCATACCGTTATAAAGAAAATCGCTGAAAATTATATACATAATTTATTTGCGTATTTTTTAGAGATAACAATATTGTAATATTTTTGTTACAAAACGTAAATATCTTATTTACCTCTTTTATCCGTTCTGTATTTTTTTTCTCTCTCTCTATATATAGATTCGTCACTATATATATATATATCTCTATCTCTATAATATATATCTATATATATATATATATATATATATATATATATATATATATATATATATATATATATATAGAGAGAGAGAGAGAGAGAGAGAGAGAAATAGAATTAACTTCTTAATAAATGTAATTTTATTTTATCTATTTATTAAAATATATTTTTTTTCATTTTATTAAAATCTTTTTTAAAATGTAATAATCAAGATAAAACTGAAAAGTATCATAAAAGTAAATATGCTTTTAATAAAAATTAAATATACGAATAAAAATTGAATATTGTAGTTTATTTACTTTGAATATATAGTAAAAATATTGTCATTAAAATATTTATATATATATATGTATATATATATATATATGAGTATTGATTTAGTTTAATAAAATATAAGTTATTATTTTTGAATGAAATTAATTGAAAATATATGTACAACATTTTATTTTGAGGATAAAAAATGTATATTAAATAAGATTAATTATATATATATATATATATATATATATATATATATATATATACATATATATATATATATATATATATATACACGTATATATACACGAGGGTCGTTTGATAAGTATGGTAAAAAACTAAGAAAAACTAAATTGAAAAATTTAAATTAATTAATTAAATTAAACAGTAAATAAATTTCTCATACTTAACAAACGACCCTCGTATATACGTTCACCCTAATGAGACTAAATAGTAATAAAAAAATAGTAAATGATAGTAAGCAAGTAAATGCATATCTAAATCCTCGAGTTTCATTTTGGCCACCCTATATGAAATATAAAATTAAATTTGTATATTTGTGTATAAGTATTTATCTATC
>CP092090.1:21596067-21626067 GCA_029203775.1 Neoneuromus ignobilis | reverse complement strand
TAATATCTCTCGTATATATTAATATTTTATACTATTTCGTACTGATTTTTTTTTATTTTTCGTTAAAATTAAGCTGTTAAATGTTAGAAATGCGGAAATATCAATATAAGGTGCAATTATAAGTTATCTGCTTTAATCGATAACACATTAATTTATTATTACAATTGATAGTCAGAACAGGTATTCTATAATTTAGATATAAGCGAGAAGTTCATTGTAACACTATTTAATTAATATTTAGAGCTTTGAAGAGATGAAACAGCTTAGATTGCTGAAAAATATTGCATTGTTGTACATTATTTTTTATAAGATAATTAAGTTAATTATTACAGTGGCTTAATTTTAATTGAATATTAAAAAAAAGTTAAAAAATAAATTTATTTTAATATTTTAATGCTGTTATAATACAATTAATTTTGTAATAGCACAGTGATACTTATAAAACTTATTTTTAAAGAAATTTGTAATGCGAAATCAAAATATGTTAATCAGAATGAAATATTTCTTTTTAATTATTGGTGTTGAAAGGAAATTAATGAATATAATATTTATAATTGTTGAAAAATTCTGTTAATCAGTTAATATTTTAACACAGACACATACACACATATAAGAGAGTCGTTTGATAAGTATGGTAAAAAAGTAAGAAAAACTAAATTGAAAAAATTAATTTAATTAATTAAATTAAAAAATTAATAAATTTATCATACTTATCGAACGACCCTTATATATATATATACACATGGTTTGTCCTAAAAGCATCTAAACTTTAATTAAAAAAAATATTTATGACTTTTGATATTGTTTATTTAAAATATTTTTTTTGTGAAAAATACAATCTTTGCAACGACTATATAATTATTAAAAATATGTCTGGTACTTTTTTCAGAGTGGTTGGTTGACCAATGATATTGGACGAAGTCTTTTCAATCTCTGAAATGATATTGAATTATTTTCCTATTAGTTTCATGTTAAATTTTAGAAAAAGAAAATAGTTGCAGGATATCAAAATTAGGTTACTAAGATGGATGACTAATCACAACGGAACCATTTAGTGCTGAAACTTGCGTACAATGTAGAATCTGTACTGAAAAAATAGCGTGCACATTTTTTTTGTTACAAATCATTACTCAATATCAGCAATATCCTAAATTGTTATTATGGATATTCTTTGAAAATTTTGTATTAATTTACGCACTTTATCAAAAATTTCTTTATTTTGATTGTCTGAAGGACTTCCACTGCGTTCATCATCTTCTAACGACTCTACTTTTTTAAATGCTGTGTACTATTCGAATGTGTTTAAAAAAATTCATAAGCTTTTTATTCAACATTTTGAGTGGTTCGTAAATATTTTCTTTGTTTTATACCAATTTTTTGACTAGTGTCAAAAAAGTATTTATATATTTAGAACTATAACTAATGGCGAATGAACTGAATTGTAATTAAAGAGAACGTAGTTTTAAACAAAGAATAATTTAAAAGGAATACTATTATTATATATCGTTAATAATATTGTTTAATTATAAGAGTTATAATATTTTTAACACAGTTTGTGTAGAGATAGTTAAAATTTTGATTGATATTAATTATTGTATTTTAAAGAAATTACAAATTTATGTGTAAATTTTTGTAACAATTTTAATATATAGATGTAGAATATATAAATACATATATATATATATATATATATATATTTATATATATATATATATGTGTATATGTATATGGAGGAGAAGGTACTTAGAAAAAATAATGATATATTGGATAACAAAGATGCTTTGAACATTACAATTAGAAACAAATTACACTAAAGTGATGAATAGTATAGTGTAGTCGTCAGTATAAATAATGAAACATTACAAACAATGTACCTGAAATGATCCGGAAAAAGTCAAAATATGAAAATTTCAAAACGGTGCTGCGACGCCATTATGCGTTTTAGGGTGAAACCGACGCCCGATCACTAACACCCCGGCCCTACACTATACAAATCCAGTGTTAGATTTACGGATTTCGAATAAATATTTTTTGGCAAGAAAACGCAAAAACTTCAAGGGGGGGGGGGTGTTATGTAAATTTCAGGAAAATTTCGAAATTTTTTTTTGTAATTTTTTGTTATATTTTTATTGTGTATGGTCCGTAGATACGTGTATACGAATTAGAAATATGCGCCGACGCCTATCAAACTCGTAAACGAGCTTTGAAATTTTGGATTTTTGACCGTCCGGAAAATGTCAACAAAAAATAAAACTTAAAAACAAAAGAAATGTGTTATTTTCTGTGTAAAATAACACCCGTTTAAATATCATAATTATTTTAATAATATACAAAGATGTACTACAGTTAAAATTATCAACAATAATTTAGCACAAACAAATTATTCTCTAGTTTTATAACGTTCTAATAATTCAATAATGTATATTTTATCATTTAAACATTTAATTTGAGAAATTGTTTTCAATGTTTTTATAATTAAAAATTTAAATTTCTGATTACATTTGCATTTCAATTTCTTTATATAATTCATTCTTATATATTGATATAGAACTACATTTAACTCTCTCTCTCTCTCTCTCTCTCTCTCTCTCTATATATATATATATATATATATATATATATATATGTATAAAATTTCTCATTTAAATGTAATAAATTTATTTATTAAAAATTTTTTATAAGAGGAAAATCATGATATTCAACATTAAACACTAAACAAAATATAGTCAAAATATCCTTTTCTTACTTTTAATATGGAAGAATTAAATAAGGATAATATTAAAATAATACATTTTTTTAATGAATTAAATTTATTTATATTAAATTCATTTTAATTTTTCTATTTTGTGGAATTAAAGTTTTTATTTTATATGCGTTTTCATGTCTTATTTCATATTTGTGTATATACATATATATATATATATATATATATATATATATATATATATATATATATATTTGTAATTAAAGACGATTGGAATGAATTTCATTATTTCCGTAAGAATTATCCTCTTTCATCATAAACTTTTGAAATCTAATATTGATGAAATAATGACTCATATTTTTTAATATACGGTATTAAATAAATATACTGAATTTATTTGAGTGTTATCATTTAAATTTTAAATAGAGTTTAGTATCTCATTCTTGAGCTCTTTATTCCTGCTCTTTACTGATATTCTCGACGGATTTAAATATTTGCTCGTTGGAAAATTTGTCTGAAGTCATTCGTTTGTAAATATTTCCTCAGAGGAAAAAAGTAAAGTAGGTCTCTAATCTCTCGTTGATGTGGTTTTATATTTTTATTATATGAAAATATATACTTTTGCAATAAAAAATCTTATAAATATAAACATTGTTATAAGGTTAGAAAAGACATACATACTTTATATATATATATATATATATATATATATATAATATAATGAATATATTATTGTATTTATTTACATAAGTTTATTGTATTTTAAAATATAAATGAAAAATATATTCATAAAAATATTTTAATAAATTTAAAGTACACATATATGTTTTGATAAAAATGAAAAAACAATGTTGCATTTTTTGTGAGACTTTAGACAATTATTCGTAGAATATCAATATGCATAATTTTTTTAAAATAATTAATGTGGATTTTGGTAATTTAATAGACATTATTAAAATGTAAATTAACAGAAAACTACTTTTATACTTTGTAAAAATTGAAACTATAAAATGAAAAAAATATTTTTAATGTATTTTCTTTACTATCCGAAATTATATATATATATATATATATATATATATATATATATATATATATATATATATATACATCAAATTAATTATTTTTTAGTTATAAAATAAAAATAGTTTTGTAACAATAAAAACATATAATGGTATATTTAGATTGAAAAATAGGGACAAATATTTAATAAATAAAAAACTAATAAAATATTTAACTGAGTACTTTGTATCTACGAACTGTTGATGTCAAAATGTTGAAAAGCAACATAAACGTTGTATCGTTGAAGTCAAGTTCGTTTAGTTCGCGATTGCTCTGTCTGGAAGATAAAATCGTTGTTTTTCCGAGAGTTTCTTTTATTTTTACATGTTTTCTAGAATGTTTTTCTTTGTTCTGTTGAAAATAGTTTGATATTTCAAGATAATGCCATTCAATTCTAACTATTTTACAAATTATATCTTTATATCAATATACATCTCTCTCTCTCTCTCTCTCTCTCTCTCTCTATATATATATATATATATATATATATATATAAAATGCGTAAAAACTTTTTTACCAAAAAAGTTATTGCATAATTTTTCCTGTGAAATATTTTTGAAAGGCAGAAAGTTATTTTAGATTGCAGTCATTCTACAAACAATAATTTATTTGAAATTATTTATCATTAAATGTTTTGCCTAATTCAATATACATAATGTGTTAATAAAAAAATATTATATAAATTCGTTATTTTAAAAATTTATAATAAATTATTGTTCAGTTATGTTTTTGTCCGAATTTTTTTTATTTGTTATATTATTATATTTTCTATTTTTAAAAGTACATAAAAATATATTTAGATTACTGGATGTTAGTAGAAAACCTGAAAAAATAGAAATACAGTAAATTAATTTCATTTTCCTCAAAGAACAATATACATATATATATATATATATATTTATATATATATATATATATATATATATATATATATATATATATATAAATAAATTTTAATAACTATTTAAATTTCAAATTATAATAATAATAAATAACAATAAACATTTAATTGTTTAAATTGAAGGGTGAGGCGGGAGAAATTATAAATATTAATAATCATTTATTATAATTAAATTATATTTATTTATTGACAAATATTTAATTTACTTTTTATCATAGATTAAGTTTTATGTTTAATAGATATACATTTACCTCTTTAGTTTTTAAAATAAGTATATTGTAATCGATTATATATTTTCAATTATCTATTTAAAATTAAATTTCCTAATATTATTTTATATTCTAAGAAAATGTTGTTTTAACCACATAAGGAATTCTCATTTTAAATATATTTTAAATTAAGTGAAAATTGTTATTTATTGATTAAATATTTTTTATACAATTATCAAAATTAAATATTATAATATTGCTTCATGGAAATGATCTAATGATCGAAGGATGAGTTAAATAAAGAGAATGAGTGATTATTAAAAAAGATTATGGAATATTCTTGCAAACTTTGATAAAATTAACACATTTGTGGAATTTGAAAATTTTTTATAATAATATTTTTCTGATAATAACTAACTTTTTATCTTTTTATTTCATTATTTTTATAGGTATTCATGAATATATTTGGAATAAGTATTATAAAAGAGAATAATAACATTATTTTAGTGTATAATTTACGCAATTAAGTATATAAATATATATATATATATATATATATATTAAAATAAATATGTTTATTACCTTTTGAATATTATTATTTTCTAACTCAAATGAATAATGTGTTTAAAAGTTATTTCATTAATTAAAACTTATTGTTGCAAAAAAAAATAATTCACTTAAAAAATAATTAAAGATGCTTAAAGTGTAAACTCATTATTGATAAGAATTATAATTAGAATAGTATGAATAAAATATAATTCAAAGGATATAAAATAGTCTTTTTGTGAATTAAATATATTTGTAGATATGTATAAAAGCTTTTTAATATCTATATGCTATGTGTGTATGAAAATAAAACATAATTTACATATTTCACTCAATGCTAATAAGAGGGATGGAAAAGCTAAGTGAACCACTTTAACTGTTATTTAAAATACATGGAAAGCATCTAATTACTCATGTATATATGTGTCTGTAGATGAAATGTGTTCTATGAACGAGAGTTTTATTGAGATAAACATGTGTTTGTAATTCACCCCTGTCAGACTTACCTTTCGGTCCGTGAAAATTTTGATCATGTTCTATTGATAACGTCTTCGTGCGTATATTTACATGTTTATTAAAAGGAAGTAATTGTATGAATAACTGTACACAAAATAAACGTGTACGTTCGTTGGAAAAGTTTTAATTAAAATACGAGATTTTATATTGTTACATTTTTTTTGCGATAACAATCGTCACGTTTGTATGTTTCAACAAGTCTGCTGATAGTGATTCTTAATTTTACGGAAAGTTATATATATATTATATATATATATATATATATATATATATATATATATATATATATATATATATATATATACAACTTATTCATAAACTTTATATTTTATGATGCTAACATTATTATAACATAGCAAATGAAAAATATTCGTTTAATTATAATTAATTTGAATTCAAATTAAAGGGTCATTGTATTGATTTCGTATAATTCTATTAAAAAATCGATAAAGTTAACATTTATTATTATAAATATACTACTCTGTTCAAAAAGTGAGATGACTGTTTGAATAAAACACATATTATTTATTTATTCAGCTAAATTTATTTTGTTTTCTTAAAAGTAATCGCCTCCCGTTGTGATACAAATACGCTAACGTTTATTCCAATCTTGGAAACACTTTTCGTATTCATTTTTTGGAATTTCCATCAGCACCTCCTTCGGTTTTTGTTTTATCGATTAACTTGATCAAATCGGGTTCCTCGAAGTGGTTTTATAATCGTCTGAACAGGAAAAAGTCGCATGGTGATATATCTGAAGAATACGGTGCTTTTGGAGCAATATTTGTTGAATTTTTGGCGAAAACCTCATGAAAAATGATTGCATTATGTTATCACTTAAAATTTCAATATATTTAAAATTGCGTCTACTGAACCTGTTGATATACCAATATCTTCAGTAAGCTCTTTTATAGACAAATGACGATTTTCCATTACTTTATCACTAATTTTTTCGATATTTTCTTCGGTTATTGATGTTGATGGACGATCAGAACGAAGTTCATCTTCTACGGATTCACGACTTTCTCTGAACAGCTTATGTCACTGGAATACAGTTTTTCTCGATAAAGAACGATCACCGAATGTTTTCTGCATCCATTTTAAACGTTTCACTAGCATTAATGTCATTTTTAATACAAAATTTAATGCAACTTTTTTGTTCAACGATATTAGACATTTTAAAAATCGAAAAAAGGCAAAAAGTTAATATAAATAAAATGATGTAACTTATAAAATATTTGATATATTAAACTGAAATTAGAAGCGAATATCACTAAAGGTTGTGCCAACATAATAAAAAAAGTTTTTTGAACTACGATTTTCATACGAGTTTTAAATTAAAAAGTCACTTTGTTTTTCGAACAAAGTAGTACATATATATATATGTATATATATATATTTATATCAGTCCAGAAGTTATTTAAATATGTATTATAAAGTTATTCTCTTTTTATAATTATATTTTATGTTTAATATTTTAATTAAACAATTCAAATTATTAGACATTAATAAATTTTTGTATATAAATAATATTTCCTTAAATCTCACATATAAATTATTTACCGGTTAAATATATGAATATTAAAATTGTTCATATTGATGTATTTCAGTAGAATATTGTTTGTTTAAATCCTTTTTAATATACTATAAAGCTATATATATATATATATATATATATATATATATATATATATATATATATATATATATATATATATATATATGTAATATGATTTCTTGTATTTCATTTAAGTTTAAATAAAGAGTTGAACATTCTTTGACATGTTAAATGTGAACAATATGAAAACTTTATAGAAGAATAAAAAGTTGAAATAAATAACGTTTTAGTCTATCTTTATTGTACGTTGATATTGTAGTTTATTTTGCATTTATAATGAAATGTTATTCTCTATTCAGCTATTCAACATCAAAACAAAAATATTGTTGTTTTTAACAACTTCTATTTTATATATTTTTTATAGTAAATAAAATTTTTGAATGCATTATATTGAGCTGCATTTTAAAATTTACTGTTTATGTAAACAAAAACATGCAGACACAAATGTGGATTTCTATGTATATATATATTTATATATATATATATATATATATATATATATATATATATATATGAGTGTGTGTATGGTATACTGTATATACTCATTTCAATCTTTGCATTTATGTATTTTTTACTTCCTTATACATACTCTGTTATTCCAGAATATAGAGGAATTTACATAGGAATCTGTGTATGTGAATGTAAAGATGGGTTATGTTGTGCTAGTAAGTACGATTATGTAAGTATATATCTACGTGGTGTGTGTATGTTTGCTATTGATTCCATCCTTAAGCTATTTATGAATTATTAATGCTGCATATAGTGATGTTACGTATAGCTTGTAGTTGATATGACTATAGATGTGGTTCTCAACTAGTTGTGCTCATATTTTTCAAATCTGTCATGGTACAAATTTATAATAGTTAATCATATCTCCTCTCTCTCTCTCTCTCTCTATATATATATATATATATATATATATATATATATATATTCACACACACAATTTATTGATTTTAGTTTGAATGTCTGAGGTAATGTTTTATACACACATACACATACATATGTGTGTATATATATACATATGTGTGTTACAATTTTAAATACCAATAATTATTGAAATTTACATAGTAATTTTGGGTGGTGGGAAAGTCGATTTTCGACATTTAGTAAAATGTATATTATTTGTTGCTTTAAGAACTAGAGTATTAGTTTAATCACTGTAAAGTAAAGATATAGCCTCTGAATAAGTGTGTTTTCTATTCATAATGGCGTTCGAGTTTAAAATATATATCAGTATGATAAATTGTTCGAAAAATATCTGAGATATTTTTAAAAGTAATACAGTTATTAAATGAAAATGTTATGTTTGGATCAAGAAATACGTTCTGGTGATTTTGACTTAGGTGAATAACCTCGTTCTGAATAATCTTTAATGATGATATTTTAAAGCGAATGGCAGCTGAAAATTCATAAAAATATTCACGAAAATTAGTAGAGATTTAAATTTTATCATATTATTTTTGGATAATCTTCAATAATACTGTTTTGGAGTTTTGGATAATCTTCAATAATACTGTTTCAAAAATACTACTTAAGTATTATATGAACTTACGGAAAGAAATTTAATAGACAGATATATAACTTATAAAATTGTTGTTTCTCCTCAAGAAAATGATTTATTTGTGAATAAAATTTTAGTAGGGGAAGAAAAATAGATTTTTTACAGTTATGTAGTGAGAAAAAAAACAATGATAACTGAAAGTTGAATTGTCATTGATGAATAAGTATGATTACAATATCAGTATTGAAATGGATGTTTATGTATTCAGATATATTTTCAGATTGTTTTGTATATGTAAACTACAATATTTTTCTCAAATTTTAAAGCATTTAGACAGTTAATGAGAAATTATATTTAAAATACTGAACACTATATCAGATCCAAAAAGGTAATAATACAACAATAGCATAAAAATTAAACTGAATATTCAATAAAATTGCAATGGTAGCTTAAAGATAGTTTAAGAAATTTTATTTTGGCGTTTTTTCTTTACAAGACTTCCGAATAATAATAATAAAGCAATATGTATGATAATCAAAACAAATTCTATTCTAATATTTATAGATATAGAGATTTAAAACTTGTAGTTTTTTAAATAAATATATTAGAATATAATTCTGACTTTGTTTTGTGTTGAAATTCAATTTATAAATATTATATAAACTGAACAATAAATAGTTTAATGGATTGAATTCATATTCATTTTCTAAGTTAGAAAGATAATTTTGAATCGTTTTATTAAAGAAGACTAAGATGAATAGTTTATAAAACATGGAAAATTGTTTTAATTTATTGAAAAACTATTTTATTTTCAATGATAAAAAACTTGTATTAAGAGTGGAACTGAAAAAGTATTTTGTATTGTGTCTTCCAAAATATTTAAAAACAGAATTTCTGATTATTATTATAAAAATATTAAAAATTTCTTATGAAAATTATATAAATCTAGAAATCAAATGTAGATATATAATTCTGTCTAATAATAAGAGTGTCGTGTTCCATTATGATTCTATTAAAAAAACTTGTTGCACAGAAAAGTTTTCTGAAATTGAATAAGTTGGAATATTATATTACATTCACTATATTTTCTAGTCTTTGTCAGATTTTTTTATTTAATAAATTTTAATTATTCTAAATTAAGTAAATACCTAAATTTGTGTTTGAATGATAGTGTTATAGTTGTTGGTCTCTAAAGACAAAAAAATATATTGGTACAAATCAAGAGTCATGTATCATAGAAAATATATTTCAAGTTTTTTTTTTAAAAAAAAATTAATTTTTATTTATACCGAATACTAAGTAACAGTGATAAAAATAATACTTTAAGACTATATAGTCTGTCAGGTTGTTCACGATTTAAGTGTTAAAATTAATGAAGAATAAATAATTAGAAAAGCTTAAAAGAAATATTGATAAATAATTGTGCACATTGAATTTTAGTTAAAAAGGTATCAAACTTTTTATTTTTTGTTATTTTTTTGAATTTATTAAATATAATATGTTATACAAAATGTTGTAAAAAGAAGTCTTGCGATGAACATAATAACATTTTTTTCTTGTAAAAATAATAAATAATGTAAATATTAATCTTCAAAAAATAGTTAATATTAATTAAATGTACAATTATTTAAGAAAACATTTTATTTTATTTAGTTTTTATGACATATAATTAAGTATTAAATTAGATAGTATATTTTTTCTGCTTTTATAACAGAGATCTATGTTTAATATCAGTTTTTTTTATTTATTTGAACACACACACACACACACACACACACACACACATATATATATATATATATATATATATATATATATATTTATATTTATAGTGTGTCTGTGTAAGAAGTATTTAATTGTACTAAAAATATATGTCTTTTTGACTTTTGTTCATCCTCTATTTAATTTATATAAGATTTTTCTATCGTCATCTTAAGCAACTTGTCTGTATTTTAACTAGAACAGATGTTTCTCCATGAAGTTGTTCTTTCTACACCATCTCGTCATTTCGCAAGGGAACGAAACCGTTGTTCTGAATGTGGTGGCTGCAACAAACCTCTGGGCGATGCTTCATTTTTAATGCGATCAGTGTTCCGTCAGTTTGATCTTCATGAATTCAAATTTCGTTCTCTACATATCTATATATTATGTGTTTATATATATATATATATATATATATATATATATATATATATAATAGATATTTATTATTGCATTGTTTAGTAATGTATAAATTTATAATATTTATAATTTAAAATATAAATTTATCTACGAACATTACTTAATAGTTATAACAAAATATACTGAAAATGAAAAAATTAATTCTAATTGGACAGTTTTATAATGTGAGTATGTATATTAAATTTGCCCGAAAATTAATTATAATGTAATTGTTTATAAATTAACTGAAAGGTGTTTATTTGGTTTCAGAGAAATTTAATACAAATTTGTTCTTTATATCTTTAATTGTGCAAGAAAATTACATTTTTAAAAATGATTTTAATTTTCAAATTACATTTTCCCTGAACAATTATTCTTGTTTACTGCTATTATGACTGGTTCTGACATATCCATCATCTTCAGTTAGATTTTGATGAATATAAATTCATGATTGAAATTTAACTAAATTCCAATTAAGTAAATAATAATATATAACTGTTGTTTGTATATTACAAAAAGATTTTTTGAAGTTATTGCAGTATAAAGGAATTGAATGAATTAATATATTTTTGTTTGTTTGTGAAAATATTAAAGAATTAAATGATATGTAATTTTTTAAAATTCGAATCATAAATGAAATTCAGTTCAATTAAAATATTTTATCAGTTATATAAATATTATGTAGATATTCAAAACAATTATTTTTGAAGGATTAAATACGATTTAACAAGATTTAACAAAATTTCTTGTTATTGAAAATGACGTGACGTGGGTTTTTGTGAAAAAGCATTTAAAATATTTATAGTTTTCAATTTTCAAATACTTATAAATAGTAAAACAGTAAATAATTGAAAATGTAGTTGTGAATAATATTTAATTGAAAAAGTATATCAATGAAAAAAAACATTACCATTACCTCTGAGTGTTTTGATAAAATGATGCGAATGAGACGGTTTCTTGAAACATGGCGTGGATACGTTGACGTTTAATTATTACCTGATTCGTACAAGAGAGTTCATAAGACAAAACAAAAATTAATCTAGCTGAACATGGGTCTACTAATTCTCTCCGTGTCGTAGAAGAGAGAATACCTCCACTTCTGCGCCAGATACAAACTATGCCCTTAATTAGCGCGCACGCTAAGCAGACGAGACGTAGAGTGACAGCTGTTGCAGGTCGTTCACAAAGGGCACTGTCGAGATCAAGAAGGCGACAGTGTTGCTCGTGCTGTGACAAACAGACATAGAATTAGCCGTGATTTCTGGTCGTGCTCTAATTGGTTTAACAGTTGTTGCTTGATTAGATTTTGCTGGGTTACGAACGGTGGGCGGATTCCTTGTGACTGTCTGTCTTTGTCTGTTTTCATAAAAGGTCTTAACGCGACAGAATATAGACTTGTGTAAATGTTAAAGCCGTATTTTGCGGGCGATTAATTAATTTTCAAAATGTAAACTTTGTCATTATTTAACACCGTATTATTTCCATGATATTAACAATAAATAACGGTTTGAATTAAATGTACTATCTGTAACTGGTATTTAAATAGAATGATTAATATGTTCTCTCCACAAACGTGTTCGAGACTATTCATTACGAAATTTGTTCGAAATTAATTTTATAGATTAAGATACATTTCATTAATTGTATGAAAATAAAACTGAAAGTACTAGATATGAAAATAACGATATGATTTAAAAATAAGACATTTTATGAAAGAAAGTAATATATCATTTAGTACATTTGAACTACATTTTAGTTTTCAGTACATTTGAAATTGAAAACATGTTTGTTAAAGTTAATAATTATTAATATTTTGTATTATGAACTTACCATTTACAAATTCATGTTGAAATTAAATTAAAAAGTATTTTTTGTATTTAATTTTAACAAAATGAAACAGAATTTTGAATTATCTAAATGAACATAAATAAGGTAAATATGAAATTGGATATGTGGCACATTTATAACAAGAAGAAATTTTACAAAAAATAATTTTAGTAAATTTAGAATTTTGCATAAATCAAATATATTTAATTTCATACAATGAAAAATTGAATATTTGGTAAGATTAATTAATTAATTTTTTTTATTAAGTATTATTATAAATTTTGTGGGTGGTGTATGAATTTGAGCTCATTTATATATACACTGGGTAGAAAAAGTTTGCTTACACCTATCAATACGGATATATTTCTCAATAAAACAAATTTATTAATGTAAATTTGAAAACAAACATTTTTTATTAATTGTATAAAGTACTAATTCTTTATATATGGTAATTCAAGACATTTTAAACTTATAAAAAATAAAAGAAAAAATAAAAACACAAGAATTCATAAATAGAATCACTATTAAAAAAGTAATATTTATAAAAAGGATGATAAAATCTAGTCTTATTTAAATATTTAAAGAAAGTAGTGCAATGTCAGTGTCAATTAATCAATTTAACATTATTAATAATAATTTTGGTTTTTATATATAGAAAGAAAATATTTATTTAGTATTTAAAAAAATAATTTTTAATTTTAAAAGGAAAATTGTTTATATATTAAATATTATTATCGGTAAAAATATTTTATCATTATTTAATAATTTTTAAAAATAACATAAAAGTTGTAAATATTTCTTGAAATTCACTAGTAATTGAAATTATCTTTTGTGCAAGTTTTAGTTTGATATTTTATTATTTATATTAATTACTAACAAACTTTGTGTTATGTTAGATTTACTTAAAGTTAAAGTATAATTTATATTTATGAAATAAATATTTTTATGAGGAATATTAAAATATTAATTACAATATCAAGTACGTTCAAGTAGCTATAAATATTTATGTATAAAAATCAGTATTAAAATTTATTTTCATATTTCACCTGATAAATCGTTTCAATTATTTTGTATTTTTATTTTTATTTTAGAATGTTAATTGTACTTTAATAATTTTGAAAGCAAGCAGTCATGTTTTATGAATTCCTGATACAAATAAAAATATTCAGATATTTTAATCATATATATATATATATATATATATATATGTGTGTGTATGTGTGTGTGTATGTTTAAATGAAATGAATTTTTTTAATGTGCCAGAGAGTTTTAATATTTTCAATAACATGTTTAATTTTATTTTTCATTTATATTTTATCAACGTATCGAACTTTTCATAAAGTAATAAAAATGAAAAATTTTTATTGATTTCCATTTATTATATTGCACACTGTGGAAATTTATATCTGTTGATATTTACGTTATTTTACAAACATCGCTTGTATTCTGTCGATCAATCATATCAATCTCACTGACATAAATATTGACGTAACTAGGTATTGTTTGAACAGTTAAATAAGCAATATAATGTTTCTTGGTATTATAATATTTCATTTTATATCATTACCGCTCGCATAAATAAAATTGTTAAGTTTTTGTCATCGACATTTCACTAGCATCATTAAATTTCAAATGATTCATTTAAATAAGAGGATTGTGAACTATTTGTATTTCTTCGAACAAAAAGTTATAACAGATTTATATGCTCCGTTTCATAACTGTCAAATGTAATATTTTTTACTAAAAAATAAATAAAAAACTCGATTAAACATAAACAAATGTCAATAAAGTTTATTACACATTTCGATTAAATAGTTCATTTCAAAGAATATTAAAATTTTAAATTATTTTGTATATATATATATATATATATATATATATGGCTTAAATGAGACTGAAGGATTTAGATATACATTTGATTATTTATTATCCTTCAATGTCATTAGGGTTACTTATATAAACACACACATATATATATATATATATATATATATATATATATATATATATATATATATATATATATATATATGCTTTCAAATAGGAAAAATATAAATATTGTAAAGTATATTTGATAGTAAAATGGGGCATTAAAATAGATAAATATATTATTTGAACTTAAATTTTTTGTACTTAAAATACGTACGCTAATATTTTACTATAATTAAATAATATATAAATAGTAATGTCAGTTTCACTTATAATGGAAAAGTCATGTTTGAATTTCTCTAATGAACGGTTTATTCATCAGCTTTAATGTACTGATCCGTTACATGGAATAGAGATTTTTTCGAGCTTTTGAAGATAATATACAGTATTTAGTCAGAGTTTTTTAAATCTTGTTTTCATATTATAGTGAACTAAATATTCAGTTACATTTAATTCAAAGCCAAAGATACGTACAAACACACACGTATATATATATATATATATATATATATATATATATATATATATATATATATGTATGTAATGGATAGGTGTTATATATTTTTATAAAATTAATTCTTTAGATTTTATTCTGGAATTATTTTAATTTTTAATATATAATTTTTAATATTATATGTAATTATTAATATTACATGTAATATAATTAATTAATATTAATATTACATGTTTATATAATTTTTAATATTATATGTAATATAATTAATTAATATTACAATAATTAAATAATGTAATATTAATTAATATTAATATTACATGTTTATATAATTTTTAATGTTACATGTAATATAATTAATTAATATTACAATAATTAAATAATATAATATTAATTAATATTAATATTACATGTTTATATAATTTTTAATATTACATGTAATTTCAAAATGTCTATTATCATAAATAATTAAAAAAAATATTTTTTCTTGTTTTAAAATTATTTTTGCTTTTATGCAAACATCTATTAAATTTCTTTCTGGAACTTGTTAAAAATTAACACTAATTTTTAATAGATGTTTAGTTATATGTTATACATATATATATTGAATGTTATTATTATTATTATTTTGTTATTTATTTGAAAATAGTTAATGAAATTTGATAAATCAGTTAATGTCGTAAGAATATATTTTTTTCAATAAAAGGTATTTATATTTTTGAAATAGTTTAAATAAAAATTCAAGTAAGTATGCCAAAAATTCTTGAGTATATAAAATATTATTTTCAATATAAAGCTGCATGTAGTAATAATGATTAAGGAAATATATACATTAATATGAGAATGTCTATGTAATCTACTGTATTTATAGAATATTACTTCTATTTACTACAATTCGTTTTCATCATTATAAAGTTAGTTATATGAACAACAATAAATAATGATAAAGAAATTTATAAAAAAAAACTATGAATTTATTAGTTATAAAACTAACAGTTCTATTCAAAATAGTTTTTAAAAAATACCTAGTAGATAAGACAAAATGATGTTTTATAACAATATCATAATATAGATTGATATTGTACTAAATGCTTTTCAAAGCAAAAGCTTGCGTTTTTATTTTCTTTCAACAGAAATTTCCAAGAAACGCAATATTTTTTATTTGAGATATTCATTGAAGCTGTTTTTTTCAGATGAAATTGTTATAGAGGGCGTTCTTCGAGATGTATTTCGTAAACATTTTTTCACTTTTATTCTTTGATAAATTTAATATACTTATCAAAATACATGTTCATAAATAATTTTGTTATTTACATTAAACATTAAATATGTTTATATTTTAATAATTAAATATTTATTAACAAGTTCTCAATTATAGATCTAGATGTTATTTGTTTATTATTTAAGAGGAAATAACTAAATTATTCATTTTATTCCTGAATGGATAATAGAAAAATTCGAAATTATTAAATGTAAGATAAAATAATTTTGAGACCAGATGCATATATTATATATTACCTTCATTAATTATGGTTTCTAGATTTTTTATTTTATTATCTTTTATTACGCTTCAAGAAGTTGTGCTTAATATTGAAATTTTATTATTTATCTTACATTCAATCTCTTTGTAAATATTTTACTAGAATTAAACATTCGTTTTAATATTAGAGAGACAGTCATTTTCTTATATCTAGATTAATTTATCTGGATAATAAATCATTATAGAGCTTTTTCAACCGTTAAATTTTGTGTGGTATTTTAAAATGTGTCGAAGTGTTAATTATTTGAATATTGAAATTAATTTCTTTGTGAACATATAACTCTTAAAATAGAATAAATAATAATATGTTTATAATAGAACGTTTAAAATATTAGATATTAAATATTTATTTAATTATATTTTAAAGAAAATAAGTATAAATACTTTTAATTTATATTTAAAAAATATTTATATATATATATATATATATATATATATATATATATATATATGTGTGTGTGTGTGTGTGTGTGTGTGTGTATAATTAAAATATTTTATATTTTATTTGTCACATAACTGTGAAAAAATATTATTTTGTATTCTTTTGTCAGTATGAATGTATTTGGTAAAAAAATATGATTTGAATAAGAAAGAGAAAAATAAATTTAATATTCAACTAAATAACTTATATAACTGTTTCATGTAAATCATTAAAAGATGTTTGTAAATACACAAACATTTTGTATTTTATTACTTTATTACTTACACTGAAATAAATAAATATTAATCTGTAATAATTTTTTCTTTAAAAATAATTTCGAAATTATTAATAATTTATATTTGAATAATATTTGATATTCTCGTACTGTATTTTCAAACGAAATTTTAATTTTTTGTCTGAAATATATTCGACAATCTGATTTCGTTCTATATAATATGAATATTTATATTTTTAATGGCAAGTGTATAAAAATATTACTTTTATTTTTTAAGATCTTTGTATATATATATATATATATATATATATAATGCATATATATTTTAAACGAAAATGCACATTTGAAATATTTTTATAGAATAAAAAAAACTGATATATTCACGTACGTTGATAGAAAAAAGATCTGTGTTCGCAAAATATAATAAAAAAGTAGCTACTCTCTGTTAATGTAAAATATAAATGAAAATCAAATCACTTTTTGTTCATTATATTGTAAATAATTCATTTTATGCGGAAACGAGTATTTTTCTTGTAAGAAAAACGGAATTGTACATATAATTTCCAGTGGCGCTCAGAGCTATACACGCATGTACGACGAAGGAGCTATATCAAATATGAAACGATATGAATTATAAATAATCGTGCTCCGGTTACTTTTCTCGTATAATTATGCGATTATGTGTACCTAGTCGGTTTTGTTGTCATGGCTCGAGTGCTCCTCCGTGTTCGCCAATCTAACCGGAACGAGTAACCTCCGGGCTGGAGCTACACATAAATGAGATTTATTTCTCGGAAGGAGTCGCAGATTTGCAATTATTTACGAATTTTACCATTTACGTGTTGTACTTTAATTTGATTTTTATATTGTGTGTATATGTATGTATATAGTGGTGATTGAATATAAACGGTAAATAAAGTTTTCTTTTCGAGTAGAAGTTTGATAAATTAGAATAACGAAAGAAACTTATTATACAGAAATCGTCCAATTTTATAATAACTTTTTTGTTTGATTTATATTGTATTTAAATTAATAATTGTTTAATTAACTAGTAATTATTTTTAAAGATTTGTAGTAGAACATTCGAATTGAATAATACTTTCTCATTAATATTTAAAAATATCTTAGCTATTTGCTATGAAACGTAAATTATTTTCATTTGTACTTATTACTAGCCCGAAAATATGTTATTTGAGAAAATGTATATAAAAATTTTAATATATTTTTTATTGTGTATAAGGATATTGATTTAATACAAATGATTTATTTATTCAAACATCACAAGACTATACAAATGTTTAATAATCACTTAAAGTTACTATTATTTATTGCTGCATATTTCGATGATCATTTCATCACTGTCAGACTGCCTTATTATAAAATCTATTTTTAATATTTAGATCAGTGGTTAATTTATATTAAAATAAATATTAAGTTAAAAAGTTAATTTTTATTCATTGAGACTATATAGATCAAGCAGAGTTTTTCAAATATTAAACTTTCTTATAATATTGTTATAAAATAAAATGTATATCGTGGAGGTTGAATTGTCAAAGGAAATTATTTATCACAATAATTACGAAAACTATTATATTTGAAGTATCTACATATATATCTCTATGTATTATAAATAATTAATATTTCAATATAGAAAAAGTTTCGAAGTAATTTAGCGTTAAACGAAGAATTAACTTTAACGTTTATTACATTGTTAATTATTTTATACGATCAGATTTTCTTACACAAGTTAAATTCAAATTTTCCATGTATAAATTTCTTTGAACATTGCTTACAAACTAACCTTGTATTTTGTTATACAGAATATCTATGCATATAGAATAATTAATATTGATGTTTACATAATTCTAAGTTACTAAACACGTATAAGATAACGTGATATGATCTTCATTTTAAATCATCTTTTGTGTATAAATTACTCAAGTAAGTGAACGTTACCTGTAGTTTATTAACAATTTGCTTAAGTAAACGTAAAGTTTTGTCATCGGCAGTTCACCACCTATAAATTACCTAAGTTACGAGTTTATACAACTCCCTACAACTTGCTTATTTGTATTTAGATTCTCATCAAATTAAGTATATGGAAAGATGATTTGACTATTAATTTTATTCATTTAATCAAATCAACTGGTAATTTATATTATATATATATATATATATATATAGGAAATTTATACAATTAAATTTAATCAAAAATGTTGAAACATATAAAAATAAATATTCAGATATTATTTCATACATTTACAAAAAGTATGGAAGAAAAGAAAAAGTATTTTATTTAATTTAAAATAAAATATATAATTCTGATAAAATATTTACAATAATTTAAAGTTATTTAAAAGAGTGATTGATTGTAAATAAATATTTGACTGAAAATAAAGTATGTCAATCACTTTTCTTTAGATGTATAAATAAGAAAAAAATTATTTCGTATACATTTGATAAAAAATATGTTAAACATTACGAACCGGCCTCTTATTTATGATATTTTGTAAATTGAATTTAACTTTTAAAATAAAATACGAAAGCGATCACGTACCCTTTTCGTCGTACACGTGAAAAAATATAGCCACGGGTTGAAGTTTTTATATCCGGAATGCTTGTGAAGTGAACGAAGACGCTTGTTGTGAGACATTTTCTCTTTTTAATTTCCGGTGAAATGATGTAACAAGAAATTTACGCATGCTTTTCTTAGGGACATACCTGTATGTTTTAAATTTCCGTTTTGTCTTATATATATATATATATATATATATATATATATATATATACATATACATATTGTAAATAAATATATGTATGTTTGTATTAGTATTTTGATATCATATCTTCGAAGCACTTATTTCAATTTTAAATCGTATTACTCACATAAAGATTCGTAAATATTGTTTTAAGGATTCGGGTCGTTTTTATCGTATTTATTTTCATATGATATATGTACATGTATATGAGAATGTCAGGAAGAATGATATATGTATAGAGCAGGTTTTCCCGAATTGCATTTCTCCATCGCAAGATATCAAAGTAGTTTCATATTTTTTTTTTCAAAATTTTACATATTTGAGATCAAATGTTGCTCACGTTTATTTGATGAGTTGAACAAATTTG
The DNA here is from genome assembly GCA_029203775.1 of Neoneuromus ignobilis. Lineage (NCBI taxonomy): Eukaryota > Metazoa > Arthropoda > Insecta > Megaloptera > Corydalidae > Neoneuromus > Neoneuromus ignobilis. The sequence continues at coordinate 21,605,315 of CP092090.1, read as the reverse complement.
TTTTATATAATATTTAATGTAAACATGTTTAATATATGATTTATTTGTTCTCTTTGTTTGTTTTCTCATAATTCAATTTCGGTTTTTATTTTTATGCAATATACTTTTTAAGATGTATGATTTTATAAAAATAATTTGAAACGAATAAAAAATAAAGATATATTTAGGTAACTATTATAGAATTTTGATATTGAAATGAATAAAATTTTAATAATTCATAGTTACAAATTAATAAAAGTTAGTTAAAAATTGAAAGATTTATATTTTTTTAAAAAAATCAAGACAGATCTAGACCTAAACCTTTTTTTAAAAAAATACAATTATATTTTTATGAAGAAAAAATTGAAAGAGTACAAAAATACAGTTTATTCAGACATTAATCTTTTTTAAACAGTATTAATTTCTTATAACTTAGATTAACATTCCTTCTAATTTAAAAATTTTTTTAGTAAATGAGAATTTTTGTTAGTAGATCATTTTAAAAAAATATTAATAGATATAAAAACGGAGGTTTACATGTTTTTCTAATATATTTATTTGAAGTTTTTCAAATCAGTTTATTAGTAACTGATAGTTTTTTTAAAAAATCATTTCATTATTCAATTTCTTGTTCGGTCTCAATGGTACAATGTTTTGCAATTGCTTGAAGTGATATTACTGTGAAGCTAAATTTCGTTGTTGGCTACTACAGTTCAACATCAACAATTTTGCACTGTTTTCAATTTTCTTTGAAACTTTAGAACAAGTTTACTCTGTTAACAGCAATAGCAGTAATAGAGAATTATTTTTTTTCTTTTATTATTTAAGTATTTTATTTTAATATTTTTTTCCGAATATATATAATAGTATATAATAAAATAATTTTATTTGAAATTTTAAAATATTAATTTCTAATTACTGAATAATATATTGTAATTTTACTAAATACTTCATAAGGAAATGATTTCATTTTTTTTTTAATTAATATGTATATACCATTGATAATGAAAAATATTATTTTAAATATGACATTTTTTATAGATTTGTAATTTTAAGATATAAATACACTAAATTTTTATTGATATGCACACATACGAACACAAATACATACATACATACATACATATATATATATATAAATTGTGGATTGTAAAGAGTTGAAAATAGAATAAAATATTTTATTTAACCTTGATATGTTTCTGTACGTAAAGTTGATTATAAAATATGAACACTCGTCGACATTGAAAAACGAGTACGTTTAAAACTACATTTAAATTATTCTCTGTATACTAACTGTATGGCAATGTTTTCGCTTTTCAGTATCAGTGCTTTGTCAGGTTTTCTTGTTAACACTCTAAAGCTCTCGTTAATACCGCTAACACTAACATAGGTGGACTGTAGACTAAAACATTTAATCCAAATGTTGTAAAAGTAGATTATCTGATAATTGTAAACTAGTGGCTTTCGAGTTGAAGTGAACATAATTGCGCTTATATTATTTAAGTCGATAATGTTCACCAATTTATAAAATAACCTATTTCATTTTTGATCTGTTATAGAATTACATATACAGATTTTATTGTAATAAATGTGAATAATTATTAATTTATTTATAATTGAGTATGTTATAATTAGTCATTTGAAATAGTAACTAGTAACATGTATATAAAAAATATATAATATTTGTGTTATATTTTACTGATTACAAATAATAGTATGGGAAAATTATTAGTAATTGAATATTAATATAAAAATAATACTACTTTTTAACATATAATTTCAATGTCAATATTAAGACCAAACATTTTTCAATTAAGAGTGGATAAATTAAAATTTTAGATGTATATTTTGTTATTAACTATTTTTAATTTGCGAAGAAAAATAGAAAGAATTATATTATTTTAAAACAGTAAAAAAGAAATAGATGGATTTTAAAAAAAGAAAATATTATTAACTTCAATTATTATATATTGTTATCAGATAAATATTTGTGATCATATTACATTTATCATTATCATCAGATAGATATATTTCAGGTATTGTGAGCAAAATTGATAAAAATCTAAATTTTGTAAAAAGAACAATTAGGTAATGTAACTGAGTTGTTAAAGAAAGAGTATACGTGATTTTGGTGATATTCTTATTTAATTATTTCTGAAGTGTAATGGATTCGTATTTAAAAACAAAAATTTTAAATATAGAAAGTACTAAATAGATACTTCAGAATAAATAGTTTTAGTGAAATGGTTAAGTAGATCGATTGGGAGAGTTTGGAAAATGAATGGAGGCTTGCAATTGTAGTTTATATGTTTAAAGCTTTTATTGGGTAATCCGGTTTGGAAAAAATCAATCAATTTTATTTTTTATTTTTTACTATAATAGAAATAAAGACGCGTTAAAAACTAAATTAGAGAATTGCATATAAATGTATTATAACTTCAATGATTAATATTCTTATTTAATAGAATTATTTATTTTTCAACAATAATATCAAGTTTTATAATAAATTTATGGATTCATTTTTATAAAAGTATTTTTAAAAAAAAGAATATGCAAGGCAAATCTATATATACATATTTATATATAAACAGAAATAAATAGCTTGAAAAGTTCTAACTCTCCTTAGAAATATGTTTTAAGAGCTCACGAAGAATTAAAACAAACACCAAACATTGAATTCTATCTCGTGTCCATTTCAAATATGAAATATGATGTGAAAAACAAAAAGTTTTTCAAATTCAGGCGACTATCAACGTTTTCTAGAAGTTAGTCTTTGTTTGGTACCCAATTGCATCTATAAACTTTGTGTTTAACAAACTTATTCATATTAACTTCAATGCCCTCGTGAACTCCGTTGCTTGCGGTTATATTTGCGATGCAAAATTATGTCAACAAAACCAACGTTGAATATAAATTTTTGATATTTCTTTTTATTGACTTAACCGATATGGACCGAGAAATAAAAGAGTGTTGCAAATATTTATAGACCATCCAAGTAAAAGAATACATTTTCAGACTTTTATTTACAATTATATAGCACTAGAGATATTTTATTAAGATGAAAAAATTGGAAAATATAAATAAATTAATATAGTATTTTTTATAAATGTTTTTAAACATTGAATTTTAATAAATAAATTAATGAATTAAGTACGGTACGAATAAAATATTATATATATATAATTTTGAGCACATATGTGTAAGTAATGTTGTTTTTTGCGCGTGAAATATCAATATTAATAGTCGTAAAATACGTAATGAACGTTTTTATTCAAAAGTAAACTCGAATGAAATTTTATATTGCTAAAAGAATATGAATAGCGAAGAAGACGAAAGAGAATTAGACTCAAAAAGCTTACCGATTTTCATACATTTACTTACTTGACTTTCAACGTATAAGAAAACGTGAATAATTTTCTTTGTTAGACTGAATCGTCGTGCAACAATATTTTTCATTAAATATAAGTCAACGATGAATGAAGTCGAGGGTAGAGTTTCTTTTCTCTAAATTCAGTCAAGACTACATTTGGATGAAATTATTTAATCTTTTTAGTTTTAAATGATTTTTAAGTACCATTTTGTATATCTTTATTATACAAACAGAATATATATATATATATATATATATATATATATATATATATATATATATATATATATATATATATATATATATATATATATAAATGAGTGCTGATGAACAATAACTAATATTATTTTACAATAATATAATTGATCATTTAAAAATACTGATGGAACTACAAATAAAAATTTATTTCTTAATAGCAGGTAAAAATGTATTATTTATAATATTTATAAATAATGATTTAATGTTATTGTATTAATTTTAAATTATGGTTTGAAATTTTAAATTTGATAAATTTTAAAATATCGTGGAGTTTATATACTATTTTTGATTTTTGAAAATAATTTTCAAGAATATAAAATTTCGAAAAGTGAAAATAATTTCGACATTTTTGTAATTTCTTCATAGAAATATCATTCTTTTCTTTGAATTGTTTTTATATTGAATGAAGAAAATATTGTCACTAACATTTTTGATTACTTATTTATATATTGTTTTGTTTCAGAACCTTTCGATATTTTTAACTCAATTCGAAAATCTTATTCTTCTTCAACAAAGCTTCTCAGTGATTGAAATGGAAATTCTTGCAGTTAAGAAAATGTTACAAAGGTAAGAATTTATAATATATAATAATATCCAACGATTTGGTTGGTGTATTTTTAACAATTTGGACAAAAGTGATATGTTGTCAATAATTTACACTTTTAGTGTATATTTATTATTGTCTATTGAAAATTAGGTTATATTTGTAGTTATTAAAAATTGTATTAAAAAAATGAAATTTAATATAATTTTTCTTTAATTTTGTATTACATATTTTGATAGGTCGTACGTATTTTCTATAAACAATCCATTGTTTGAATATATAAATCATTATTCATTTAAAATATTGTACCATAATTTACTCAAAGTACTTTACCTTCATGCAATTTAATTTAATTAATAACTGCTGTATTTTGTGCTTAATTTCGTATAATTACTGCTTTTAACTTCAATAAATCACATTTATAATGAAATGTGTATTTATTAAAAATTTAGTACACAAAAATATTTTGATGTATGTTTTAAAAGTAACCAAAAAAGTTCATATTAAGATAAGTATATATATATATATATATATTAAATAATAAATACGACAGTTGTGTAAAAGATTAATGTTGATATTTTTTTCACAGTATTTGTTAATCGAGAATATATTTTTATGATTTTGTTCTCGTTTTAATTTTTAATAATTTATTTAATTCGAAATTAATTGAAGTTAGTGCGAATATTTTTTTTCATAAAAATAATTATCTAATGAAATTAATTATGGATAATTGGCCATTTACATAATAATATTTGTTTTTATGAAAAGAATTGAATTGAATTTTCCTAGTATGTTTATTTCTGTGAAAATTATGCCTATTGTGATGAAACTTTTAAAGATAATCATAAACGGAATTATATAAAAAACAAATATTACGCTGTATGTATTTTTTACAAATATATTTCTGTGCGTTTGTTCGGCTGACCCTTAAATACATAAAATGTTTGCGTGTTCGATCTTAGTCCAGAACGCAGAAATTGAATTTATCCCAAAACTTTGCTCATCCTTATGTCATTTTGTGAGTGCTAGCACTTTTTGTCTACATAAACTGAAGGGAAATAACGCGGGGAAAACGAGCGTAAAATTGAATTCAGTTAAATTATTGTTATTATTTTTCTATAAGTACATTAGTTAGAGTTTATTGGTAGACTTTTGTAATTGAATTGAATATGCTTTTTTATTAGAAGGGTAACTTTTGTGATTGCACAGCAATCGTACACTTGTGTTAAATATCGTTAATGTTTATAATTTATTGTTAAATGTTCATTAATACGAATTTAAAAAGTCAAATATATAACTATTTATGTAATATAATATTTGAATAAATGGTATATTAATTATTGTTTCTTATATTAAATTTAAATCTTATCGTAATTTCAAAAATTACAAAAAAATCTTTTTTATTTATGTACACTATTTTTAAAAATAAAAGGTTTTTGCTTTTTTAAATCATTAGTTAAATAAGTTGACAAATTTTACTTTTTCAAATTATCGTGTGATTACGTGAGAGTTGTAAAAACTTAAATTATACGGTTAATATATATATATATATATATTATTTTTATTTTAAAATGTTGAGATTGGATTATTAGCTTTTTTAATATAAACTTTTGTTACGATAAAATATTTTTATTTTATGAATAAAATCAATACAGGTTATTACAGAAGAACTTACAAAATTATAATATATTGTTCTATATTCCTCTGAAATATTATGAAAGAGATATTAATTAATATTTAAATTCCAAATGTTTTGTTTTAGTTAAATATCAAATGTATTCATTGAATCATAAATATAATATTATAATATTACTTCACATGAAAGAATATACGTTGAATATCAACTTGACATTTAAAATTCTAATATTCATTTCGCTCGAAGCACAAATCTCGTGACAAACGAATACGTGGGCGATTTTGCGACATACTATTTGATTCAGAGTAGATATCCTTTGGGATTGGAAATAAATATATAATCTTTAAAAACTAAATCACTTTCAGTGAAATGTAGGTAAACATTGGACGAATCTATGAGTGAATAAAATTATATTTGACTAGAAAAAATAGTATTCCTTTTCAGTCAAGTGTAGAAATGAAATTCAATTCTAAAAAATTTAACAAAAATAATAATAAAAATCAGTAGCTGAAATTGTAGTTAAATTATCATATACATACATTATTATCTAAAATATATATGATTTTCTCTATTAAAATATACAACGACTTTTAACTATTTATGTTTTCTTCATAATTGTACAATTAACAAAGAGATATAAATTAATTACATATAAAACGTAATCAATATTTTTTGTTAGTTATTGATATTATTTATATCAATGATTAACAAAATATAGAACTTATGTAAAAAAATATTAAATTGTAAAAATATAGTCATACAATTTTATATTATAGTTTTTTTAACAAAATAATGCAGATATGATTTAAATAAAAATAATATTACTTTAAATTTATTAAAAACTAATTCGACTTATTATACAAAATAATTTAAGTTATAATTTAAATTATGGTATGAAATTAAATGTTTTGTGTGTACATACTTATATGTACACTTATATATGTATGTATATACATATATAAGCGTACATAAATACACATCCGTAGATAAATTAAATAAATTAGAGTGTTTTAGTAAGCTAAATGTTGTGTATCAGTAAATAAATTATTTGTACTAGTGAACTAAATTGTATAACAGTAAAGACACAAATAAAATGTCAAGGAAAATCGTCTGCAAATTTATAAACCTTGATTTACTTTATAAAGGATAGTAAAGAAATTTAATGTAATAACATTTCATAAACATATGTTTACTTTTATAAATATCATTTTCTATATAGTCTTTATCAGAAGATTCAACGGTAGAATATTAAAGTGCTTCGGATAACTTCTTATATCTCTAAATAAAAAGACGAAAAACATTAAAATATTTAATGGAAAAGTAGTATTATACGATATGACTGTGCTTTTTTCGTGATTCATTATTGTCGTTATGATTTTTTTTTATCTTTTTCAGTTTAAGACGCCACACGTCGCTTGCTTCACTAATTAGATTAATGCTCTTAAAATACTTAATCGCCCGAAACAAGATTAAACTTAAAATATATTGCTTGTAGTTTTTGTCGGTGCTTAACGATAAAATGTTGCTGTAAAAAATTCAAATCTTTAAGTATGGATAAAAGTTTTAATCAATCACTTTATTAAACGTCGTTATGTCGTGTTTAATAAATGATATATGAAGTATCAAATAGTGATGTTATTGTTTAATAAATAGTTTTTTATCCTATGCATAAAATTGGAAAAATAAACACAGTCAATTAAATTCCCATTTAGAATTTTTTTTATTTGTATTTTCTGAAATTTTTTATTGATCATTATAAAGTAATTCTGTTTATAATTTATTTTAGAAATAAATACATAGTTTCAATAACCAAACTTTTAATTATTCAATATTGTCTCATTTATGTTAATTTCAAAATGATTATTATTTGTATGACAATTATGAATTTTTAATTTAATTTTATTTTAGATGCACTTCTTTATTTGAATGTATTAATTAAATCTTATATAAATATTCTTATTGATTATTTTTTCAACAATGGATATTTTTTAAAAAATATTTATTTTAGTTAAACTTGTTTTCATAAATAATCAGATTATTTAATGAGACTATATTAACATAAATTAAATCGAAAAATCAAGTAATGGTTATTATTTTCAATAATTTTATATTCCAATTTATTTATTACTAATTGGTAGCTCTTCAGTACCTTAAAATAGCTCTCAATTAAAATCTCAAGTTGCATCAAGTGCTAAAATTATTATAATACAGTATTTTTAACAACTTTTTTTGTTATAATAGGATTTAAAAATTATTTATAAATTAGGAATACGATTTAATTTTTATGTATTAATAAAGTATACATTTATGAATATTAAATTGTGTTAAAAATAAATATACAGATTTTACATAAAAATAGAATATCAGGGTTATGAAGTGAATGTTTAAATTATGTTTACAGATTTAACAATGAATAAAAACTATGCGAGAAGACATAGATATATTGTTTGAGCTTTATCTGTTTGAGAAACTCAAAGTTTGTTTTGAATGTTACACATATTCAACATGAATACCATTTGTTACATATACAATGTCCAAGATATAAACACGCTCTTTTCTTCTATGTTGTTATCTGTCAATGTCAACTCTGTAATAATTGCTTCGATATTGTTCTTCAAATCATTTATATAAATCATTAAAGTTTACCAACTACAGTCTCTATTTCTAACTAGTAGTCTAATAGTAATTAATTTTCTAATAGCAATTTAATTAAACAAATATTTTTTTTATAAAATTAAGTATACTGTAAATTATTTGAATATTTTGATAATTATTAAATATAAAAGTAGTTTCTAAAAATGTAATGCCTAAATATTATTTTCTTCTGTTTCTCTGTTGGGAGTATCTTTTTTTTACTCATATATAGGGTTATCCAAATGTGACGCCTAGATTTGTGTTTTATTAAAAAGAAACATGTGTAAACATGTGTTTTTTTGTTTCTTTCTAATAAAACACAAATCTAGGCGTCACATTTGGATGACCTTCTTTCTCTCTCTTTCTCTCTCTCTCTCTCTCTCTCTCTCTCTATATATATATATATATATATATACATACACACACATATACATGCGTATGTATATATGAATATTAAAGCAATGAAAGTTTACGAGCGTAAGCATAAGTTTTACAAAGTCTCATAATTTTCTGAAACGTTGATCGATAAGTTTACAGAACAAAAACACGTTACTTAGATATGCACAAGACCATGAAATTATGACATATAAATGCATGTATAATGTACGACGGGAATAGTATGAACATAACTGAACCGAAGCCGTGGTCAGCGCTGTAGTCTCGTGAGGAGTAGGTGTGAGAAGCAAATGCTCTCGATGATGCTTTCATGTGATAGTGTGCAGTTTCTCTATTATAGATCCCTAGAGAGTCATCCATCTCGTGCGACGTAAGAAGGTGGTATTTTTTCACCCTTCTCGTTCTATACCAAGCACCATCATCCTCGTCGT